>OX155902.1:56605449-57038761 GCA_944588485.1 Phosphuga atrata | reverse complement strand
ACGTTACAAAATAAGTTACCATTAGTTAGCTATGAAGATGACCTGCAAGAGAGCTTGGAATCAATTTTCTTACAACCAACGACAAAAGAAGAACTTTTCTCCACTATAATGAATTTAAAAAACAAAAAAAGTGCGGGCCAGGATGAAATTCAAATTAAAGTGATTAAAAACGCATGCTTGAATATACTTACACCGTTGGAATTCATTATAAACAATTCAATTCAATTTGGAATTTTTCCGGCAAGCTTAAAAGTGTCATTAATAACGCCAGTGTATAAAAAGGGAAACAAAGAAGATTTCGAAAATTACAGACCCATAAGCATCCTTCCAACGTTCTCGAAAGTTTTCGAGAAAACAATAGCAAGCAGGCTAATGGATTTTCTCACAAAATATAAAAAATTAAGTGCGCAGCAACACGGGTTCATAAAAAGAAGGAATGTAAGTACCGCCTGTTTCGATTTCGTAGGTCACATAATAAAAAATCTGGAGTTGCACAATATCCCGTGCGGAATACTTTTAGACCTAACAAAAGCATATGACTTAGTCGATCATAACATCTTATATTCAAAGTTGTGCAAATATGGTATTCGAGGAGTTGCAGCTGACTGGATTAAATCCTTCCTCGTAAATAGAAAACAGTCAACAAAAGTAGAAGGCCACCAAGGAACAAAGCCGAACAAAGTCATCTCAAAATATACAACTACCAACATGGGAATTCCGCAAGGTAGCATACTTGGTCCACTACTTTTCATAATATACATCAACGACCTCCCCAATAACATAATTAACAAAGACCATATCATGATAAATTATGCCGACGACACAAGTATACTATCGATAAATAAAACCATTGAAGACATTACACCTAACACTGACCTAATCATGAATTCCCTACAGTCTTGGTTCATAAGGAATAAACTTATAATTAATAAAAATAAAACAAACGTTATCTGTTTCAAAACAAAACGCAGCACAATCAATTACCCTGAAAACATTATTATGGGCAACGAAAATATACCAATTCAATCAGAGATAAAGATGTTAGGAATTTATATTGATGGGACTCTTGACTGGACACCTCATATAACAAAATTATCGTCTAAACTGAGCCGAGGATTATATGCCCTGAGGATACTCAAAGGTTATTTAGATACAGAGGCTCTTAAGATGGTATATTTTGCTATTTTTCACAGCCATATGCGTTATGGTATTATCTTTTGGGGAAATGGAACACATTGGCAAAAAATATTTAAACTACAGAAGCAAGCCCTACGCATATTAACTAAATTAAGTTTTAAAGATTCATGTAGGGGAAAGTTTCGTAGAGCTAAAATACTTACAACAACAGGAACATTTATATATGAGAATATACTTTTCCTAGTTAAATATAGATACCTGTTTAAAGAGTACTTAAAGAGTTATGATAAAGGGACCAGAAACAAAAATGAAACATATACATACCCTCATCATAAACTCACTTTAACGGAAAGGAATCCTCCATACATAAATCTAAAACTGTACAACGGATTGCCCAAAGAATTAAAAGGAATATCCAACAAAAATGTATTTAAAACGCAATTATACAGCTTTCTTAATAATTTGGAACCGTACAACCTGCAAGAATATTTCGACACTAGCAACAGAAGTTTTTGAATGGCTTGGTAGTCAAATTATGTATTTTAGATTATACCTAATTATTTTTGTTATTTCATATAGAATCTGTATTAATCATTTTCATCTTGTTGTATGTATTCTATATGTTATGAATTTTTTATATTGACACATTTCATTTAGACCTACATTGTATTGGTGCTTATATAGTGAAATAAATTAATTTTGATTTGATTTGATTTGATTTGACAGACAAGACTAGACAGACAAGACTAGACAGACAAGACTAGACAGACAAGACTAGACAGACAAGACTAGACAGACAAGACTAGACAGACAAGACTAGACAGACAAGACTAGACAGACAAGACTAGACAGACAAGACTAGACAGACAAGACTAGACAGACAAGACTAGACAGACAAGACTAGACAGACAAGACTAGACAGACAAGACTAGACAGACAAGACTAGACAGACAAGACTAGACAGACAAGACTAGACAGACAAGACTAGACAGACAAGACTAGACAGACAAGACTAGACAGACAAGACTAGACAGACAAGACTAGACAGACAAGACTAGACAGACAAGACTAGACAGACAAGACTAGACAGACAAGACTAGACAGACAAGACTAGACAGACAAGACTAGACAGACAAGACTAGACAGACAAGACTAGACAGACAAGACTAGACAGACAAGACTAGACAGACAAGACTAGACAGACAAGACTAGACAGACAAGACTAGACAGACAAGACTAGACAGACAAGACTAGACAGACAAGACTAGACAGACAAGACTAGACAGACAAGACTAGACAGACAAGACTAGACAGACAAGACTAGACAGACAAGACTAGACAGACAAGACTAGACAGACAAGACTAGACAGACAAGACTAGACAGACAAGACTAGACAGACAAGACTAGACAGACAAGACTAGACAGACAAGACTAGACAGACAAGACTAGACAGACAAGACTAGACAGACAAGACTAGACAGACAAGACTAGACAGACAAGACTAGACAGACAAGACTAGACAGACAAGACTAGACAGACAAGACTAGACAGACAAGACTAGACAGACAAGACTAGACAGACAAGACTAGACAGACAAGACTAGACAGACAAGACTAGACAGACAAGACTAGACAGACAAGACTAGACAGACAAGACTAGACAGACAAGACTAGACAGACAAGACTAGACAGACAAGACTAGACAGACAAGACTAGACAGACAAGACTAGACAGACAAGACTAGACAGACAAGACTAGACAGACAAGACTAGACAGACAAGACTAGACAGACAAGACTAGACAGACAAGACTAGACAGACAAGACTAGACAGACAAGACTAGACAGACAAGACTAGACAGACAAGACTAGACAGACAAGACTAGACAGACAAGACTAGACAGACAAGACTAGACAGACAAGACTCAGACAAGACTAGACAGACAAGACTAGACAGACAAGACTAGACAGACAAGACTAGACAGACAAGACTAGACAGACAAGACTAGACAGACAAGACTAGACAGACAAGACTAGACAGACAAGACTAGACAGACAAGACTAGACAGACAAGACTAGACAGACAAGACTAGACAGACAAGACTAGACAGACAAGACTAGACAGACAAGACTAGACAGACAAGACTAGACAGACAAGACTAGACAGACAAGACTAGACAGACAAGACTAGACAGACAAGACTAGACAGACAAGACTAGACAGACAAGACTAGACAGACAAGACTAGACAGACAAGACTAGACAGACAAGACTAGACAGACAAGACTAGACAGACAAGACTAGACAGACAAGACTAGACAGACAAGACTAGACAGACAAGACTAGACAGACAAGACTAGACAGACAAGACTAGACAGACAAGACTAGACAGACAAGACTAGACAGACAAGACTAGACAGACAAGACTAGACAGACAAGACTAGAAGACAGACAAGACTAGAAGACAGACAAGACTAGAAAGACAGACAAGACTAGACAGACAAGACTAGACAGACAAGACTAGACAGACAAGACTAGACAGACAAGACTAGACAGACAAGACTAGACAGACAAGACTAGACAGACAAGACTAGACAGACAAGACTAGACAGACAAGACTAGACAGACAAGACTAGACAGACAAGACTAGACAGACAAGACTAGACAGACAAGACTAGACAGACAAGACTAGACAGACAAGACTAGACAGACAAGACTAGACAGACAAGACTAGACAGACAAGACTAGACAGACAAGACTAGACAGACAAGACTAGACAGACAAGACTAGACAGACAAGACTAGACAGACAAGACTAGACAGACAAGACTAGACAGACAAGACTAGACAGACAAGACTAGACAGACAAGACTAGACAGACAAGACTAGACAGACAAATACTAGACAGACAAGACTAGACAGACAAGACTAGACAGACAAGACTAGACAGACAAGACTAGACAGACAAGACTAGACAGACAAGACTAGACAGACAAGACTAGACAGACAAGACTAGACAGACAAGACTAGACAGACAAGACTAGACAGACAAGACTAGGCAGACAAGACTAGACAGACAAGACTAGACAGACAAGACTAGACAGACAAGACTAGACAGACAAGACTAGACAGACAAGACTAGACAGACAAGACTAGACAGACAAGACTAGACAGACAAGACTAGACAGACAAGACTAGACAGACAAGACTAGACAGACAAGACTAGACAGACAAGACTAGACAGACAAGACTAGACAGACAAGACTAGACAGACAAGACTAGACAGACAAGACTAGACAGACAAGACTAGACAGACAAGACTAGACAGACAAGACTAGACAGACAAGACTAGACAGACAAGACTAGACAGACAAGACTAGACAGACAAGACTAGACAGACAAGACTAGACAGACAAGACTAGACAGACAAGACTAGACAGACAAGACTAGACAGACAAGACTAGACAGACAAGACTAGACAGACAAGACTAGACAGACAAGACTAGACAGACAAGACTAGACAGACAAGACTAGACAGACAAGACTAGACAGACAAGACTAGACAGACAAGACTAGACAGACAAGACTAGACAGACAAGACTAGACAGACAAGACTAGACAGACAAGACTAGACAGACAAAACTAGACAGACAAGACTAGACAGACAAAACTAGACATACAAGACTAGACAGACAAGACTAGACAGACAAGACTAGACAGACAAGACTAGACAGACAAGACTAGACAGACAAGACTAGACAGACAAGACTAGACAGACAAGACTAGACAGACAAGACTAGACAGACAAGACTAGACAGACAAGACTAGACAGACAAGACTAGACAGACAAGACTAGACAGACAAGACTAGACAGACAAGACTAGACAGACAAGACTAGACAGACAAGACTAGACAGACAAGACTAGACAGACAAGACTAGACAGACAAGACTAGACAGACAAGACTAGACAGACAAGACTAGACAGACAAGACTAGACAGACAAGACTAGACAGACAAGACTAGACAGACAAGACTAGACAGACAAGACTAGACAGACAAGACTAGACAGACAAGACTAGACAGACAAGACTAGACAGACAAGACTAGACAGACAAGACTAGACAGACAAGACTAGACAGACAAGACTAGACAGACAAGACTAGACAGACAAGACTAGACAGACAAGACTAGACAGACAAGACTAGACAGACAAGACTAGACAGACAAGACTAGACAGACAAGACTAGACAGACAAGACTAGACAGACAAGACTAGACAGACAAGACTAGACAGACAAGACTAGACAGACAAGACTAGACAGACAAGACTAGACAGACAAGACTAGACAGACAAGACTAGACAGACAAGACTAGACAGACAAGACTAGACAGACAAGACTAGACAGACAAGACTAGAAAGACAGACAAGACTAGAAAGACAGACAAGACTAGACAGACAAGACTAGACAGACAAAACTAGACAGACAAGACTAGACAGACAAGACTAGACAGACAAGACTAGACAGACAAGACTAGACAGACAAGACTAGACAGACAAGACTAGACAGACAAGACTAGACAGACAAGACTAGACAGACAAGACTAGACAGACAAGACTAGACAGACAAGACTAGACAGACAAGACTAGACAGACAAGACTAGACAGACAAGACTAGACAGACAAGACTAGACAGACAAGACTAGACAGACAAGACTAGACAGACAAGACTAGACAGACAAGACTAGACAGACAAGACTAGACAGACAAGACTAGACAGACAAGACTAGACAGACAAGACTAGACAGACAAGACTAGACAGACAAGACTAGACAGACAAGACTAGACAGACAAGACTAGACAGACAAGACTAGACAGACAAGACTAGACAGACAAGACTAGACAGACAAGACTAGACAGACAAGACTAGACAGACAAGACTAGACAGACAAGACTAGACAGACAAGACTAGACAGACAAGACTAGACAGACAAGACTAGACAGACAAGACTAGACAGACAAGACTAGACAGACAAGACTAGACAGACAAGACTAGACAGACAAGACTAGACAGACAAGACTAGACAGACAAGACTAGACAGACAAGACTAGACAGACAAGACTAGACAGACAAGACTAGACAGACAAGACTAGACAGACAAGACTAGACAGACAAGACTAGACAGACAAGACTAGACAGACAAGACTAGACAGACAAGACTAGACAGACAAGACTAGACAGACAAGACTAGACAGACAAGACTAGACAGACAAGACTAGACAGACAAGACTAGACAGACAAGACTAGACAGACAAGACTAGACAGACAAGACTAGACAGACAAGACTAGACAGACAAGACTAGACAGACAAGACTAGACAGACAAGACTAGACAGACAAGACTAGACAGACAAGACTAGACAGACAAGACTAGACAGACAAGACTAGACAGACAAGACTAGACAGACAAGACTAGACAGACAAGACTAGACAGACAAGACTAGACAGACAAGACTAGACAGACAAGACTAGACAGACAAGACTAGACAGACAAGACTAACAGACAAGACTAGACAGACAAGACTAGACAGACAAGACTAGACAGACAAGACTAGACAGACAAGACTAGACAGACAAGACTAGACAGACAAGACTAGACAGACAAGACTAGACAGACAAGACTAGACAGACAAGACTAGACAGACAAGACTAGACAGACAAGACTAGACAGACAAGACTAGACAGACAAGACTAGACAGACAAGACTAGACAGACAAGACTAGACAGACAAGACTAGACAGACAAGACTAGACAGACAAGACTAGACAGACAAGACTAGACAGACAAGACTAGACAGACAAGACTAGACAGACAAGACTAGACAGACAAGACTAGACAGACAAGACTAGACAGACAAGACTAGACAGACAAGACTAGACAGACAAGACTAGACAGACAAGACTAGACAGACAAGACTAGACAGACAAGACTAGACAGACAAGACTAGACAGACAAGACTAGACAGACAAGACTAGACAGACAAGACTAGACAGACAAGACTAGACAGACAAGACTAGACAGACAAGACTAGACAGACAAGACTAGACAGACAAGACTAGACAGACAAGACTAGACAGACAAGACTAGACAGACAAGACTAGACAGACAAGACTAGACAGACAAGACTAGACAGACAAGACTAGACAGACAAGACTAGACAGACAAGACTAGACAGACAAGACTAGACAGACAAGACTAGACAGACAAGACTAGACAGACAAGACTAGACAGACAAGACTAGACAGACAAGACTAGACAGACAAGACTAGACAGACAAGACTAGACAGACAAGACTAGACAGACAAGACTAGACAGACAAGACTAGACAGACAAGACTAGACAGACAAGACTAGACAGACAAGACTAGACAGACAAGACTAGACAGACAAGACTAGACAGACAAGACTAGACAGACAAGACTAGACAGACAAGACTAGACAGACAAGACTAGACAGACAAGACTAGACAGACAAGACTAGACAGACAAGACTAGACAGACAAGACTAGACAGACAAGACTAGACAGACAAGACTAGACAGACAAGACTAGACAGACAAGACTAGACAGACAAGACTAGACAGACAAGACTAGACAGACAAGACTAGACAGACAAGACTAGACAGACAAGACTAGACAGACAAGACTAGACAGACAAGACTAGACAGACAAGACTAGACAGACAAGACTAGACAGACAAGACTAGACAGACAAGACTAGGCAGACAAGACTAGGCAGACAAGACTAGACAGACAAGACTAGACAGACAAGACTAGACAGACAAGACTAGACAGACAAGACTAGACAGACAAGACTAGACAGACAAGACTAGACAGACAAGACTAGACAGACAAGACTAGACAGACAAGACTAGACAGACAAGACTAGACAGACAAGACTAGACAGACAAAACTAGACAGACAAGACTAGACAGACAAGACTAGACAGACAAGACTAGACAGACAAGACTAGACAGACAAGACTAGACAGACAAGACTAGACAGACAAGACTAGACAGACAAGACTAGACAGACTAAACAGACAAGACGGACTAGACGGACAAGGCAGACTAGGAACACTAGACGCCCTAGACTAGATAGACAACACCAGACGGAGAAGACTTTTATAGAGACACCGCTGATATGATTTCTTCAACGCTTCCAAATGTTCTGTTCTTCAACGACATACCAGACACTGAGAACTATGAGGGTTGATCCCACACTTACAGAGCTATTCAATATTATAATGAACATGAAAAGCAAAAAGAGCGTAGGTATTGATGAGATTCCCATGTTTCTAATTGAAGAGATCTTTTGAGAGTTAGTGGATTCCCTATTATATATAAATAACAACTCGATTGCGTCTGGGACCTACCCAGAACTGCTGAAAATCTCTAAAATCTCTCCATTTTTTAAGAAGGGTGACAAGAACAATATAGGCAACTATAGACCCACCAGTACCTGCCTGCTATGTCAAAAATTGTCGGGAACGTTTTTAATATCAGGGTTGTGTCATTTTTTAGTAGATATAATATGATCAGCATCATGGTTTTGTTAAAGGGAAATCTGTGAAGTCGGCATGCTTTCAATACATCAGCAACTTGACGAGCAAAATATCCCCTCGGATATTATGGTGGACCTCTGGACATGCATATGATACTGTAGACCACAACATTTTATTATATAAAATGGAAAGATAT
Source organism: Phosphuga atrata (assembly GCA_944588485.1). Lineage (NCBI taxonomy): Eukaryota > Metazoa > Arthropoda > Insecta > Coleoptera > Silphidae > Phosphuga > Phosphuga atrata. Next base: position 57,029,874 of record OX155902.1, on the reverse strand, counting down.
GGAATTAGAGGAAAGGCGCTTGATTGGAGTAAGTCCTCTATATCCAATTGCAAACAGCCCACTAAAATCCAAACCGCTCATGGAAGTTTTATATCAGAGATGAGGACAGTAAGATGGGTATCCCTCAAGGGAGTGTTTTGGGTCCTTCTCTCTTTTTACTGTGTGCCAAATCCACGTCGCGTCGTCCTGCACATTTACCAATTGTCCAAATTAGGGCTTCACACGAGACGAAACGAGACGAGAGTTCGTCTCGCTTTTACAAGACGAGACGAGAAAAATATCGTTCTTGTGTGAATCCTTAGTCCAAATCTAAATCGCCTCATTCTGCTCATTATAAATAGCCATAAATTATAATAATAGCTATAAACATAGCTCTAACAACATTGTATATCTATAAACATAGTTAACTTAACATTGTATGTCTATAAAATATATAAATTTGAGTTTTGACTCAAGTATTAACAGAGTTTTAACTTGAAACTTTGGATTTAATCCTAAAATGTATCTAGTTTTCCTTATAAATGAAATTCATCAACATGGCCTTAATTGTCTTAACGTCGTACCTAATTAATTTATTATCGTAGTCGTAGCTAATTAGAATTTCAATAAGAATTTGCGAAAATGTTCTTGCCACAAACTGGCATTTACAAGACGTACAAAAGCATTTCGTTCCTTTGTACGTTTCTTTCTCATCTGTTTAACTTTAATTTCGTATATTTGGTATCGGTTTTAAGACGGCGCAGAAGACGAAATAAAAAAAGCATCGTTTGTGATGTTGACAAGCAAACGCGGTCATTAAACGGGCATAAATTAAGGCGCTGGCAACCTTTGCATGTCCGAAAAAAGAAACGAGCGACAAACGTAACGATCTTTCATCAACCCCTTCTATCTCGTTTAGCGGACCTGTTTCTCCAGCGCTTAAAAATCCACGACTACTTTTTTCAAATCCTTCGGCTGCTCCTTTCTTATTCTATTTTTAGCATTTCATAGAATTAACACATGTAATTAACTCCAAGACGAAAACATCATACAAATACACAAAGAGAATTTTATTAATAAATAAAGAATAAATATAATTATACTGATAAACTGATTAATTAAGCTAGATAAGACTAGACAGACAAGACTAGACAGATAAGACTAGACAGACAAGACTAGACAGACAAGACTAGACAGACAAGACTAGACAGACAAGACTAGACAGACAAGACTAGACAGACAAGACTAGACAGACAAGACTAGACAGACAAGACTAGACAGACAAGACTAGACAGACAAGACTAGACAGACAAGACTAGACAGACAAGACTAGACAGACAAGACTAGACAGACAAGACTAGACAGACAAGACTAGACAGACAAGACTAGACAGACAAGACTAGACAGACAAGACTAGACAGACAAGACTAGACAGACAAGACTAGACAGACAAGACTAGACAGACAAGACTAGACAGACAAGACTAGACAGACAAGACTAGACAGACAAGACTAGACAGACAAGACTAGACAGACAAGACTAGACAGACAAGACTAGACAGACAAGACTAGACAGACAAGACTAGACAGACAAGACTAGACAGACAAGACTAGACAGACAAGACTAGACAGACAAGACTAGACAGACAAGACTAGACAGACAAGACTAGACAGAAAAGACTAGACAGACAAGACTAGAGAGACAAGACTAGACAGACAAGACTGGACAGACAAGACTAGACAGACAAGACTAGACAGACAAGACTAGACAGACAAGACTAGACAGACAAGACTAGACAGACAAGACTAGACAGACAAGACTGGACAGACAAGACTAGACAGACAAGACTAGAGAGACAAGACTAGACAGACAAGACTAGACGGACAAGACTAGACAGACAAGACTAGACAGACAAGACTAGACAGACAAGACTAAACAGACAAGACTAGACAGACAAGACTAGACAGACAAGACTAGACAGACAAGACTAGACAGACAAGACTAGACAGACAAGACTAGACAGACAAGACTAGACAGACAAAACTAGACAGACAAGACTAGACAGACAAGAATAGACAGACAAGACTAGACAGACAAGACTAGACAGACAAGACTAGACAGACAAGACTAGACAGACAAGACTAGACAGACAAGACTAGACAGACAAGACTAGACAGACAAGACTAGACAGACAAGACTAGACAGACAAGACTAGACAGACAAGACTAGACAGACAAGACTAGACAGACAAGACTAGACAGACAAGACTAGACAGACAAGACTAGACAGACAAGACTAGACAGACAAGACTAGACAGACAAGACTAGACAGACAAGACTAGACAGACAAGACTAGACAGACAAGACTAGACAGACAAGACTAGACAGACAAGACTAGACAGACAAGACTAGACAGACAAGACTAGACAGACAAGACTAGACAGACAAGACTAGACAGACAAGACTAGACAGACAAGACTAGACAGACAAGACTAGACAGACAAGACTAGACAGACAAGACTAGACAGACAAGACTAGACAGACAAGACTAGACAGACAAGACTAGACAGACAAGACTAGACAGACAAGACTAGACAGACAAGACTAGACAGACAAGACTAGACAGACAAGACTAGACAGACAAGACTAGACAGACAAGACTAGACAGACAAGACTAGACAGACAAGACTAGACAGACAAGACTAGACAGACAAGACTAGACAGACAAGACTAGACAGACAAGACTAGACAGACAAGACTAGACAGACAAGACTAGACAGACAAGACTAGACAGACAAGACTAGACAGACAAGACTAGAGAGACAAGACTAGACAGACAAGACTAGACAGACAAGACTGGACAGACAAGACTGGACAGACAAGACTAGACAGACAAGACTAGACAGACAAGACTAGACAGACAAGACTAGACAGACAAGACTAGACAGACAAGACTAGACAGACAAGACTGGACAGACAAGACTAGACAGACAAGACTAGAGAGACAAGACTAGACAGACAAGACTAGACAGACAAGACTAGAGAGACAAGACTAGACAGACAAGACTAGAGAGACAAGACTAGAGAGACAAGACTAGACAGACAAGACTAGACAGACAAGACTAGACAGACAAGACTGGACAGACAAGACTAGACAGACAAGACTAGACAGACAAGACTAGACAGACAAGACTAGACAGACAAGACTAGACAGACAAGACTAGACAGACAAGACTGGACAGACAAGACTAGAGAGACAAGACTAGACAGACAAGACTAGACAGACAAAACTAGACAGACAAGACTAGACAGACAAGACTAGACAGACAAGACTAGACAGACAAGACTAGACAGACAAGACTAGACAGACAAGACTAGACAGACAAGACTAGACAGACAAGACTAGACAGACAAGACTAGACAGACAAGACTAGACAGACAAGACTAGACAGACAAGACTAGACAGACAAGACTAGACAGACAAGACTAGACAGACAAGACTAGACAGACAAGACTAGACAGACAAGACTAGACAGACAAGACTAGACAGACAAGACTAGACAGACAAGACTAGACAGACAAGACTAGACAGACAAGACTAGACAGACAAGACTAGACAGACAAGACTAGACAGACAAGACTAGACAGACAAGACTAGACAGACAAGACTAGACAGACAAGACTAGACAGACAAGACTAGACAGACAAGACTAGACAGAGAAGACTAGACAGACAAGACTAGACAGACAAGACTAGACAGACAAGACTAGACAGACAAGACTAGACAGACAAGACTAGACAGACAAGACTAGACAGACAAGACTGGACAGACAAGACTAGACAGACAAGACTAGAGAGACAAGACTAGACAGACAAGACTAGACAGACAAGACTAGAGAGACAAGACTAGACAGACAAGACTAGAGAGACAAGACTAGAGAGACAAGACTAGACAGACAAGACTAGACAGACAAGACTGGACAGACAAGACTAGACAGACAAGACTAGACAGACAAGACTAGACAGACAAGACTAGACAGACAAGACTAGACAGACAAGACTGGACAGACAAGACTAGACAGACAAGACTAGAGAGACAAGACTAGACAGACAAGACTAGACAGACAAGACTAGACAGACAAGACTAGACAGACAAGACTAGACAGACAAGACTAAACAGACAAGACTAGACAGACAAGACTAGACAGACAAAACTAGACAGACAAAACTAGACTGACAAGACTAGACAGACAAGACTAGACAGACAAGACTAGACAGACAAGACTAGACAGACAAGACTAGACAGACAAGACTAGACAGACAAGACTAGACAGACAAGACTAGACAGACAAGACTAGACAGACAAGACTAGAGAGACAAGACTAGACAGACAAGACTAGACGGACAAGACTAGACAGACAAGACTAGACAGACAAGACTAGACAGACAAGACTAGACAGACAAGACTAGACAGACAAGACTAGACAGACAAGACTAGAGAGACAAGACTAGACAGACAAGACTAGACAGACAAGACTAGACAGACAAGACTAGACAGACAAGACTAGACAGAGAAGACTAGACAGACAAGACTAGACAGACAAGACTAGACAGACAAGACTAGACAGACAAGACTAGACAGACAAGACTAGACAGACAAGACTAGAGAGACAAGACTAGAGAGACAAGACTAGACAGACAAGACTAGACAGACAAGACTAGACAGACAAGACTGGACAGACAAGACTAGACAGACAAGACTAGACAGACAAGACTAGACAGACAAGACTAGACAGACAAGACTAGACAGACAAGACTGGACAGACAAGACTAGACAGACAAGACTAGACAGACAAGACTAGAGAGACAAGACTAGACAGACAAGACTAGACAGACAAGACTAGACAGACAAGACTAGACAGACAAGACTAGACAGACAAGACTAGAGAGACAAGACTAGACAGACAAGACTAGACAGACAAGACTAGACAGACAAGACTAGACAGACAAGACTAGACAGACAAGACTAGACAGACAAGACTGGACAGACAAGACTAGACAGACAAGACTAGACAGACAAGACTAGAGAGACAAGACTAGACAGACAAGACTAGACAGACAAGACTAGACAGACAAGACTAGACAGACAAGACTAGACAGACAAGACTAGACAGACAAGACTAGACAGACAAGACTGGACAGACAAGACTAGACAGACAAGACTAGACAGACAAGACTAGAGAGACAAGACTAGACAGACAAGACTAGACAGACAAGACTAGACAGACAAGACTAGACAGACAAGACTAGACAGACAAGACTAGACAGACAAGACTAGACAGACAAGACTAGACAGACAAGACTAGACAGACAAGACTAGACAGACAAGACTAGACAGACAAGACTAGACAGACAAGACTAGACAGACAAGACTAGACAGACAAGACTAGACAGACAAGACTAGACAGACAAGACTAGACAGACAAGACTAGACAGACAAGACTAGACAGACAAGACTAGACAGACAAGACTAGAAAGACAAGACTAGACAGACAAGACTAGACAGACAAGACTAGACAGACAAGACTGGACAGACAAGACTAGACAGACAAGACTAGACAGACAAGACTAGACAGACAAGACTAGACAGACAAGACTAGACAGACAAGACTAGACAGACAAGACTGGACAGACAAGACTAGACAGACAAGACTAGAGAGACAAGACTAGACAGACAAGACTAGACAGACAAGACTAGAGAGACAAGACTAGACAGACAAGACTAGAGAGACAAGACTAGAGAGACAAGACTAGACAGACAAGACTAGACAGACAAGACTAGACAGACAAGACTGGACAGACAAGACTAGACAGACAAGACTAGACAGACAAGACTAGACAGACAAGACTAGACAGACAAGACTAGACAGACAAGACTAGACAGACAAGACTAGACAGACAAGACTGGACAGACAAGACTAGAGAGACAAGACTAGACAGACAAGACTAGACAGACAAAACTAGACAGACAAGACTAGACAGACAAGACTAGACAGACAAGACTAAACAGACAAGACTAGACAGACAAGACTAGACAGACAAGACTAGACAGACAAGACTAGACAGACAAGACTAGACAGACAAGACTAGACAGACAAGACTAGACAGACAAGACTAGACAGACAAGACTAGACAGACAAGACTAGACAGACAAGACTAGACAGACAAGACTAGACAGACAAGACTAGACAGACAAGACTAGACAGACAAGACTAGACAGAGAAGACTAGACAGACAAGACTAGACAGACAAGACTAGACAGACAAGACTAGACAGACAAGACTAGACAGACAAGACTAGACAGACAAGACTAGACAGACAAGACTGGACAGACAAGACTAGACAGACAAGACTAGAGAGACAAGACTAGACAGACAAGACTAGACAGACAAGACTAGAGAGACAAGACTAGACAGACAAGACTAGAGAGACAAGACTAGAGAGACAAGACTAGACAGACAAGACTAGACAGACAAGACTAGACAGACAAGACTGGACAGACAAGACTAGACAGACAAGACTAGACAGACAAGACTAGACAGACAAGACTAGACAGACAAGACTAGACAGACAAGACTGGACAGACAAGACTAGACAGACAAGACTAGAGAGACAAGACTAGACAGACAAGACTAGACAGACAAGACTAGACAGACAAGACTAGACAGACAAGACTAGACAGACAAGACTAAACAGACAAGACTAGACAGACAAGACTAGACAGACAAAACTAGACAGACAAGACTAGACAGACAAGACTAGACAGACAAGACTAGACAGACAAGACTAGACAGACAAGACTAGACAGACAAGACTAGACAGACAAGACTAGACAGACAAGACTAGACAGACAAGACTAGACAGACAAGACTAGACAGACAAGACTAGACAGACAAGACTAGACAGACAAGACTAGACAGACAAGACTAGACAGACAAGACTAGACAGACAAGACTAGACAGACAAGACTAGACAGACAAGACTAGACAGACAAGACTGGACAGACAAGACTAGACAGACAAGACTAGACGGACAAGACTAGACAGACAAGACTAGACGGACAAGACTAGACAGACAAGACTAGACAGACAAGACTAGACAGACAAGACTAGACAGACAAGACTAGACAGACAAGACTAGACAGACAAGACTAGACAGACAAGACTAGACAGACAAGACTAGACAGACAAGACTAGACAGACAAGACTAGACAGAGAAGACTAGACAGACAAGACTAGACAGACAAGACTAGACAGACAAGACTAGACAGACAAGACTAGACAGACAAGACTAGACAGACAAGACTAGACAGACAAGACTAGAGAGACAAGACTAGAGAGACAAGACTAGACAGACAAGACTAGACAGACAAGACTAGACAGACAAGACTGGACAGACAAGACTAGACAGACAAGACTAGACAGACAAGACTAGACAGACAAGACTAGACAGACAAGACTAGACAGACAAGACTAGACAGACAAGACTGGACAGACAAGACTAGACAGACAAGACTAGACAGACAAGACTAGAGAGACAAGACTAGACAGACAAGACTAGACAGACAAGACTAGACAGACAAGACTAGACAGACAAGACTAGACAGACAAGACTAGACAGACTAGACTAGACAGACAAGACTAGACAGACAAGACTAGATAGACAAGACTAGACAGACAAGACTAGAGAAACAAGACTAGACAGACAAGACTAGACAGACAAGACTAGACAGACAAGACTAGACAGACAAGACTAGACAGACAAGACTAGACAGACAAGACTAGACAGACAAGACTAGACAGACAAGACTAGACAGACAAGACTAGACAGACAAGACTAGACAGACAAGACTAGACAGACAAGACTAGACAGACAGGACTAGACAGATAAGACTAGTCAGACAAGACTAGACCGAGAAGTCCTAGACAGACAAGACAGTTGATTTGTTCTTGGAATATAACAAATCAGTTTTTCGTTTAATTTTGAAATTTGTTGGGTATTAAAAGGAAGGTAGGGTCAGGCGGGCAATTAAAACTCAAAGCCTTTTAAGCGGGCGAAAAAATGCGATAATGCGACAAAAATAAAATATGAAAGGAAGACAGAAATAAAAACGCAATTTATGTTGTGATTAACGGAAATTGTGTCGTATTTGTTCTCCTCCGTTTTTAATCGCAGCCAATTTATTTTATTGATTCGACAATGATACTAATCGAGGCCGAGCATTGAAAAACAAGGACTAGACTAGGCCAAATCAAATTCACAACAGCAAACACCCCTCGGTTTCCCCTTTGTATATTTAATAATATTTGCGTTGTTTTACATAAATTTATTTAAAAATAGCCGTCAAAATATGCACAGAGGAAATTATGAATATTCATGAGGGCATATGCACAGTCGATCACGCGACGCACGGAACAATCCAACCCAAAACTGCTTGCTTTTACGCCGGCCAACCGAATGTATTATTCGCCGCGATGGTAATCGACTTTTAATGCCTCCGCTGCTAAACTATTCACGAATCTCGCTAGAAAACCCACGATCCGGATAATCTTTACGATATCGTAAATTTCGCTCAGAATTGCTCCGTTCTCCCCAGGTAGCCCAAGATAAATAACAACCAAAACTATACAAATTGTTGAAACATAAATGAAATCACTCAGGTGTTGTTACTCAACAGACTTGAGTTTGTACATTCCTTGCAATTCTTTGTTAATCAATCTCGTTCGAAATGTTTCAACTGAGATTCGTCGTTTGTTGATTTCGTCCAACACCAAAAGGAGTTTAGATATTATACGACTTATGACCTATTAAGCGCCGACCACGGAATTAGTTTAATTCTCAGATAAGTCTATTTAAATTAAATTTATTTTTAATCTGTTTCTGACGCCGCGTGTGCAATGAGGAATGTATTTGTTTCAAACTCGAGTCGAACTAGCTCCGCTTTTTATAGCTTATTTGAGCATTAATTGGAAAACATTAACATTCATAAAAACATTAAGAACAAACTAATTTTATGGCTTATTAGTTATGACTCGTGTACAAGGCAATATAAACAATTTTACGAGCTAACAACAAAAATTAAATTTATACCATACTTTTATGGACTGCCTGATTAGCTTGCCAAACTCAAACTCTGGAAGTTTTTCGGGGCTGAAACTTCTATAAATCGGAGATCGACTATTAAATATTGGTCTTTAGGACCAAGCTGAAGATAACAGTATATGCATAATTAAATACATAGACATTTAAATAACCAAAGTGATAGATGCTCCACTAACATAATAATTAAACAAACAATCAAATACCTAATTAATAAATTGAGTAAGAGAAACATAAAGTAACATAATACAAACAAAAACAAATTGCATGCTCTCAAAAAATGATAATAAGATAATGTATATAGTCTGGAGTAGTAAATGGCAGTAGTAAGTAGATACTTGAAACATGGTTCATGTTGAGTTTGCTGTGTACAAAAATCAATACTATACAGAGGCTTGCTGAATCTTCCGATCTCAATCCGATTTTTAGTGTATTGTCGAGAATGTAAAACAAAAAGAAAAATAGAATGATAAACTTCAGGAGCGAGCTCGAGGGAGGCGGATCTAAGAGGTTTCTGCCCTCAAAAAATATATAAAAACTATTCGACAAGTAGTAGATACAGTCTTCCTGCAAACTGGAAACTGCGTGTCCAAAAGAATAAACATCGTAAAAGAACAAAAACAACGTTGTTTTATACACGAGATTTTAAAACGAAATGATCAATCTTTTTTTTGACGCAGTGTTGTTGAGGGTGTTGTATAAACATTCGGCAAAAATTCAAGGCGTTACTCCTTGGCCTATTCTAAGAATATTTTGTCCATTGATGATTTCTGAAAAACCCTTTGTTTCGAAGATACAGGGTGAAAAAGATCTTGAATCTTTCACGTCAGAGAACTATGAAGATCCTTGCCTCGAGTTGCCACAACAAGAAGAAAAACAGGATGTAGAAAATCTGACTGAAGATCTGCAAGAGAACCAGTAACACTGGAGATTGAAGAACGCCAACTCAGAGGGACAGAAGCAAGATTTAATTACAATATAGGTATCAGGAAAATTTCTCAGAATATTCTGAACCACAAAGTTGCACAGAAGCTCTTGCTAGTAGCCCCGATGCAGACAAGAACTAGAAGCACACCAAAAGAACGGCACCTGGACGCTCGAAACTCTCCCAGAAGGTCGTTCAGTCGTAGGATGCAAGTGGGTTTTCAAAATCAAGACCTCACGAAAAGACAATCAATAGTTTCTTTAAGCACGACTGAAGCAGAATATATCGCAGCGGCTGAAGCTACAAAAGAACTGATTTGGGCTACGACAATTACTAACCGATTTAAAATGCCAATCTATTGAATCCACAGTTTTACAAATCGACAATTAACGCGCAATTAAATTGATAAAAAAAAACAGAATAAAAGGACTAAACACTTTGACATTCGTTTTCATTTAAACAGCGAAAAATATCAAGACCGCACTTTAACAATCACCTATGTGATATCTGAAGAGCAATGTGCGGATTTTCTAACCAAGGCGCTAGCGAGGGAAAGTTTGAAAACTTTATCTAAAGGCTCCTTCTGACCGGCGCAGAGCGTTTTCGTCGCGAAAATTTCGCTAGTGGCGCAGCAGCGAAATGGTCATGCCCACACCAAAACGCGATTTTTAGTGTATAGTCATGAGTTCCTTAGAGGAAGAAGCTCTGCTATTATTAGTATTGACCACAAAAGAAGAAAATCGGTCAGTTTGTAATTTTTTAATTATTTTTAATTTTTTTTTATAATTTCAAAACACAGCGACAGAGAAACTAATCGCGCATGCAGCGTTCTTGTCTTGAAACGCTGCACGACCGCGGCTGTTCCGGAAATCGCGCCCGTTGATCTGAACATGTACATAACGCCACGTCAATCAGTCCGCCGCGATAACGCACCGGTCGCGGCAGCGAAATTTCCGCTCCTTAAAGTTGGCACGAAAGCACTTGGATAGTGGGAGTGTTAAGATTTGAATCTTGCGCGCTTTCAGTCCACTTACGACAACATGCGCGTACGAAACTGCGAGTGACGTAGTAGAACGGTTACCGCGCAGATAAATAATAAAAGTGTACGCCACAGATTTAGATATACCCAACCACATTGTTTTAAGTTTAGTTTTCTGTATCGTTAAGTTTAACTTTTATTTTTTTGTTTAACTAAAACCATTAAAAGTGTCTGTGTCTTTCTCTCAAGCCACTATCCACTTCACGAAATCATACGTTCAATACTGTTTGACGAGTCTTTAATATTTAATGAAGTCCTCTGTCATGTATACAAACCACGAGATGACATGTATGGACTTGTATGGCAACATGTATGGCAATTCATTACAAGCTTGACGATTGATCGGTCAAACCGATTAACCGCAATTAATCTAGATAGATAACACCGTTTTGTCTCCTAGTTTGGTAATTAATCTAGATAGATAACACCGTTTTGTCTCTTACTAGTTTGGTAATTAATCTAGATAGATAACACCAGCTTGTCTGTTTCTAGTTTGGCAATTAATCTAGATAGATAACACCGTTTTGTCTCTTACTAGTTTGGTAATTAATCTAGATAGATAACACCAGTTTGTCTGTTTCTAGTTTGACAATTAATCTAGATAGATAACACCGTTTTATCTCCTCCTAGTTTGGTAATTAATCTAGATAGGTAACACCAGCTTGTCTGTTTCTAGTTTGGCAATTAATCTAGATAGATAACACCGTTTTGTCTCTTATTTGTTTGGTAATTAATCTAGATAGATAACACCGTTTTATCTCCTCCTAGTTTTGTAATTAATCTAGATAGATAACACCAGTTTGTCTGTTTCTAGTTTGACAATGAATCTAGATAGATAACACCGTTTTGTCTCTTACTAGTTTGGCAATTAATCTAGATAGATAACACCGTTTTGTCTCTTACTAGTTTGGTAATCAATGTAGATAGATAACACCAGTTTGTCTGTTTCTAGTTTGGCAATTAATCTAGATAGATAACACCGTTTTGTCTCTTACTAGTTTGGTAATTAATCTAGATAGATAACACCGTTTTATCTCCTCCTAGTTTGGTAATTAATCTAGATAGATAACACCGTTTTATCTCCTCCTAGTTTGGTAATTAATCTAGATAGATAACACCAGTTTGTCTGTTTCTAGTTTGACAATGAATCTAGATAGATAACACCGTTTTGTCTCTTACTGGTTTGGTAATTAATCTAGACAGATAACACCAGTTTGTCTGTTTCTAGTTTGACAATTAATCTAGATAGATAACACCGTTTTGTCTCTTACTAGTTTGGTAATTAATCTAGATAGATAACACCGTTTTATCTCCTCCTAGTTTTGTAATTAATCTAGATAGATAACACCAGTTTGTCTGTTTCGACTTTAGCAATTAATCTAGATAGATAACACCGTTTTGTCTCTTACTAGTTTGGTAATTAATCTAGATAGATACCACCGTTTTATCTCCTCCTAGTTTTGTAATTAATCTAGATAGATAACACCAGTTTGTCTGTTTCTAGTTTGACAATGAATCTAGATAGATAACACCGTTTTGTCTCTTACTAGTTTGGCAATTAATCTAGAAAGATAACACCGTTTTGTCTCTTACTAGTTTGGTAATCAATGTAGATAGATAACACCAGTTTGTCTGTTTCTAGTTTGGCAATTAATCTAGATAGATAACACCGTTTTGTCTCTTACTAGTTTGGTAATTAATCTAGATAGATAACACCAGTTTGTCTGTTTCTAGTTTGGCAATTAATCTAGATAGATAACACCGTTTTGTCTCTTACTAGTTTGGTAATTAATCTAGATAGATAACACCGTTTTATCTCCTCCTAGTTTGGTAATTAATCTAGATAGATAACACCGTTTTATCTCCTCCTAGTTTGGTAATTAATCTAGATAGATAACACCAGTTTGTCTGTTTCTAGTTTAGCAATTAATCTAGATAGATAACACCGTTTTGTCTCTTACTAGTTTGGTAATTAATCTAGATAGATAACACCAGTTTGTCTGTTTCTAGTTTGACAATTAATCTAGATAGATAACACCGTTTTATCTCCTCCTAGTTTGGTAATTAATCTAGATAGATAACACCGTTTTATCTCCTCCTAGTTTTGTAATTAATCTAGATAGATAACACCAGTTTGTCTGTTTCTAGTTTAGCAATTAATCTAGATAGATAACACCGTTTTGTCTCTTAATAGTTTGGTAATTAATCTAGATAGATAACACCGTTTTATCTCCTCCTAGTTTGGTAATTAATCTAGATAGATAACACCAGTTTGTCTGTTTCTAGTTTAGCAATTAATCTAGATAGATAACACCGTTTTGTCTCTTACTAGTTTGGTAATTAATCTAGATAGATAACACCGTTTTATCTCCTCCTAGTTTGGTAATTATTCTAGATAGATAACACCAGTTTGTCTGTTTCTAGTTTAGCAATTAATCTAGATAGATAACACCGTTTTGTCTCTTACTAGTTTGGTAATTAATCTAGATAGATAACACCGTTTTATCTCCTCCTAGTTTGGTAATTAATCTAGATAGATAACACCGTTTTATCTCCTCCTAGTTTGGTAATTATTCTAGATAGATAACACCAGTTTGTCTGTTTCTAGTTTAGCAATTAATCTAGATAGATAACACCGTTTTGTCTCTTACTAGTTTGGTAATTAATCTAGATAGATAACACCGTTTTATCTCCTCCTAGTTTGGTAATTAATCTTGATAGATAACACCGTTTTATCTCCTCCTAGTTTGGTAATTAATCTAGATAGATAACACCGTTTTATCTCCTCCTAGTTTGGTAATTAATCTAGATAGATAACACCAGTTTGTCTGTTTCTAGTTTAGCAATTAATATAGATAGATAACACCGTTTTGTCTCTTACTAGTTTGGTAATTAATCTAGATAGATAACACCGTTTTATCTCCTCCTAGTTTGGTAATTAATCTAGATAGATAACACCGTTTTATCTCCTGCTAGTTTGGTAATTAATCTAGATAAATAACACCAGTTTGTCTGTTTCTAGTTTGGCAATTAATCTAGATAGATAACACCGATTTGTCTCTTACTAGTTTGGTAATTAATCTAGATAGATAACACCGTTTTATCTCCTCCTAGTTTGGTAATTAATCTAGATAGATAACACCGTTTTATCTCCTCCTAGTTTGGTAATTAATCTAGATAGATAACACCAGTTTGTCTGTTTGTAGTTTAGCAATTAATCTATGTAGTTAACACCGTTTTGTCTCTTACTAGTTTGGTAATTAATCTAGATAGATATTACCGTTTTATCTCCTTCTAGTTTGGTAATTAATCTAGATAGATAACAACAGTTTGTCTGTTTCTAGTTTGGCAATTAATCTAGATTGATAACACCGTTTAGTCTCCTTTTAGTTTGGCAATTAATCTAGATAGATAACGCAATCTTAAATCCAAATTGTCTGCTTACAGTTTGACAGTTATTCTGGGTAGATAACACAATCAGATATCCATTGTTGTATCTATAATTGGCCATTTTATCTAGATAGATAACGATGTTATACGGCAATAATTTGCAATGTATTATAGATAAGTTTGCTAATCTACCCCCCCCCCCCCGATAATTCAAACTAAATCTGCAATTATTATCTCTCATTCTACGTAACTCGTTTTACTAAAATGACGCATTATCTGTCTTTCTGTAAATTTTTCAATTTTGAGTTTTTATCTTGTTTTGAACACTAACTCTAGATTCTAGATTGCAATCTGCAAAATAATCTAGATAGATAACATTGTTTTATCTGTTTCCAGTTTGGCGATTAATCTATATAGATAGAACCGTTTTGTCTGTTTCTAGTTTGGCAATTCGTCTAGATAGATAACACAATCTTATATCCATATTGTCTGTTTACAGTTTGGCAGATATTCTAGATAGATAACACCATTAGATAGATAATGATGTTTTACAGCCATAATTTGCAATTTAATACAGATAAGTTTCTTAATCTACCCGCCGTTAATTCAGACTAAATCTGCCATTATTATCTCTCATTCTAGATAACTCGTTTTGCAAGAATCACACATTATCGGTGTTATCTATCTGTCTTTCTGTTCCATTTTTCAATTTTGAGTTTATATTTTGTTTTGAACACTAACTCTAGATTCTAGATTACAGTCTGCAATATAATCTATATAGATAACATCGTTTAGTCTGTTTCCAGTTTGGCAATTAATCTGTATCGATGGAACCGTTTTGTCTGTTTCTAGTTTGGCAATTCGTCTAGATAGATAACACAATCTTATGTCCATATTGTCTGTTTACAGTTTGGCAGATATTCTAGATAGATAACACAATCACATATCCATCTGTGTATATATAATTTATCATTTTATCTAGATAGATAACACACTTTCAAGTCCACATTGTCTGCTTACAGTTTGGCAGTTATTCTATATAGATAACACAATCAGATATCCATTGGTGTATCTATAATTGACCATTTTATCTAGAGAGATAATGAAGTTTTACGGCCATAATTTGCAATTTTTTACAGATAAGTTTCTTAATCCACCCCCCGTTAATTCACACTAAATTTGCAATTATTATCTCTCATTCTAGATAACTCATTTTGCAAGAATCACGCATTATCTGCCCTTCTATTCTATTTTGAGTTTTTATTTTGTTTTGAACACTAACTCTAGATTCTAGATTACAGTCTGCAATATAATCTATATAGATAACATTGTTTTGTCTGTTTCCAGTTTGGCAATTAATCTGGATAGGTAGAATCGTTTTGTCTGTTTCTAGTTTGGCAATTCATCTAGATAGATAACACAATCTCATGTTCATATTGTCTGTTTACAGTGTGGCAGTTATTCTAGATAGATAACACAATCAGATATCCATTTGTGTATCTATAATTTTCCATTTAATCTAGATAGATAACACAATCTCAAGCCCACATTGTCTGCTTACAGTTTGGAAATTATTCTAGATAGATAATACTATCAGATATCCATTGGTGTATCTACAATTGGCCATTTTATCTAGATGGATAACGTAGTACGACTATAATTTGCAATTTATTATAGATAAGCATTGACAGATTAAACTTGGTATATTAGCCTTGATAGACTAAACTGAGTAGATAAACCTTGATGGAGTAAACTTAGTAGATAGCCTTTATAAACTAAACTGAGTAGATTAACCTTGATGGACTTAACTTGGTAGATTAGCTCTGATATACTAAACTGAGTAGATAAACCTTGATGGACTAAACTTGCTAGATTAGCCTTGATCGATTAAACTGAGTAGATAAACAAACCTTGATGGAATTAACTTGATAGGTTAGCCTTGATAGACTAAACTGAGTAGATAAACCTTGGTGGACTTAACTTGGTACTTTAGCCTTGATAGACTAAACTGAGTCGGGAGACCCGGGTTCGATTCCTGGTCGGGGAGACAACAACTAGGGCGGTTTTTCAGTAAACCGTCCGGGCTGCCCACCCTGAATGAATGCAAAATATGCGATACCAGGGTGGCGGATACTAAAGCCAAGGTGGAATAGGGGGTTTGGTGAGCTTCACCCGAACCACTTTTTAACAAATTATAGACTAAACTGAGTAGATAAACTTTGATGGACTTAACTTGCTAAATTAGTCTTGATATTGAATAATATAATAATATTGGATATTGAATTATACAACAGACATTTGCATGTTATTACCAGCTCCTGTTCATTTTCATGTCATTGAACGAATACTAGATAAATAACATTGTTTTTAAGATAATTTCTTTCCATTTAATAGCAATCTTCAGACGAGTTTCAAGATTTATCTCATGGAGATGGCTATTCACTTAATTTAAATACAAAGATATGATCTTAAAAACCATGTTATTTATCTAGTACTCGTTTAGTGAGACGAACGTGTACTGGGGCTAGTAATAACATGCAAATGTCTGTTGTATAAGCCAATAACCTGCGTGGTATTAGCAAGGGAAGTAGTTGTTTCAACATGTGATTTGTTGTGTAGTCTTAACAAGACTTAATATTATAGAGCTACGTACAATTTGAAAATATTTATATATTCAGGCTACATTTCGCCTTTAATAAGTTTATATGATTGTATCTATAATTAGTATGGTTTCACCAATATTATCTTGAAGTAAATAATTGTCTTGTGGGGCCCTCAGAAACCAAGTCAAAACAATTAAGGTTTGCTTAGGTGGACCAATGGTTATGCATGTTACCCTATGTTCTTCCAAACATGTTATTATTTTTCTACTGATGTATGTGAAAATGGCATTTTTCCACGGCTTACCCTACGTGAAAGTGACATTTTTCATTCTAGAGATGAAAATATTTTCACATCTAAGAGATGAAAATGAGCATTTTAAATTTATGATTTTCTCTATTATAACATTAAACTAACCAAATTTGCATGCACTTTCTAATTAATTACATCAATTTCAATGGAATATTTTATGTACAAACGTAAAACGAGCCTGAAACTATTTCAAAAACCGAAATAAAATTAGGACATTTGACTTGACAAGTATCACCTTCGATGAGAATGCAACAATATTACCATAGAAACGAACAAACCAACGATTAAATTTGTATTGACAGTTCCGATAGTTCGCGTCGAATTGGTTTTATTAAAGTCGAATTATGGATTCTGCAACCGAATATCAGTAGAAAAAATTGCATTTACTACTTGAGATGAAAGCGTTTTTTTTTGGTTCGGTATGATTGCTAACTCACTGGCGCTCGTGAGCAAATTCTCACCTCACCAAAAAAACGCCATCTCTCGTTATAAAATATACTATTGTGTATTTGACCATCTTGAAATTTTAATATTTTTGTTTTGTTATTTTATACTTTTCTTCAAGATTTTCTCAAAATTTTCTTTCTTCGATTTTCTTCAAGAAAATGAATAAATGAATGAATTTTCTTGAAGAAAATCAAGTATAAAATAACAAAACAAAAATATTCAAATTTCAAGATGGTCAAATACACAATAGTATGTTTTACAACGAGAGATGGCGTTTTTCTGGTGAGAATTTGCTCACGAGCGCCAGCGTGTACACTTGAAAATGACCGTCAAACGTCGAAACTTAAGTCGTGGTATGTGTAGAAATTAATATTACTGTGAATAAGAAATTGTATACATTTATATACATTTTTACATAGTATAAGTGTGGTAAAAACATAGTGAATTTTTCAATTCAATGAAAAATAATTATATTTACAAAAAGCTAAGTTTCTTAATTGGCTATGTGTTTCAAAATACATTTACTATGTTTGTCTGCTTATGTTTGTGTTTGAGTATGTGCTGTACGTAGACTAAATGAACTGCTGCTGTTTTTAATGTAAGTTTTTGTAATAGAAAATGGATGGTAATAAATGTTGGAAGAGTCGGTTGTAATTGCACGAGGAAAATAACAATATGACCTTTGCCAGAGGCAGGTAAAGATTTGCAGGTGCATTTTGGTTTCTTTCTCCTCGCATTTTTTAGCCAACAATAAACTTTCAGCAGATGTTCAACACGAATCCCACGAACACACAGCGCATTATCTCAATCAAATCTAAATGTTAACAATCACTAAGTCTTATTTCATCAAATAAGCCTCAAACTCGTTGAATTATTTAAGCCTTGTTGAGTTATTCAAGATTTAGTTAATTAAGTCAACAAAACCAGTCACAAAAGTCAAGTACAATATAGCAAACAGCAAGAGTAGCACTTGTTCTATTTAAGCTAAATAAGATTTGTAGCATAAAATTGTCTACTTTTTCTGCAACAAAGTAGACAAGAAACTCTTTATTCTCAAACTTTCTTATAATAAATATATAATACTTACAATAGTTAGACTCAAAATTGCTTAACTAATACACGTACTTTAAGCGAAGTGACCTGTTACAGCTAAGCTTAGCAGAATTAGATGTTATACTGGCAAATAATTAGTAACAAGTTTTATTTTTATTTGCTTCAGGAACAATTTGCGGTGCTTTCAGCGTCTTTTTTCTACGTTCTGTTAATCGCTTATGCAGCGAATGAATCGATTTTATGTTTGCCGTTTCGGCTAATTGCGCTTTCTCACGCAAATTACGTTTTATTCTAATCCATACAAGTTTTGCATTCCAAATGTACAGTGAAACATATTTTAAATTATATCTACGACTAGACAGACAAGACTTTACATACAAGACTAGGCAGACAAGAATAGACAGATAAGACTAGGCAGACAAAACTAGGCAGACAATACTAGGCAGACAACACTAGGCAAACAGGACTAGGCATACAAGACTAGGTAGACAAGACTAGGCAGACAACACTAGGCAGACAAGACTAGACAGATGAGACTAGGCAGACAAGACTAGGCAGACTAGACAGACTAGATTAGACAAACAAGACTAGACAGACAAGACTAGACAGACAAAACTAGACAGACAAGACTAGACAGACAAGACTAGACAGACAAGACTAGACAGACAAGACTAGACAGACAAGACTAGACAGACAAGAGTAGACAGACAAGACTAGACAGACAAAACTAGACAGACAAGACTAGATAGACAATGCTTGTCAGATAAGACTACACAGATAAGACTACACAGACAAGACTAGACAAACAAAGGTAGTCAGACAAGACTAAACAAACACAATCTGTTATAACTAACTTTAGTCTTGCAGATAAACTAAAGGAAAGAAAAGCCAAATCTAATTTAAAGCTGTAATGAAGTAAATACTCGTCAATTTGTAACAAAACTTGATGTCAAAGTAGTCAGACGTTAAAAGAACTCAAGTAATATACAACTTTATTCCCGTCTCTTATTTCAAGTAGACTTATCGTATAAATCTACTCTGACGTGTCTACTAACAACAAGTTTTGCTTGATGTGAAACATTGCGAAAAACAAAACTCGCAAGCATATATTTCAATTTAGCCTGCAAACTTTTTCTCGTTTTTACTAGTTTTACACATGTTTCATTATTAGTGTGTAGTTTTGGCTAAATGGACACAGAACAGAAAAAAAATAGTTCGTCGCGAATTTGTCTTCGCGACGAACGTAACCGTTTTATTTGCGGAGAACGAATAAATTGGATCAAAACGAAATTAGCGAAACATAATTCAATTATGTTCTGTCGACGAGATTTACTGGGATTACTACCGCTGCACAATATCTAATCTAGTTTAAATATTTCACAAATCGATTGTGATTAAGCTCATTTGTAATTTAGGTCAAGTAAACCTAATTCAGACTTTTCTCAATATTTTAGTTAAAACTACTCCGATTAAGAAAATTCTTGCAGATAGTTAAACTAAATAGACTAGGCTACAATTTGTCTATTCGGAATATTTTACAAAAATTGCTAGTTTTCAAGTTATTTACTCTTAAATCTAAGCTTCGACTTTTAAGCAACAGTGAAAATTTACGTACAATTTTAAATTATTTCCAGCTTGCTTAATACTAGTCCGATTGCGAAAATTGTCGCAGATAGTTAAACTAAATAAACCAGACAATAATTTACCTATTCGGAATATTTTACTAAAACTTCTAGGTTTCACGTTATCTACCCTTAAATTTAAGCTTTGACTTATTTTTTTAAAGCTACAACAAAAATTTACTGTTAAATTATTTGTTACATGTTTACTACTAGTTCGATTGAAAAAAAAATGTTAGAGATACTTAAACTAGATAGCCTAGGCTTTAATTTATCTATTCAGAATAAACAATTAAACCTAAACCAGACTAGAGAAATGAGCAGCGGATTACACTTAAAAATTGATTTATTTAGATTAGGCTAGAATATTCATACCTTGCTTAGAAATATCGGTTATTGAATGTAGTTAGTGAAGTTGGTGAGTAGATTGCATTGACGGGATTATAATGGTAGAGTGAACGTCTATAGATGGGTTGCAATCGAAATTTGTGTTAGATCGCTCCGGTTCAACCGGATACTCCTCGACTAGTTTCAAAATTAACTCGTAACTAATTTTGAGATAAAGAATTTTTAATTGTAATTTGCTTAATATTTGGTCGTTCAATGATATTAACAAGGTTATACACGATAGATTAGACTACATTTTATCTATATAAAATATTTTACTAATACTGTTGCTTTTTAAGTTATCTTCGCTCAATATTTTTTTTTTTCTTGTCTAGTCTTCTCTATCTTATCTTGATTTATTGATAATTAAACAAACTAATAGATTTCGAATCAGGATTAAATAGTGAATGATATTTTTGTGGTTTCCTGGGAATAATTCGTTAATTATCTCTGTCGTGTCTGTGGTGGAATCGATCGAAGTTTTCTGAATAAAATTTGATTTATTGGACGAACGGCCGGCGGTCGGTCGATCGCGCTTGCTTTAACATTCAGCCCCCGATCGCGGTCGATAAGACTCACCTTCACGAGGGCTTAATTGAAATTCATTATTTACCGCTCCGAGTTACACAACAACAACGGATCATTCGATTTATGAAGAATTTCAAGAGAAATTTGTTGGACATTTACTTAAGTAGTTTTAGAAATTGGCTTTAAAAATAAATGAAATGTTTTCGAGTCTCTCCATATTTAGCCCTTTTAACTTTTCTTCCCACACTCGCCTATCAGTTACCCACATCCATCGCGTGACCAAACTACACAAGAAAAAACTTCGAAGCGACAGCCAAAAAATAAATATTAAAATTATAATTCATCTAGAACGTACAAACTATTCCGTATATTCTATTCCGTTACGAAAACCCAATTGGAAACAACGTAATTTTCATTTGTTCTACACATTCCAGCGCATTTATCGATTTTGAATGTTGGATGTGGAACCTGCTGGAGCGCCGCACGTATCTAATCATTCTCTGGGTTTCACAAATATCATATTTTCGTTGATTTTCTCACAGAAAATTCGTACATTGGAGACCGTTAAGATCGTCTAACACGTCCAATCGGCCGCATTCAGGAAATAAAGTCTTCGTTTCAAGCGACACTTGCAGGCTTCATAAATAGCTTCTTGTCCTATTTCACACTTTGAGTGCTACAAACTCAGTAAACAGATCGCATTTAGCAAACGCATTTCGTTCGTTCTAAGAAAAGTTTATACAGGAAGGAAAAACTCGACTTTAATTTTACAACTGAAAACTTCTCGATTAATTCACTAAAAAAAGTTAATTAGACCCGTGTTTCGACAGCAAACGGAAATTTCTTTTAATTAAGATCACGTTTTATTAATCATCTGATCCAGATCTTTAAAATTCATTCAAACCTACGAGAAATTCTTGAATCTAATTACCATTTATTTATCTAAGTAGTCTTGCAAGTCTAATCTTGTCTGTCTAGACATGATTGTACAGTCTTGTCTGTCTGGACATGACAGTATAGTCTTATCTGTCCAGAGTCTAGACATGATTGTATATTTTTGTCTACCTAAGTAGTCTTGTCTGTCTAGTCCGGTCTGTCTAGTCTGGTGTGTCTAGTCTGGTCTGTCTAGTCTGGTCTGTCTAGTCTGGTCTGTCTAGTATGGTCTGTCTAGTATGGTCTGTCTTTTTTTTTTATTGTGGTTTGGGGGAAGCTCTACCAGCCAGAGTGTGAGGCTCTCACTCACTAAACCCCCTTTCCACTTGGCTTCTCTATGCTCCACCCCGGTATCGCTTGCGCATGCCTTCAGGGTGGGCAGCCCGGACGGTTAGTGCCGCCCTAGTTTGATGAGAGTTATCTATTATCTTCGCTCAATTTGAGCGAACTAGTCCTTCTACTAAGACTCCCGTCTATCGTTCTTTTCCCTAGGTTAGAGGTTTGGTTCTGCATCGACTTCGATGTTTGCCGCAAGCTGCGCTTTCCACGCTCTTTCGGCCTCTTCTTTCCTCGTCATTATTTCCATGGTATATGCTTTTATCGCCTCCCAGTCGTCTTCATTTCGCAGCATGACTTGTGTTAGATTTCCTACCTCAAGCACTATGCCACCGAGTTTCACCTGAACAGTGGACCTCTCGTTTTCCGTGGCTGGACACTGGAAAATAGTGTGCTCTGCGTCATCCGGACTTTGGCCACATAAAAAGCACTCTAAATTGTTCCTCCTTTTGAACCTCTCTAGGTAGGAATTGAAGCATCCGTGGCCCGTGAGCGCTTGGGTAATATGGTATCCCATTTGCCCGTGGGTGCGGTCGTACCAAGGCGCTACGTGAGGGATGAGCCTATGGGTCCATCGTCCTGACGTATCTGTCTCCCACTGGGTCTGCCATCTGTCCATGAGTCGTTGGCGCGCTCTAACCTTGGCACCTTCTTTGGCCTGCTCCTTTTCTTCTTTCCTGGCGTACTGACTTAGTTCGTCGTAGATCTCCTTTCTCTCTCGAATCAGTAGATCAATTGGCGGTGTACTCGCTAGAACGAGTGCGGCTGCCTCAGATACGGTTCTGTACCCAGAAATTACTCTTAATACACTGCGCCGCTGTACCGAGGCAAGCCTCCGTTTTGCCCCGATCTTTTCTACCGCCGCTGCCCATATTTCCGCGCCGTAGAGTATCTGTGCGTGTATCACGCTATTTAGCAGTCTTCTTTTTGCCTCACGAGGTCCTCCAACGTTTGGCATGAGCCTTGCAAGGCTTGCCGCTGTTGCTGCTGCCTTCTCGGTTATCTTGGTGACATGTTCTACATACCGAAGTCCGCTGTCAATCTGTACTCCGAGGTATCTCACCGCCTTTGCCCATGGTACTTCCTGCCCTTCCAGAGAATCGGTGGAAAAAACATCCTCTTATCTGTTATCAGTACTGCTTCCGTCTTATGTACTGCTAGTTGCAGTCCGTTTTCCTTCA
Source organism: Phosphuga atrata (assembly GCA_944588485.1). Taxonomy (NCBI): domain Eukaryota; kingdom Metazoa; phylum Arthropoda; class Insecta; order Coleoptera; family Silphidae; genus Phosphuga; species Phosphuga atrata. Next base: position 57,005,986 of record OX155902.1, on the reverse strand, counting down.
TCCAGTTGCTGGCACGTCGGAGACACTCATTTGTAACTGCCTCGTGTTTGGTAGGAATTCTCGCTGTTACTACTACTGCCACGTCATCAGCGAAGCCAACGAAGGTCGCGTCTTTTGGTAGTCTCAGGTTCAGTAGACCGTCATACATGATGTTCCACAGAAAGGGCCCAAGGACCGATCCCTGCGGAACCCCTGCAGTCACCTCATACTCAACTTGGCCGTCTTCCGTGTCGTAGACAAGGATTCTGTTACTCAAGTAACTGCTTATTATTTTCCTTAGGTACTCCGGTACTCGTCTCTGCTCTAAGGCGTTTAGGATCGCATCCCACCGCGCCGAGTTGAAGGCATTCTTGATGTCGAGCGTCACAAGTGCACAAAAGCCCTTTGTCTTCCAGGTCCCCTGTTTGACCTTCCTGGCCGTCTCGATCACACTCGCAATAGCGTCGACCGTTGACTTTCATTTCCTAAAACCGTATTGCCGCTGGGACATGCCCCCGTTTTCGCCGATATGTTTTTCTAGTCTGTGGAGCAACAGTCTCTCTAGTAACTTCCCCATGTTGTCAAGCAGGCAGAGAGTAAGCAAGAGTTCCGGCCATGTCTCTATCACCGCCGTCAGGATCTCGTTTGGGATGTTATTCGGTCCTCGTGCCTTCCCGGACTGGAGCCGTTTTTTCCCTCTTGTAGCTCTCCCATTATAAAATCTTAGATGGCTTCCTGGATCTGTATGGGTTGAATTTCCCTTCGCTGTTGAGTAGGGAACAGGGTAGCAACTATCTCTCTCATCCTCACTGGATGTGATAGTCCGGGGATAGGCTGTCTACCTCTTAGTTTCTTGGTAACTATGCGGTATGGCAACCCCCACGGGTCGGTTTCGATTAAGCGTAGGAGCAGCTCCCAACTTCTCCTTTTACTGCTCTTAATAGCAAGGCGTAGTTTTTTTCTTGCTGTTTTGAAGGCTGTTTGTAAAGACTCATATATTCGTGCGTCCCCTCTTCTTCTTTTCCGTTGAGCTGCCCTACGTGCTGCCTTGCATTTATCACGTAGATCTTTTATTTCTGGATTCCACTAGTACACCATCTTTCTCCTGCCTTGAGCATTTCCCCGCCTTGGCATCGCCGCGTCGCATGCTGCAGTGATGATATCGATGACGTAATTAACAATCAAGTTAGGATTTCGAACTTCCGCTAGATCTTGGAACCGCCCCTGTTGTTTTTCGGTTTGGAGTGCCTCCGCCAACCGGTGTCTATCTAACTTCCACAGTTTCCAACCAGCTTCTTCAGCCCTCTCGCTTTCCGGTGAGTCCTGGTGTACCCCTGGCTCTTTATATATGCTGAAAAGCAAATATTAATGGTCACTGAGTGTGGCGTCTTCGAGCACTTTCCATCCATATGTTCTTGCAGCTATTCCCGATGATGCAAGCGTTATATCGATAACTGATCCTGTTTGTCCCCTGCGGAACGTAAACTCACTTCCCTCATTTATGACAATGAGGTCGAGTCTAGCAATCAGCTCCGATACTGCCTCTCCTCTCCGATCGAGTCTCCGGGATCCCCATTCTGCGGACTTGCTGTTGAAATCGCCAGCTAAAAGCACTTCTCCGGTAACAGTTCGAAGGCTATCTTCGAGGTTGTCAAGCTGAATCACAAATTCGTCATCGTCCAGGTTTGGTGAGAAATAGCAGCTATAAATTCTCATATCTTCTATTTCAGCCCACACGAAGTCCGCTGTCGACTCGCCGACAGCTCTAACCCTCGTGTTCTTGCCTGTAACAGCTATGGCTGATCTTCCTGTCGTATCTTGGAACCATAGACCAATATCAGGCTTCCGGTACGGTTCGCTAATAATTAGAACATCGGCTTTTTTCTCTGCAGCTGCTTGCATGAGGAGGTCCTGAGCCTCCCGTCCTCTACCCAGGTTTACCTGAAGAAATCTAGCCATTTCTGCCTTTCCTCATAGCCTTCTGAAAGGAGGGACACCTTGTACTCCCAGGGATGTGCTTTGCGTCACCCTGTTCAGAGGCTTCATTACAAATTACGCAGAAGGATTCCCTTTTGCATTCTTTCGCCAAATGGTTTTCTTGCCCACAGAGTCGACAGAGTTTTGATCTAGCTGGTCCCTTGCATTTTTGTGCAACGTGTCCGAAACCTTGGCAACGGAAGCACCTCAAAACTTCGGCCCTGAGCCTTACACGGCAGCGAACCCAGCCTACCTTCAGCTTACCCGCTTCGAGCAGTTTTTCCGCAGTTTCCCTCGGTACCGGTACCACTGCGGTTTGCATGCCTCCATACCCTTTTCTCAGAGGCCTAACCTTGATGACGTCCTCTGTTGCGTTTTCGATTGCTGCTAATATTGCTTCCAGTACATCTTTCTCTTCCGTGACTTCATCTAGGTCTCGGATTTCTATGTTGCAGTTATGTCCCATCGTGCGTACCGTTCCCTGCTCAGCGACTGCATCCGCGACCGCCTTTCGCAGTTTTTCGGTACCTTCGTTGCTCTTCTGGATCTCGACAAGAATGTCGCCGCCACGGGTTCGCCTTATCCCGACGATTTTTGCTCCGCAGTCTTCTGGCCTCACGTCGGTCTTGATTTTCCGGAGGACATCCGCGTATGAAGTCTCCCCGTTTATCTTTACAGCAATAGCTTCCGGCCGCCTTCTTGGTATCCCTTTTGCCTCAGGCTTTCCTCCGCTTGTGGTGCGCTTGTTTTTTTTTTCGCGATACCTCTTCCCAGTCCGGTCCTTGCTCATTAGTATCATGTGTATTTTGCCCGCTGGTACCGGTGTGTTTCTCCACTTCTTTTGTGTGATCGCTCTTTCCTTTCTTCTCCGGTGTCTTCGTCTGGGGAGGCGAAGTTGCGAGTCTTCCTTCCTTCCTGGATGTACTTGGTGTTTCATCCACTTGATTCCTCATTGGGACCTCTTCCTGGACCGCTTCGGAGACCACTTCTTCTTGCGAGGTAATTTCACCCAGTCCCTGCAGTTCGATTATGCAGCTTTTTGCGACTGCTGCATATTTGCCGTTGCAGCTGCTCCCAGTTTCTGTCGCTGATTTTGCCAGATCATGTACATACTTGGCGCGGGCCTCGGCTAGCGTCGCTCTAAGCTCCATCAGGTGTTCGAAGTGCACTATGGCTTCTTTCGCTGGTTCTCTAATAGTAGCGTGCACGTTACGGTATTCAGACATTATCCAATACCTCGCCAATAGCCGACAGATTGTCCTTCAGCTTGATCACCACCTTCGATTACTCTGTTTCCAGCTCTGAAAGATTTCCTCTCGCTCGAACTGTACTGTTTTTGTCCACCTGTTTTTTGTTTTCTTTGTTTTTAACCTTATCCTTAGCTATCTTGCCTTCTGCATAGCTAGGTTTTGCGCCCCTGCTTGCGTGCGTGGCTTTCCTCGTGGATGACCAGCCAATACTTCCTCGTGTGGCACGTTCCCGCATAGTTTAGCCTCCCTTGTATTTCTTATACAAGCCACCTGTCCACACCCGTTTACGCAAAACTCATTTCAACTTTCACCAACCACAAATGTTTTATTTTAGAGAATGTTTAAATGAAAAATATATGTCTATATATAAACAAATAACTTGGAAAGTCAACAATTAAATTACCGTTCAATTAAACACAATCACACAAACAACCAATAACAACAACTTAAAAAGTTCAACGTTCAACTAAATCACAGGGTTTCCCACCGAACTAGAAATTTCAAACTTTGTCGCCTATCACGGTATCTCTGAGATTTTGGCGGTTCTCAAACGTCAAAAATTTTCAAAATTCAATTCAAAATACTCGCACAAATATGTTCTTACTGGTGCAAATTTTCACAAGCACACTATCTCCACTGCTCCGTCTTAGGCCTTCCACTGTTTTCTACTTAACACCTTTACCAATTCCACCCCTTTCCACTATATTTCGGAGAGCTTTTGAAAACGATCCCGTTGTTACCGTTACTAGGTAAACCCAGTCTCAGTCTGGTCTGTCTAGTCTGGTCTGTCTAGTCTGGTCTGACTAGTCTGGTCTGTCTAGTCTGGTCTGTCTAGTCTGGTCTGTCTAGTCTGGTCTGTCTAGTCTGGTCTTAGTTTTAATGTTAGCAACAAATTTCCAAAGTTTCAACTCTTTAGGCAAATATTTGCAAAAGTTAGTGAATTAAATTTAACAAATCTCAAGAAACTTGAAAACATGACGAGTCTAGAATCTTTGCAAATTGGCGCAATTTAATGAAATTTGCAACGTTTTTTAGATTCATTGTTAACAACAAATTTGCAGTTTCTACTTTTTAGGCAAATATTTGCAAAAGTTAGCGAATTAAATTTAACAAACTTCAAGAAACTTTTAAACTTGACGAGTCTAGAATGTTTGCAAATAGGCGTAATTTAATGAAATTTGCAATGTTTCTTAGTTTTATTGTTATCAGCAAATTTGCAAAGTTTCAACTTTTTAGGCAAATATTTGCAAAAGTTAGCGAATTAAATTTAACCAATCTCAGGAAACTTCAAAATTTGGCGAGTCTAGAATGTTTGAAAATTGGAGTAATATTATGAAATTCACAACGTTTCTTATTTTCAATGTTAGCAACAAATTTGCAAAGTTTCAACTTTTTTGGCAAATATTTGCAAAAGTTAGCAAATTGAATTTAACAAATCTCAAGAAACTTAAAAATTTGACGAGTCTATAATGCTTGCAAATTGGCGTAATTTCATGAAATTTGCAAAGTTTCTTAGTTTTATTGTTATCAATAAATTTGCAAAGTTTCAATTTTTTAGGCAAATATTTGTAAAAGTTAGCGAATTTAATTTAACAAATCTCAAGAAACTTGAAAACTTGGCGAGTCTAGAATGTTTGCAAACTGGGATAATTTAATGAAATTTGCAACGTTTCTTAGTTTCATTGTTAGCAACAAGTTTGCAAAGTTTCAACTGTTTAGGCAAATATTTGCAAAAGTTAGCGAATTTAATTTAACAAATCTCAAGAAACTTGAAAACTTGGCGAGTCTAGAATGTTTGCAAATCGGCGTAATTTCATGAAATTTGTAACGTTTCTTAGTTTCATTGTTATCAATAAATTGCTAAGTTTCAACTTTTTATGCAAATATTTAAAACTAGTAGTACAACATGTTAGAAATATTTTAACATTCATTACATTAAATTTTCGTTGTGGCTTTGAAAAAATAAGTCAAAGCTTAGATTTAAGGGTAGATAACGTGAAACCTAGCAGTTTTAGTAAAATATTCCGAATAGATAAATTGTAGCGTAGTCTATTTAGTTTAAGTAAGTGCGATAATTTTCGCAATCGGATTAGTATTAAGCAAGCTATAAATAATTTAAGAAGCTAAGTAACTTTTCGCTGTTTCTTTGCAAAAAAACAAGTCACAGCTAAAATTGAAGGGTAGATAACGTGAAAACTAGCTGTTTTAGTAAAATATTCCGAATAAATAAATTCATTCTTTTCCGAATCAGAGACACCAGTGTTTATATTCAGGCCCTTCCATTCCAATAGTTGGCAGCGTCTATCGCCCCGTCATTTGCCACAATTAGGTCCTCCATCGTGCATGCCTCTCCCATGTTGGGACATCTGAGAAGGTGGCTGTCGCTCTGAAGCCCCCCGTATTCACACAGCTTGTCGTAGTAGTGTGCCAGGTTTTCTAAGGCTATAGTTAGTTTATTCTCGACTTCTTCGAAGTTTTTGCCCTGTGCGGCGATGGCTGCGTCATCCGCATAGTTGAAGCGACGTGTCTGTTGGTTGGTCATTTGCATATACGTTGAAAAGCATAGAAGCCAGTACACATCCCTGTGGTACGACGTTCCTCTGGTCTCTCCATCGACTCCTTTAACCCTGCATTGTAACATAGAAGCGCCTGTTCTGCAACAGAGTTTTAATCACTCCTGCTAGGCGATAGTCCTTGGTAAGATGATACCATTTATCCACTGCTTTTTGGTAGTTTACGGTACCATATGCCGCTGTCAGGTCTATAAAGGCTACACCGGCAATTTGCTTGCCATCTTAAATATTTTTAGCCATCTTTAGCCCGGTCCAAATCCTGCTTGCTCTGTTATTATGCTTTCGTTTACTTTACCAGATATGCGATTCAGTATCAATCTTTCGAAGACCTTGAAGAGATGACATAGTAATGATACAGGCCGAAAGCTTTTAGGTTCTGCAGGATCCTTTCCCGGTTTCAACAGCGCGACTACTCGAGCCTTCCACCACATTCTTTGGATTTGCAACTTCATTGCACAGCAGTTCATTAAATTGGTGATCCATGCAACGGTTGCATTTACAAAATGTTTTAATTGTTCTGTTCTTAGATCATCTAGTCCTCCAGCCTTGTTACTTTTTAAGCTCTTAATGTCGGTTTTTGATTCACTGCTTGTGAATGGCTCAGCTAGACAGTCGGATTCTTTGTCTGGATCCCTTTGTATTTGAGTTTTGGGGGCCTTCTTTGGGTCTTCCGTTAATTAGCAGTTGGTGTGCGAGTCTGTAGTGGCAGTGTCAGGTTCGGAGTAGCATTTGTGGGGTCGTTGCCAAGATTTTTGATAAGTTTCCAGGCACGTCTCTGCTTCATATCTAGGTCTTCCATCATCGTTCACCACTTAAGACCTGGTATGTATTCTTGATAGATGTGTTTTCTTGATAGTCTCTTGACGATGTCGATGAAAGCATCATAGTTTTCGGGCTTTGCTTCCAGGGAGGCAAGCTCATTCCTGCTGCCTTCCTGAAAGTAAATAGCCTTTCGAAGGGAACACTTTCAGGCTTCACTGCTGCATAGATTACGCATATAATGAGGCGGTGCTGTGTTTTTAGAGAGTGGATATTCTATATGTTTTGTTGCTCGGGGAACAAGTTTGTCGGAGGCAGCTTGAGGTCGTGTATCAGGTGCAAGTTCGTGTGCTCAGTTCAACTCAATTTTCAGTCAGTCTGGCTATATTCCCATATTGTGCTGTGGCAGTTGAAATCGCCCAGCACGATCCTCCCGTCTTGCGACCGGAAGTTGGGAGCCTCTTGAAATTCGAAGGCTGGATTGGGCGGTTTGTATATTGACGTCACTGTGAGGGAGAGACGGAGGCAGCTTGGGGTCGTGTATCAAGTGCAAGTTCGTGTGCTCTGCCCAGTTCAGCTCCATTTTCATCGGTCTGGCTATATCCCCGTATTTTGCTGTGGCAGTTGAAATCGCTCAGCACGATCCTCTCTTCTTGCGACCGGAAGTTGGGAGCCTCTTGAAATTCGAAGGCTGCGTTGGGTGGTTTGTATATTGACGTGACTGTGAGAGACTTTACCTCCACTGTGATAATCTCAATGTGGTCGTGTGAAGTGATTGCCGCAGATCGGATTTCAAGATCAGGTCTTGCAAATACAGTGCTACCGTACTGATCATGTGGCCTTTCCAAGACCAGACTCATTCCCGCGATCTTGGATTTCCGTGCAGTGGGATCTGTGTGGACAAAATGTCGCACTTGGTGGCTCTTGTCAGGTCAGATAAAATGGTTTCCTTATCCTTAGAAAGTCCTCCAATGTTAATTGAGGTTAAATATTGGCTTTGATAAAAACCGATCCAGTACCTATCGATGGTTCGCTTGGTGTTTCGGTGTAGGAAGGATTATCCTGCTCTTTCCGTTTCCACGGGACGCCCGATTGCTATAATTCTCTACTCTCTACTCGCAATCTACGTGGAATTTTCGTAACCGGACTAGTATTAAGCAAGCTAGAAATAATTTAAGATTCTACGTAAATTTTCGCTGTTGCTTTGAAAAAAACAAGTCGAAGCTTAGATTCAATGGTAGATAACGTGAAAACTAGCTGTTTTAGTAAAATATTCTCAATAGATAAATTGTAGTCTAGTCTATTTAGGTTAATTATTTGCAACAATTTTCTTAATCGGACTAGTATTAAATGAGATATTGAGGAATAGTCTGGATTAGGTTTACTTGACCTAATTTACAAATGAACTTAAGATCGATTTGTCACATATTTAAACTAGATTAGATATTGTGCAGCGGTAGTAATCCGAGTAAATCTAATTGAATTATTTTTCGCTAATTTCGTTTTGATCCAATTTTTGCGTTCTCTGCAAATAAAACGGTTACGTGCGTCGCGAAGACAAATTCACAACGAACTAGTTTTTTTTTTGTTTTGCGTCCATTTAGTCAAAACTACACACTAATAATGAAACATGTGCAAAACTAGTAAAAATGGGGAAAAGTTTGCAGGCTAAATTGAAATATATACTAGAGAGTTTTGTTTTTCACAATGTTTCATATCAAGTAAAACTTGTTGTTAGTAGACACGTCAGAGTAGATTTATACGATAAGTCTACTTGAAATAAGAGACGGGAATAAAGTTGTATATTACTTGAGTTCTTTTAAAGTCTGACTACTCTGACATCTAGTTTTTTTATAAATTGTCGATAATTTACTTTATTACAGTTTCAAATTAGATTTAGCTTTTCTTTCCTTCAATTTATCTGCAAGAGTAAAGTTAGTTATAACAGATTGTGTCTGTCTAGTCTTGTCTGTCTAGTCTTGTCTGTCTAGTCTTGTCTGTCTAGTCTTGTCTGTCTAGTCTTGTCTGTCTAGCCTTGTCTGTATAGTCTTGTCTGTCTAGTCTTGTCTGTCTAGTCTTGTCTGTCTAGTCTTGTCTGTCTATTCTTGTCTGTCTAGTCTTGTCTGTCTAGTCTTGTCTGTCTATTCTTGTCTGTCTAGTCTTGTCTGTCTAGTCTTGTATGTCTATTCTTGTCTGTCTAGTCTTGTCTGTCTAGTCTTATCTGTCTAGTCTTGTCTGTCTATTCTTGTCTGTCTAGTCTTGTCTGTCTATTCTTGTCTGTCTAGTCTTGTCTGTCTAGTTTTGTCTGTCTAGTCTTGACTGTCTAGTCTTGTCTGTCTAGTCTTGTCTGTCTAGTCTTGTCTGTCTATTCTTGTCTGTCTAGTCTTGTCTGTCTATTCTTGTCTGTCTAGTCTTGTCTGTCTAGTTTTGTCTGTCTAGTCTTGACTGTCTAGTCTTGTCTGTCTAGTCTTGTCTGTCTAGTCTTGTCTGTCTAGTCTTGTCTGTCTAGTCTTGTCTGACTAGTCTTGTCTGTCTAGTCTTGTCTGTCTAGTCTTGTCTGTCTAGTTTTGTCTGTCTAGTCTTGTCTGTCTAGTCTTGCCTGTCTAGTCTTGTCTGTCTAGTCTTGTCTGTCTATTCTTGTCTGTCTAGTCTCGTCTGTCTAGTCTTGTCTGTCTAGTCTTGTCTGTCTAGTCTTTTCTGTCTAGTCTGTCTAGTCTTGTCTGTCTAGTCTTGTCTGTCTAGTCTAGTCTGTCTAGTCTTGTCTGTCTAGTCTTGTCTGTCTAGTCTTGTCTGTCTAGTCTTGTCTGTCTGTCGGGGAGGCGACAACTAGGGCGGTTTTCATTAGCCGTCCGGGCTGCCCACCCTGAATGAATGCAATATATGCGATACCGGGGTGGCGCATACTAAAAGCCAAGGTGGAATAGGGGGTTTGGTGAGTCTTGTCTGTCTAGTCTTGTCTGTCTAGTCTTGTCTGTCTAGTCTTGTCTGTCTAGTCTTGTCTGTCTAGTCTTGTCTGTCTAGTCTTGTCCGTCTAGTCTTGTCTGTCTAGTCTTGTCTGTCTAGTCTTGTCTGTCTAGTCTTGTCTGTCTAGTCTTGTCTGTCTAGTCTTGTCTGTCTAGTCTTGTCTGTCTAGTCTTGTCTGTCTAGTCTTGTCTGTCTAGTCTTGTCTGTCTATTCTTGTCTGTCTAGTCTTGTCTGTCTAGTCTTGTCTGTCTATTCTTGTCTGTCTAGTCTTGTCTGTCTAGTCTTGTATGTCTATTCTTGTCTGTCTAGTCTTGTCTGTCTAGTCTTATCTGTCTAGTCTTGTCTGTCTATTCTTGTCTGTCTAGTCTTGTCTGTCTATTCTTGTCTGTCTAGTCTTGTCTGTCTAGTTTTGTCTGTCTAGTCTTGTCTGTCTAGTCTTGTCTGTCTAGTCTTGTCTGTCTAGTCTTGTCTGTCTATTCTTGTCTGTCTAGTCTTGTCTGTCTATTCTTGTCTGTCTAGTCTTGTCTGTCTAGTTTTGTCTGTCTAGTCTTGTCTGTCTAGTCTTGTCTGTCTAGTCTTGTCTGTCTAGTCTTGTCTGTCTAGTCTTGTCTGTCTAGTCTTGTCTGACTAGTCTTGTCTGTCTAGTCTTGTCTGTCTAGTCTTGTCTGTCTAGTTTTGTCTGTCTAGTCTTGTCTGTCTAGTCTTGCCTGTCTAGTCTTGTCTGTCTAGTCTTGTCTGTCTATTCTTGTCTGTCTAGTCTCGTCTGTCTAGTCTTGTCTGTCTAGTCTTGTCTGTCTAGTCTTGTCTGTCTAGTCTGTCTAGTCTTGTCTGTCTAGTCTTGTCTGTCTAGTCTAGTCTGTCTAGTCTTGTCTGTCTAGTCTTGTCTGTCTAGTCTTGTCTGTCTAGTCTTGTCTGTCTGTCGGGGAGGCGACAACTAGGGCGGTTTTCATTAACCGTCCGGGCTGCCCACCCTGAATGAATGCAATATATGCGATACCGGGGTGGCGCATACTAAAAGCCAAGGTGGAATAGGGGGTTTGGTGAGTCTTGTCTGTCTAGTCTTGTCTGTCTAGTCTTGTCTGTCTAGTCTTGTCTGTCTAGTCTTGTCTGTCTAGTCTTGTCTGTCTAGTCTTGTCTGTCTAGTCTTGTCTGTCTAGTCTTGTCTGTCTAGTCTTGTCTGTCTAGTCTTGTCTGTCTAGTCTTGTCTGTCTAGTCTTGTCTGTCTAGTCTTGTCTGTCTAGTCTTGTCTGTCTAGTCTTGTCTGTCTAGTCTTGTCTGTCTAGTCTTGTCTGTCTAGTCTTGTCTGTCTAGTCTTGTCTGTCTAGTCTTGTCTGTCTAGTCTTGTCTGTCTAGTCTTGTCTGTCTAGTCTTGTCTGTCTAGTCTTGTCTGTCTAGTCTTGTCTGTCTAGTCTTGTCTGTCTAGTCTTGTCTGTCTAGTCTTGTCTGTCTAGTCTTGTCTGTCTAGTCTTGTCTGTCTAGTCTTGTCTGTCTAGTCTTGTCTGTCTAGTCTTGTCTGTCTAGTCTTGTCTGTCTAGTCTTGTCTGTCTAGTCTTGTCTGTCTAGTCTTGTCTGTCTAGTCTTGTCTGTCTAGTCTTGTCTGTCTAGTCTTGTCTGTCTAGTCTTGTCTGTCTAGTCTTGTCTGTCTAGTCTTGTCTGTCTAGTCTTGTCTGTCTAGTCTTGTCTGTCTAGTCTTGTCTGTCTAGTCTTGTCTGTCTAGTCTTGTCTGTCTAGTCTTGTCTGTCTAGTCTTGTCTGTCTAGTCTTGTCTGTCTAGTCTTGTCTGTCTAGTCTTGTCTGTCTAGTCTTGTCTGTCTAGTCTTGTCTGTCTAGTCTTGTCTGTCTAGTCTTGTCTGTCTAGTCTTGTCTGTCTAGTCTTGTCTGTCTAGTCTTGTCTGTCTAGTCTTGTCTGTCTAGTCTTGTCTGTCTAGTCTTGTCTGTCTAGTCTTGTCTGTCTAGTCTTGTCTGTCTAGTCTTGTCTGTCTAGTCTTGTCTGTCTAGTCTTGTCTGTCTAGTCTTGTCTGTCTAGTCTTGTCTGTCTAGTCTTGTCTGTCTAGTCTTGTCTGTCTAGTCTTGTCTGTCTAGTCTTGTCTGTCTAGTCTTGTCTGTCTAGTCTTGTTTGTCTAGTCTTGTCTGTCTAGTCTTGTCTGTCTAGTCTTGTCTGTCTAGTGTTGTCTGTCTAGTCTTGTCTGTCTAGTCTTGTCTGTCTAGTCTTGTCTGTCTAGCCTTGTCTGTATAGTCTTGTCTGTCTAGTCTTGTCTGTCTAGTCTTGTCTGTCTAGTCTTGTCTGTCTATTCTTGTCTGTCTAGTCTTGTCTGTCTATTCTTGTCTGTCTAGTCTTGTCTGTCTATTCTTGTCTGTCTAGTCTTGTCTGTCTAGTTTTGTCTGTCTAGTCTTGACTGTCTAGTCTTGTCTGTCTAGTCTTGTCTGTCTAGTCTTGTCTGTCTAGTCTTGTCTGTCTAGTCTTGTCTGTCTAGTCTTGTCTGACTAGTCTTGTCTGTCTAGTCTTGTCTGTCTAGTGTTGTCTGTCTAGTTTTGTCTGTCTAGTCTTGTCTGTCTAGTCTTGCCTGTCTAGTCTTGTCTGTCTAGTCTTGTCTGTCTATTCTTGTCTGTCTAGTCTCGTCTGTCTAGTCTTGTCTGTCTAGTCTTGTCTGTCTAGTCTTGTCTGTCTAGTCTGTCTAGTCTTGTCTGTATAGTCTTGTCTGTCTAGTCTTGTCTGTCTAGTCTTGTCTGTCTAGTCTTGTCTGTCTAGTCTTGTCTGTCTAGTCTTGTCTGTCTAGTCTTGTCTGTCTAGTCTTGTCTGTCTAGTCTTGTCTGTCTAGTCTTGTCTGTCTAGTCTTGTCTGTCTAGTCTTGTCTGTCTGTCGGGGAGGCGACAACTAGGGCGGTTTTCATTAACCGTCCGGGCTGCCCACCCTGAATGAATGCAATATATGCGATACCGGGGTGGCGCATACTAAAAGCCAAGGTGGAATAGGGGGTTTGGTGAGTCTTGTCTGTCTAGTCTTGTCTGTCTAGTCTTGTCTGTCTAGTCTTGTCTGTCTAGTCTTGTCTGTCTAGTCTTGTCTGTCTAGTCTTGTCTGTCTAGTCTTGTCTGTCTAGTCTTGTCTGTCTAGTCTTGTCTGTCTAGTCTTGTCTGTCTAGTCTTGTCTGTCTAGTCTTGTCTGTCTAGTCTTGTCTGTCTAGTCTTGTCTGTCTAGTCTTGTCTGTCTAGCCTTGTCTGTCTAGTCTTGTCTGTCTAGTCTTGTCTGTCTAGTCTTGTCTGTCTAGTCTTGTCTGTCTAGTCTTGTCTGTCTAGTCTTGTCTGTCTAGTCTTGTCTGTCTAGTCTTGTCTAGTCTTGTCTGTCTAGTCTTGTCTGTCTAGTCTTGTCTGTCTAGTCTTGTCTGTCTAGTCTTGTCTGTCTAGTCTTGTCTGTCTAGTCTTGTCTGTCTAGTCTTGTCTGTCTAGTCTTGTCTGTCTAGTCTTGTCTGTCTAGTCTTGTCTGTCTAGTCTTGTCTGTCTAGTCTTGTCTGTCTAGTCTTGTCTGTCTAGTCTTGTCTGTCTAGTCTTGTCTGTCTAGTCTTGTGTGTCTAGTCTTGTCTGTCTAGGCTTGTCTGTCTAGTCTTGTCTGTCTAGTCTTGTCTGTCTAGTCTTGTCTGTCTAGTCTTGTCTGTCTAGTCTTGTCTGTCTAGTCTTGTCTGTCTAGTCTTGTCTGTCTACTCTTGTCTGTCTATTCTTGTCTGTCTATTCTTGTCTGTCTAGTCTTGTCTGTCTAGTCTTGTCTGTCTAGTCTTGTCTGTCTAGTCTTGTCTGTCTAGTCTTGTCTGTCTAGTCTTGTCTGTCTAGTCTTGTCTGTCTAGTCTTGTCTGTCTAGTCTTGTCTGTCTAGTCTTGTCTGTCTAGTCTTGTCTGTCTAGTCTTGTCTGTCTAGTCTTGTCTGTCTAGTCTTGTCTGTCTAGTTTTGTCTGTCTAGTCTTGTCTGTCTAGTCTTGTCTGTCTAGTCTTGTCTGTCTAGTCTTGTCTGTCTAGTCTTGTCTGTCTAGTCTTGTCTGTCTAGTCTTGTCTGTCTAGTCTTGTCTGTCTAGTCTTGTCTGTCTAGTCTTGTCTGTCTAGTCTTGTCTGTCTAGTCTTGTCTGTCTAGTCTTGTCTGTCTAGTCTTGTCTAGTCTTGTCTGTCTAGTCTTGTCTGTCTAGTCTTGTCTGTCTAGTCTTGTCTGTCTAGTCTTGTCTATCTAGTCTTGACTGTCTAGTCTTAACTGTCTAGTCTTGTCTGTCTAGTCTTGTCTGTCTAGTCTTGTCTGTCTAGGCTTGTCTGTCTAATCTTGTCTGTCTAGTCTTGTCTGTCTAGTCTTGTCTGTCTAGTCTTGTCTGTCTAGTCTTGTCTGTCTAGTCTTGTCTGTCTAGTCTTGTCTGTCTAGTCTTGTCTGTCTAGTCTTGTCTGTCTAGTCTTGTCTGTCTAGTCTTGTCTGTCTGTCTTGTCTGTCTAGTCTTGTCTGTCTAGTCTTGTCTAGTCTTGTCTGTCTAGTCTTGTCTGTCTAGTCTTGTCTGTCTAGTCTTGTCTGTCGAGTCTTGTCTGTCTAGTCTTGTCTGTCTAGTCTTGTCTGTCTAGTCTTGTCTATCTAGTCTTGACTGTCTAGTCTTGTCTGTCTAGTCTTGTCTGTCTAGTATTGTCTGTCTAGTCTTGTCCGTCTAGTCATGTCCGTCTAGTCTTGTCTGTCTAGTTTTGTCTGTATAGTCTTGACTCTTATCTCTAGTCTTGACTGTTTCAAGTTTTAACGGTCAGGTTTTGTTAATCAAACTCAGTTCATAAATGTTTATCTATTAAGATTTAACTGTTAGGTTTTGTTCATCATTAACTAACAGAATATAAAAGTCTTATCTAACTTGCCTAGTCTATTTAATCTCGCCAGTCTGGCCTAGTTTTGATCCATTTAATCTCTCGTAGTTAAATGTATGTGTCTTACAATTACAATTTAATTATACTCTCATATTAGTTCCAAGATAAAATCGGAACCAAAATAAGTGAATCAATCAAAACAGATTTCTTTCTGTCTCAATCAGTTTTTCTGTTTATTCCTCCAATTATCCGAATTCGATTCTTGCATATACTTTCTGAATGTTGGCCGAAATTGGCGGCGTTATTCCGGCAGTTCAAAGAAGAAGGGAGGACGCAGGCTTGTCGCATGATGATAAAAGTCTGCATTTGCCGACGACTGGTTTAACGCATCGTCAGTTCGACGGTTTTTTTTTTCGTTTTATTCGAAGCGACCGGGGATCTTCCGACATTATTTCGTGATAACTCCATTAGCTCCGGTCTCTCATCTCCTCTGCTTCTTATAGATAATAGAATTCTTTATTATTTTAATAAATGAAGGAATTATGTATTTTAATAAATAAACTTTTGAAAGATTGTGTATCTAGCTTTATCTGTGCAGTCTTGTCTAATAGTGTCCGTCCAGTTTTGTATATCTAAACTAAACTTAATAATTGACTAAAAGAAAGTTTGATTTTTGTTTGTTTTATCTAATATT
This sequence comes from Phosphuga atrata, assembly GCA_944588485.1. Taxonomy (NCBI): domain Eukaryota; kingdom Metazoa; phylum Arthropoda; class Insecta; order Coleoptera; family Silphidae; genus Phosphuga; species Phosphuga atrata. Next base: position 56,990,980 of record OX155902.1, on the reverse strand, counting down.
GTATATCGACGGTCCCTACGTACATAAAGACATGTCAACAACCTGTCAAGGTTTTCAGGAAAGCGTTATTTATGTTCAAACATTTAAAAATTGTAAGAAGAAAAAAAGCGTCCCCACGGGGAATGGAACCAGCGATCCTCGTACTATAAAGCCGAGCTCTTACCGATGCGCTATCCGGCCATTGAAATTTACGCTAACATAGCGGGCTTATGAGTTGTCGGTGACTTACCGGTCCGCGTAAAAAGTGAGTTTTTTTTTAACGCTAGGCCATCTGCCCCTCCCGCTTGCGTCACTTTCATTTATAGACAAGCCCCTACATATACTGTAAATTTGGGCCAAATCGGTGATGACGCGTCCGGGGGGTCCCCTTGTGAGATACTTAAGGAATGTGCAGAAAAAGTGAGATTACAGATCTCATTTGAGAAAACTAAATTCTTTTGTTCAAAAACTGATATCGCGTACCTGAGAACAAATGACGGTAAAATCCCGTACTTTAAATACCTCGGAGAATTCATCGAACCGACAGGCCTTGAGAAGATCTCACAGCAAAACCGTCTCCAAAAAATCTTGGAGTTAAGGAGTCAAGGAGAGTAAGGCATTATGGATAGTCCAAGACATATATAATAAAAAAATCTATGCCAAGACAGACAAAAATTCGGCATTACAACACAGTTATAAAACCAACAGTCCTTTACGCAAGCGAAACATTGACACTCAACAGAAAACAAGAACTAGAAAAAATCAAAAAGGAAGAGAGGAAGATCATCAGAAAAATCCTATTAGCAAGAAATACCGAAGAGGGCTACAGGCTCCAATCAATCAAAACAACAGAAAATTTTCAAACATTCAAATTGACATGAAGAAAAGACGAATGAAATTCTTTGGACATCTAACGAGACTACCAGCAAATCGACTGTCAAATAGGATATTAGATATTAGTATAAAAGGACACCAAGGTTAAGTTAGGTGTCCAATGACACCTTTTCGGAAAGAATGAAAGCTTATTGGAGAAACAAGAAGAACGGCAAAAAAACTTTGATTGAGTTGTGAACTTTGTGAACTTTGATGATTGAGTTGTTTGCTTAACGTCTTCCATTATTGGGAGAATACGCTAATAATAATAATATATTGTATATTTAGACTAAAAACAATGTTTATTTTAAATTCGAATTTTTATAGTCTATCTAATATTGTCTGTCTAGTTTTGTATATTTAAACCGAAATTAAGTTTTTCATTGTATCTGAATTTTGGTTGTTTATGTAAATTTTTCGGGCGGATTGCATTAGCATTCGAAAACCGCGACAAGAGTCGCGACAAAGGAAATTGGAAAGTTTCTGTATCGATTTTGAGCTCCGTTTTCGGAGGTTTATCTGGTTTCAGGACTCGTTAGGCGTGCGATTTTAACGTGAAATTCGTAAGAAATTTTCCAAGCTTCTTTTATCTGAATTATTATTTCGTCGTCGCGTCGGTACGATATAATAACTGCATTTTAAATGGAGACATTCCGGAAAAAGGTGACATTTCAATTAATTTAATCGCGGGTTATTTGAAACCTTTGCAATTTCCGGTATTGTTCTTAATATTCTTTCTCCATATCCTTCTTATTCGTATTTTTATTCTTTGCGGAAAGAAATTTAATTTCCTTCAAATCCGAAAGCTTATCTCCAGAAAAACCTAATCATCTTTAATCAATCATCAGCCTTAACCGACTGACTTCTTCCTTAATCAATCAACTCTCTTCTTCCTTAATCAACTGTCTTTTACCTTAAGCAACTGTCTTCTTCATTAATCAATCAACTGTCTTCATCCTTAATCAACTGTCTACTTCCTTAACCAATCAAGTGTCTTCGTCTTTAATCAATTGTCTTCTTCCTTAATCAATCAACTGTCTTCGTCCCTAACAAACTGTCCTCTTCTTCAATCAATCAACTGTCTTCGTCCTTAATAAACTGTCTTCTTCCTTAATCTGTCAACTGTCTTCATCCTTAATAAACTCTCTGCTTCCTCAATCAATCAAATGTCTTAGTCCTTAATGAATTGTCTTCTTCCTTAATCAATCAAGTGTATTCGACTCTAACAAACTGTCTTCTTCCTTAATCAATCAACTGTCTTAGTCCTTAATAAACTATATTCTTCCTTAATCAATCAACTGTCTTAATCCTAAATGAACTATCTTCGTCCTTAATCAATCAACTGTATTCGTCCTTAATAAACTGTCTTATTCCTTAATCAATCTACAGTCTTCATGATTAATCAACTGTCGTCTTCCTTAATTAATCAACTGTCTTGGTCCTTAGCAAAATGTATTCTTCCTTAATCAATCAACTGTCTTGGTCCTTTATCAATTGTCTTCTTCCTTAATCAATCAACTGTCTTGGTCCTTAATTAATTGTCTTCTTACATCAATCAACTGTAACAGTCAACAGTCAACTGTATTCGTCCTTAAAAAACTGTCTTCTTGCTTAATCAAACAATTACCTTCGTCCTTAATCAACTGTCTTCTTCCTTAATCAAGTGTTTTCTTCCTTAAACAACTTTTGTTTGATAAAATCTCTTATTTCTTAATCAGTTGTGACAAACAAATTAAACTGCGTACGTTGTTCACGAAAGGTTTCGAATACAGTTCTTTCCGTTCCATCCTTCGTCTTTCATTAAACAACTTTTTAAACGACCTATTTACAACACAACGTATTTGACAGAACATTTTATTACACACTAATTAGTCCCGCTGTACGTATAGTGTGCTCATTTACATAACAGGGCATCTGGCCTGTCTGTAAAAAACTTACTTTCTAGTTTCTTGCAGCTTGTCTAGAATTCTCTAACCGACATAAATCTTGTCGGTCTAGTCTAGGTTTGTAAGAACTTATCTCATATTGTAATTAGAATAAAAGGGATGTCTCGAAATCAAACACATCTCTCCTTTTTCTAATTGTAAAAAGGTTAAAACGTGAGTTTTTCTGTGTATATTCAAGCGCTCGGCGCGTATAAATAAGCTATCAGGAAACAAACAGAATGGGCAGAGAGAGAACTCTCGAGCTTTATTTTCATTTATTTAGTTCGCAGAGGAAATTGAGGTTTATTCCCGGCCAAAAAACAAATCAACCAAACAAATGGGGCTTTCAAGGATAATTTCCTCATTTCGTCCTTGTTTCTTAATACATTCTCCAAATGTGGATACATTTGAACAAAACCTTGTCCGTCTAGTCTTGTCTGTCTAGTCTTGTCTGTCTAGTCTTGTCTGTCTAGTCTTGTCTGTCTAGTCTTGTCTGTCTAGTCTTGTCTGTCTAGTCTTGTCTGTCTAGTCTTGTCTGTCTAGTCTTGTCTGTCTAGTCTTGTCTGTCTAGTCTTGTCTGTCTAGTCTTGTCTGTCTAGTCTTGTCTGTCTAGTCTTGTCTGTCTAGTCTTGTCTGTCTAGTCTTGTCTGTCTAGTCTTATCTGTCTAGTCTTGTCTGTCTAGTCTTGTCTGTCTAGTCTTGTCTGTCTAGTCTTGTCTGTCTAGTCTTGTCTGTCTAGTCTTGTCTGTCTAGTCTTGTCTGTCTAGTCTTGTCTGTCTAGTCTTGTCTGTCTAGTCTTGTCTGTCTAGTCTTGTCTGTCTAGTCTTGTCTGTCTAGTCTTGTCTGTCTAGTCTTGTCTGTCTAGTCTTGTCTGTCTAGTCTTGTCTGTCTAGTCTGTCTAGTCTTGTCTGTCTAGTCTTGTCTGTCTAGTCTTGTCTGTCTAGTCTTGTCTGTCTAGTCTTGTCTGTCTAGTCTTGTCTGTCTAGTCTTGTCTGTCTAGTCTTGTCTGTCTAGTCTTGTCTGTCTAGTCTTGTCTGTCTAGTCTTGTCTGTCTAGTCTTGTCTGTCTAGTCTTGTCTGTCTAGTCTTGTCTGTCTAGTCTTGTCTGTCTAGTCTTGTCTGTCTAGTCTTGTCTGTCTAGTCTTGTCTGTCTAGTCTTGTCTGTCTAGTCTTGTCTGTCTAGTCTTGTCTGTCTAGTCTTGTCTGTCTAGTCTTGTCTGTCTAGTCTTGTCTGTCTAGTCTTGTCTGTCTAGTCTTGTCTGTCTAGTCTTGTCTGTCTAGTCTTGTCTGTCTAGTCTTGTCTGTCTAGTCTTGTCTGTCTAGTCTTGTCTGTCTAGTCTTGTCTGTCTAGTCTTGTCTGTCTAGTCTTGTCTGTCTAGTCTTGTCTGTCTAGTCTTGTCTGTCTAGTCTTGTCTGTCTAGTCTTGTCTGTCTAGTCTTGTCTGTCTAGTCTTGTCTGTCTAGTCTGTCTAGTCTTGTCTGTCTAGTCTTGTCTGTCTAGTCTTGTCTGTCTAGTCTTGTCTGTCTAGTCTTGTCTGTCTAGTCTTGTCTGTCTAGTCTTGTCTGTCTAGTCTTGTCTGTCTAGTCTTGTCTGTCTAGTCTTGTCTGTCTAGTCTTGTCTGTCTAGTCTTGTCTGTCTAGTCTTGTCTGTCTAGTCTTGTCTGTCTAGTCTTGTCTGTCTAGTCTTGTCTGTCTAGTCTTGTCTGTCTAGTCTTGTCTGTCTAGTCTTGTCTGTCTAGTCTTGTCTGTCTAGTCTTGTCTGTCTAGTCTTGTCTGTCTAGTCTTGTCTGTCTAGTCTTGTCTGTCTAGTCTTGTCTGTCTAGTCTTGTCTGTCTAGTCTTGTCTGTCTAGTCTTGTCTGTCTAGTCTTGTCTGTCTAGTCTTGTCTGTCTAGTCTTGTCTGTCTAGTCTTGTCTGTCTAGTCTTGTCTGTCTAGTCTTGTCTGTCTAGTCTTGTCTGTCTAGTCTTGTCTGTCTAGTCTTGTCTGTCTAGTCTTGTCTGTCTAGTCTTGTCTGTCTAGTCTTGTCTGTCTAGTCTTGTCTGTCTAGTCTTGTCTGTCTAGTCTTGTCTGTCTAGTCTTGTCTGTCTAGTCTTGTCTGTCTAGTCTTGTCTGTCTAGTCTTGTCTGTCTAGTCTTGTCTGTCTAGTCTTGTCTGTCTAGTCTTGTCTGTCTAGTCTTGTCTGTCTAGTCTTGTCTGTCTAGTCTTGTCTGTCTAGTCTTGTCTGTCTAGTCTTGTCTGTCTAGTCTTGTCTGTCTAGTCTTGTCTGTCTTGGTCGGGGAGGCGACAACTAGGGCGGTTTTCATTAACCGTCCGGGCTGCCCACCCTGAATGAATGCAATATATGCGATACCGGGGTGGCGCATACTAAAATCCAAGGTGGAATCGGGGATTTGGTGAGTCTTGTCTGTCTAGTCTTGTCTGTCTAATATTGTCTGTCTAGTCTTGCCTGTCTAGTCTTGTCTGTCTAGTCTTGTCTGTCTAGTCTTGTCTGTCTAGTCTTGTCTGTCTAGTCTTGTCTGTCTAGTCTTGTCTGTCTAGTCTTGTCTGTCTAGTCTTGTCTGTCTAGTCTTGTCTGTCTAGTCTTGTCTGTCTAGTCTTGTCTGTCTAGTCTTGTCTGTCTAGTCTTGTCTGTCTAGTCTTGTCTGTCTAGTCTTGTCTGTCTAGTCTTGTCTGTCTAGTCTTGTCTGTCTAGTCTTGTCTGTCTAGTCTTGTCTGTCTAGTCTTGTCTGTCTAGTCTTGTCTGTCTAGTCTTGTCTGTCTAGTCTTGTCTGTCTAGTCTTGTCTGTCTAGTCTTGTCTGTCTAGTCTTGTCTGTCTAGTCTTGTCTGTCTAGTCTTGTCTGTCTAGTCTTGTCTGTCTAGTCTTGTCTGTCTAGTCTTGTCTGTCTAGTCTTGTCTGTCTAGTCTTGTCTGTCTAGTCTTGTCTGTCTAGTCTTGTCTGTCTAGTCTTGTCTGTCTAGTCTTGTCTGTCTAGTCTTGTCTGTCTAGTCTTGTCTGTCTAGTCTTGTCTGTCTAGTCTTGTCTGTCTAGTCTTGTCTGTCTAGTCTTGTCTGTCTAGTCTTGTCTGTCTAGTCTTGTCTGTCTAGTCTTGTCTGTCTAGTCTTGTCTGTCTAGTCTTGTCTGTCTAGTCTTGTCTGTCTAGTCTTGTCTGTCTAGTCTTGTCTGTCTAGTCTTGTCTGTCTAGTCTTGTCTGTCTAGTCTTGTCTGTCTAGTCTTGTCTGTCTAGTCTTGTCTGTCTAGTCTTGTCTGTCTAGTCTTGTCTGTCTAGTCTTGTCTGTCTAGTCTTGTCTGTCTAGTCTTGTCTGTCTAGTCTTGTCTGTCTAGTCTTGTCTGTCTAGTCTTGTCTGTCTAGTCTTGTCTGTCTAGTCTTGTCTGTCTAGTCTTGTCTGTCTAGTCTTGTCTGTCTAGTCTTGTCTGTCTAGTCTTGTCTGTCTAGTCTTGTCTGTCTAGTCTTGTCTGTCTAGTCTTGTCTGTCTAGTCTTGTCTGTCTAGTCTTGTCTGTCTAGTCTTGTCTGTCTAGTCTTGTCTGTCTAGTCTTGTCTGTCTAGTCTTGTCTGTCTAGTCTTGTCTGTCTAGTCTTGTCTGTCTAGTCTTGTCTGTCTAGTCTTGTCTGTCTAGTCTTGTCTGTCTAGTCTTGTCTGTCTAGTCTTGTCTGTCTAGTCTTGTCTGTCTAGTCTTGTCTGTCTAGTCTTGTCTGTCTAGTCTTGTCTGTCTAGTCTTGTCTGTCTAGTCTTGTCTGTCTAGTCTTGTCTGTCTAGTCTTGTCTGTCTAGTCTTGTCTGTCTAGTCTTGTCTGTCTAGTCTTGTCTGTCTAGTCTTGTCTGTCTAGTCTTGTCTGTCTAGTCTTGTCTGTCTAGTCTTGTCTGTCTAGTCTTGTCTGTCTAGTCTTGTCTGTCTAGTCTTGTCTGTCTAGTCTTGTCTGTCTAGTCTTGTCTTGTCTGTCTAGTCTTGTCTGTCTAGTCTTGTCTGTCTAGTCTTGTCTGTCTAGTCTTGTCTGTCTAGTCTTGTCTGTCTAGTCTTGTCTGTCTAGTCTTGTCTGTCTAGTCTTGTCTGTCTAGTCTTGTCTGTCTAGTCTTGTCTGTCTAGTCTTGTCTGTCTAGTCTTGTCTGTCTAGTCTTGTCTGTCTAGTCTTGTCTGTCTAGTCTTGTCTGTCTAGTCTTGTCTGTCTAGTCTTGTCTGTCTAGTCTTGTCTGTCTAGTCTTGTCTGTCTAGTCTTGTCTGTCTAGTCTTGTGTGTCTAGTCTTGTCTGACTAGTCTAATCTGTCTAGTCTGCATATTCGTGTCTGTCTTGTCTCGTCAGTCTTTTGATAAAATACAGAATGTTTCAAATGTTTTCAGTAAACTAATAAAATTTTCTATAGAAGGGAACAAAGTAAAAATGAAATAATTGTCTCTTTTTCCTAACTTCAACGGGGAAACAAAACGCATAGATTCTCGTATCCTTGAGTTTATGTAAAACCCTTTGATCATTTCTAGCCTCGAATCGACTAATAGTCCTCCATTTCGACCCTAAATATGTTATAAACCCTCATTGTTTGACTATCCTCCCCTCAATTTACCTACGTATGTTTGCTTTCACCCACTAACTGCGCGCACTACAAAGCTCAATGAGACAATCGAGAAGAACTGTCGCAAGAAAGATACATCATGTAGTTAAACTACGTTAACTAAACTAATTGGAAATGCTGAAGACTTCGTGGACAAATCAAAGCAAATTGGGTTCATATCAAACACAAAGTAAATATTCACTATTGTTGTTAATCAAATATTCGAGGCGAGTAAAATGTAGACTTATTAATCTAGCTTAACTACTTGCAAGAATTTTCCTAATTAAATTAGTATTAAGCAAGCTATATATAATTTTATCTACGACCACTATTGTAAATTGACCATTATTGTACAGTTCATGGACTATGTAAATACATTATAACACACACACACGTATTTTATGATTGATAACACACACGTGCGTTTGGTTTACGATTCGTTGAGAGCTGCTACTACGTGCTCATACGTTCAGCGCCCCTCGTGCCACAATTCAAACTAACGGAAATTGACATAAAACCTCCAGTGGCGCGTAAAAAACGCCACCGTTGTTACAGATTTGAACAAAATGGATGGTTAAATTAGGTCATATAGAGGTTTTGATTGTGTGTATTTTATATATTCAATTGTGTTTTTGATGCAACTTAGCGATTTTTGTTGAATATTTGCGTTCGTTGCCCAAGTTATGTGGTAATACAGTCAAAAACAGCCATTTGTCGCACTAAAAAACGAGCACCAAGATAGTAATTATAATAGTAAAAACATTTTTGTATTATTCAGTAATTTCATTGGAGCAACAAAAATGATAATATATTGGAAAGTTTCTTCCAATAAAATATTTTTTCTCGTGTCGCAGGGAGAGATGATATCACGGAGGGTGATTTCTCGCCGCGCGGAAATCTCTTTTCATCGCGTCGTTTCGCCCTCATAACAATAAAGTTCCGTGAAACGAAAATTTACTGTCCCTTCGAAAACTGGCCCCGTCGTGCCGCGCTTCCTAACGTCCCTTTGATTTTTTATCTCGCCAATTCACGCACAAGGGTCAAACTGCCCCGCCTTAATACATTCTCGTTCCTTCCTGCATCCATTATTGAGACGTGAAACACTTTCACAATCACAATACTTTCATATAAAACAGAGAAAATCGAATCACATCAGGAATAGAGTTAATCTCTTTGCAATTAGAGGAACTTGAGACGATATTTTTTTAACGTAGTTAAAAAAATATCGTAGTTTTTTTAACGTAGACAAGTTGATCCTTCCAACAGTTTCATAATCACAATACTTTCATTTGAAACAGAGAAAATCGAATCACATCAGGAATAGTTAGTTAATCTCTTTGTAATTAGAGCAACTTGAGAAATTATTTTTTTAACGCAGAAGGGACAAGTTGATCTTTCCTGCATCCATTATTGAGACGTAAAACACTTTCACAATCACAATATGTACTTTCATATAAAACAGAGAAAATCAAATCGCATCAGGAATAGTTTAAGCTCTTTGTAATTAGAGCAACTTGAGAAGATATTTTTTTTAACGTAGAAGAGACAAGTTGATAAATGGAGTAAAAACGTGGATATTTTAATGACAATAAATGTTGATGGTCTTGTGTCAGTGGGTGAAATTCTTCACGCAAAGCACGTTCGTGCATAGAAGGAATCTCTCGTTCGTTCTTTCTCTTTTTACTATTCTCCTTCTGACTATGAGTAATGTAGATGGAAACATTCTTAAGCCGGCAGTGTGGGTATTCCGGCACCTACAGAGAAATTGGTTTTCGCGTGGGCGGACGAAATAAAAAACGCGTCCGATTATTGAAAATCGCCAATATTTATAAAATAGCAAAACTGCACCGATTAAAGATAATTCTCGAAACGCGTTTGCAAATGGCTATTCTAATTTAGAAAGCAATCATCTTAAAAAAACGTTATTTGTCTAGCGCGGTTAGTGACATGAAAATGTACTGGGACTAATAATAACATGCAACGTCTGTTCTATAATTCAATATCCTGCGTTGTATTAGCCAGGAAGTATTTGTTTCAACATGAAATTTATTCATAGTCCGAATAAGACTTAATATTATAGAGCTACGAACAAGTTGCATATATTTATACATTTCGTCTTTAAGTTTGCCAATATTTATCTTTCGTTTTTGCGTGGGCAGACGAAATATAAACGCGTTTGATTATTGAAAATCGCCAATATTTATAAAAAAGCAAAGCTGTACCGATGAAAGATAAATTTCGAAATGCGTTTGCAAATGGCTATTCTAATTTAGAAAGCAATCATCTTAAAAACAATGTTATTTGTCTAGTGCGGTTAGTAACATGAAAATATACTGGGACTAGTAGTAACATGCAAATGTATGTGGTATAATTATATATCCTACGTTGTATTGGCTAGGAAGTAGTTGTTTCTACATGAAATTTGTTCATAGTCTGAATAAGACTTAATATTATCGAGCTACGAACAACTTTAATATATTTATACATTTCGTCTTTAAGTTTGAAAATATTTATCTTTCGTTTTTGCGTTGGCAGACGAAATAAAAACGCGTTTGAGTATTGAAAATCGCCAATATTTATAAAAAAAGCAAAGCTGTACCGATGAAAGATAAGTTTCGAATTGCGTTTCCAAATGGCTATTCTAATTTAGAAAGCAATCATCTTAAAAAGAATGTTATTTGTCTAGTGCGGTTAGTAACATGAAAATGTACTGGGACTAGTAGTAACATGCAAATTTCTGTTGTATAATTATATATCCTGCGTTGTATTAGCCAGGAAGTAGTTCTTTCAACATGAAATTTGTTCATAGTCTGAATAAGACTTAATATTATAGAGCTACGAACAAGTTGAATATATTTATACATTTCGTCTTTAAGTTTGCCAATATTTATCTTTCGTTTTTGCGTGGGCAGACGAAATATAAACGCGTTTGATTATTGAAAATCGCCAATACTTATAAAAAAGCAAAGCTGTACCGATGAAAGATAAATTTCTAAATGCATTTGAAAATGGCTATTCTAATTTAGAAAGCAATCATCTTAACAACAATGTTATTTGTCTAGGTTAGCGATTAGTGACATGAAAATGTACTGGGACTAGTAATAACATGCAAATGTCTGTTGTATAATTCAATATCCTGCGTTGTATTAGCCAGGAAGTAGTTGTTTCAACATGAAATTTGTTCATAGTCTGAATAAGACTTAATATTATAGAGCTACGAACAAGTTGAATATATTTATACATTTCGTCTTTAAGTTTGCCAATATTTATCTTTCGTTTTTGCGTAGGCAGACGAAATATAAACGCGTTTGATTATTGAAAATCGCCAATATTTATAAAAAAGCAAAGCTGTACCGATGAAAGATAAAGTTCGAAATACGTTTGCAAATGGCTATTCTAATTTAGAAAGCAATCATCTTAAAAACAATGTTATTTGTCTAGTGCGGTTAGTAACATAAAAATTTACTGGGACTAGTAGTAACATGCAAATGTCTGTTGTATAATTATATATCCTACGTTGTATTAGCTAGGAAGTAGTTGTTTCTACATGAAATTTGTTAATAGTCTGAATAAGACTTAATATTATAGAGCTACGAACAAGTTAAAGATATTTATACATTTCGTCTTTAAGTTTGCCAATATTTATCTTTCGTTTTTGAGTGGGCAGACGAAATATAAACGCGTTTGACTATTGAAAATCGCCAATATTTTTAAAAAAGCAAAGCTGTACCGATGAAAGATAAATTTCGAAATGCGTTTGCAAATGGCTATTCTAATTTAGAAAGCAATCATCTTAAAAACAATGTTATTTGTCTAGTGCGGTTAGTGACATGAAAATGTACTGGGACTAGTAGTAACATGCAAATGTATGTGGTACAATTATATATCCTACGTTGTATTAGCTAGGAAGTAGTTGTTTCTACATTCAATTTGTTCATAGTCTGAAAAAGACTTAATATTATAGAGCTACGAACAAGTTGAATATGTTTATATATTTCGTCTTTAAGTTTGCCAATATTTATCTTTCGTTTTTGCGTGGGCAGACGAAATAAAAACGCGTTTGATTATTGAAAATCGCCAATATTTATAAAAAAGCAAAGCTATACCGATGAAAGATAAATTTCGAAATGCGTTTGCAAAAGGCTATTCTAGTTTAGAAAGCAATCATCTTAAAAACAATGTTATTTGTCTAGTGCGGTTAGTGACATGAAAATGTACTGGAACTAGTTATAACATGCAAATGTCTGTTGTATAAATCAATATCCTGCATTGTATTAGCCAGGAAGTAGTTGTTTCAACATGAAATTTGTTCATAGTCTGAATAAGACTTAATATTATAGAGTTACGAACAAGTTGAATATGTTTATATATTTCGTCTTTAAGTTTGCCAATATTTATCTCTCGTTTTTAGGTGGGCAGACGAAATAAAAACGCGTTTGATTATTGAAAATCGCCAATATTTATAAAAAAGCAAAGCTGTACCGATGAAAGATATATTTCGAAATGAGTTTGCAAATGGCTATTCTAATTTATAAAGCAATCATCTTAAAAACAATGTTATTTGTCTAGTGCGGTTAGTGTCATGAAAATGTACTGGGACTAGTAGTAACATGCAAATGTCTGTAGTATAATTATATATCCTACGTTGTATTAGCTAGGAAGTAGTTGTTTCAACATGAAATTTGTTCATAGTCTGAATAAGACTTAATATTATAGAGCTACGAACAAGTTGAATATATTTATACATTTCGTCTTTAAGTTTGCCAACATTTATCTTTCGTTCTTGCGTGGGCAGACGAAATAAAAACGCGTTTGATTATTGAAAATCGCCAATATTTATAAAAAAGCAAAGCTGTACCGATGAAAGATAAAGTTCGAAATGCGTTTGAAAATAGCTATTCTAATTTAGAAAGCAATCATCTTAAAAACAATGTTATTTGTCTAGTGCGGTTAGTAACATGAAAATGTACTGGGACTAGTAGTAACATGCAAATTTATGTTGTATAATTATATATCCCGCGTTGTATTAGCCAGGAAGTAGTTCTTTCAACATGAAATTTGTTCATAGTCTGAATAAGACTTAATATTATAGAGCTACGAACAAGTTGAATATATTTATACATTTCGTCTTTAAGTTTGCCAATATTTATCTTTCGTTTTTGCGTGGGCAGACGCAATATAAACGCGTTTGATTATTGAAAATCGCCAATACTTATAAAAAAGCAAAGCTGTACCGATGAAAGATAAATTTCTAAATGCATTTGAAAATGGCTATTCTAGTTTAGAAAGCAATCATCTTAACAACAATGTTATTTGTCTAGTTTAGCGGTTAGTGACATGAAAATGTACTGGGACTAGTAATAACATGCAAATTTCTGTTGTAATTCAATATCCTGCGTTGTATTAGCCAGGCAGTAGTTGTTTCTACATTAAATTTGTGTAAAGTCTTAATAAGACTTAATATTATAGAGTTACGAACAAGTTGAAGATATTTATACATTTCGTCTTTAAGTTTGCCAATATTTATCTTTCGTTTTTGCGTAGGCAGACGAAATATAAACGCGTTTGATTATTGAAAATCGCCAATATTTATAAATAAGCAAAGCTGTACCGATGAAAGATAAAGTTCGAAATGCGTTTGCAAATGGCTATTCTAATTTAGAAAGCAATCATCTTAAAAACAATGTTATTTGTCTAGTGCGGTTAGTAACATGAAAATTTACCGGGACTAGTAGTAACATGCAAATGTCTGTTGTATAATTATATATCCTACGTTGTATTAGCTAGGAAGTAGTTGTTCCTACATGAAATTTTTTTAATAGTCTTAATAAGACTTAATAATATAGAGCTACGAACAAGTTGAAGATATTTATATATTTCGTCTTTAAGTTAGCCAATATTTATCTTTCGTTTTTGCGTGGGCAGACGAAATATAAACGCGTATGATTATTGAAAATCGCCAATATTTATAAAAAAGCAAAGCTGTACCGATGAAAGATAAATTTCGAAATGCGTTTGCAAATGGCTATTATGATTTACAAAGCAATCATCTTAAAAACAATGTTATTTGTCTAGTGCGGTAAGTGACATGAAAATGTACTGGGACTAGTAGTAACATGCAAATGTCTGTGTATAATTATATATCCTACGTTGTATTAGCTAGGAAGTAATTGTTTCTACATGAAATTTGTTCGTGGCCTTAATAAGACTTAATATCATAGAGCTACGAACAAGTTGAATATATTTATACATTTCGTCTTTAAGTTTCCCAATATTTATCTTTCGTTTCTGAATCGCCAATATTTATAAAAAAGCAAAGCTGTACCGATAAAAGATAATTTTCGAAATGTGTTTGCAAATGGCTATTTTTATTTAGAAACCAATCATCTTAAAAACAATGTTATTTGTCTAGTGCGGTTAGTGACATGAAAATGTACTGGGACTAGTAATAGCATACAAATCTCTGTTATATAATTCAATATTCTGTGTGTTATTAGCCAGGAAGTAGTTGTTACAACATAAAATTTGTTCATTGTCTGAATAAGAATTAATATTATAGAGCTACGAACAAGTTGAATATATTTATACATTTCGTCTTAAAGTTTGTCAATATTTATCTTTCGTTCTTGCGTGGGCAGACGAAATAAAAACGCGATTGATTATTGAAAATCGCCAATATTTATAAAAACGCAAAGCTGTACCGATGAAAGATAAATCTCGAAATGCGTTTGCAAATGGCTATTCTAATTTAGAAAGCAATGATCTTAAAAACAATTATATTTGTCTAGTGCTGTTAGTGATATGAAAATGTACTGGGACTAGTAATAACATGCAAATGTCTGTCTTATAATTCAATATCCTGCGTTGTATTAGCCAGGAAGTAGTTGTTTCAACATAAAATTTGTTCATAGTCTGAATAAGACTTAATATTATAGAGCTACGAACAAGTTGAATATATTTATATATTTCGTCTTTAAGTTTGCCAATATTTATATCTTTCGTCTTAAATATTGTTACCTTCCATCCAATCTAAACCCATTGGACACATATTTTCAAACTGAATGAACAATTGTTAAACCCTTTGTGGTACTTACGTATTAACGCCACCACCGTTACATTTTTAAATGCCGCCAATCTACACCTAAAATTTTTATGATAAATTATAAAATAAAACATTTTATTTAAAATAAAAACATTTTTAAAAACATTATTTTTAACCCCGGTTAGATTAGGTTGCCCGCTGCGAAGCGGACAGATAAATTAAGACAACATACGCACGGTAGCGCGAACTCTCGATCCAGTATATAGCGGTGGTGGCGTTAATGCGTAAGTACCCACTTTGTAATACAAATTTTATGATTGATTTTAATTTTATTTAGCAAATATGTGGAATAAAACCAAAACAAACTGATAAAGACACAAAGTTATTTAATTGAATAACACATCTTGTATAACACCTTGTATAATTACTGTAATATAACATCTTTTATAATTACTGTAATATAACACCTTGTATAATTACTGTAATATAACACCTTGTATAATTACTTACACCTGGAAAAAGACGAATATCTTGGTTTGATAACCTTCGGGATTTCTTCCTTGCCGAAGATCCTTCCCTCATTGTCATCGCCGCCTCTGCTCATGGGCCTGTTGGTGGCTCCAGAGAAGTTTGTTGGTGAAGAAGGGGATGGTTGATGGTGAATGAGGGTGACTGTGCACAGAGTAACAGGGGAGCTTGCACGTAATACCCCAATACCAGGTACAGGCTCCGATCTTAGTGGCACAGATAGCTGAGACAACTAGTGAGCGTGAGTACCCTTAAGTAGCAAAGACAGTAGCCCCAATCTTCAGGGCTGAGGAACGCCGCCGTACTTTTGAGAGATTGTCTCATTTCGCCGCCGTCCATAGAGTAGGTAACCTGTTCCTGTCCCTACCCAGTCTAGGAGGCCATTAGCCAGCTACACCAGGTACTAGCTCAACCTAGATCCCCCAACACCTGCTTTCTCCCTGGGATTGGCTACCCAAACCTTTCACCTTGCTCAGCGTATCAGGGGCACCACGTGTAGGCGAGTGTGGAGAGGCTATGTGGCCCTGGTGACCATATATTGCGCATTACACCCAAGATCCCCTTTGATAACCTTAGATGCTGGTTCAATATGTCTTTAGCTGAACTGTTCCGGGTCGCCATCAACAAGACAAGAATACCATACAGCCATCATCAATCGCCAACATCCGGACCAGATAGGCACCAAAAGAAGATAATTACTTGAATAAAATACATTTTCGTTAACTATCTTCTTCTTCTTCTGGTTACCGTTGCGGCTCTTTTTAGGCTTTGGTATTTTTCTAAATGCACTTCAGTTTCTTGCAGACACTTTCCAATTTGGCATCCCGATTGTTCTCGTATTTTCGCCCACGCTATTCAATCACCTTGTCCTCGGTCCTTGTCCTTCCTGGTTGACTTCCAGTTTCCGTTTGGGGTGCCTAGTATCCTCCATTATGTTTATCTGTCCTGCATATCGTAACCCACCGCATTTAATTATCGCTACTAAGACCTACCTGGCTAATTGGAAATCTGTCGTAGCTCATGGTTCATTAAGATCCTCAGCTGTTATGTAGAATATACCCCTTCGTTGAAACTTAGGGCTGCGGACTATTTACCTGGTGTAACTGTTGTTAATAGTCTTTGGCACTGTTTAACTAAGGTCGCAAAGCAAAAATGAAGCTTCTACATTGCTTGGTTCAATAAATATTCGTGTTTTTGTTGTCATAAAAAATGACACGTTTGACGCAACGGCTCATAAATTTCTGGTCACGTGATAAAAATTGTGCGTAAGCAATCATCTCGGCGTTGCCACTTTTACAATTCTTACAGCAAAATTGAGAAATTGTGATCGACGCAAGCGCGCGTATGTGTATTTTTCAATCACAATTTCTTAATTTTGCTGTAAGAAAAGGACAATGTGACACAATTTCTTTATTTTGCTGTAAGAAAAAAACTCTAGTTATTCTAGATACCAGCTTCAAGTTTTCAAAAAATCTATTAGTTTCACAAACTTCGATCCCCTTTAACCCACCCAGTCTTGTTCTCAAGATCTAGACAACTAAACAAAGTTAGATTTTTTCCTTGCCATTTGAATTGCGAGTAATGTTAAAATCATTGCGTAACTCTAATTAGTCTCAATAGAATCTTCTAGTTTTCGCGACGACTTTGCTAAATCTGCCTAGATTCGTAGACTTCAAACCGCAATAACCTAGCTCGTCTAGTTCTCAAGATATAGATAACTAAACAAAGTTAGATTTTGCATTGCTAGTTTCAAGCACCTAATTTTCAAGCCCTTATATGACTGTAGTTACTCTAGATACAAGCTTATAGTTTTCGCCAAGTCTATCGAGTTTCACAAACCTGAATCCCCATTAACCCTAGTCTTGGTCTCCAGATTTAGAGAACTAAACAATGCTAGATTTTTTACTTGCCATTTTCAAGCAACGAATTTTCAGCTAAAATAGGACAATGTGGCAAGTACCATTGGTTTAACTCAGTTTAGATTAGGTTGCCCACCGCGTAGCGCTATATAAATTCTCGATCCAATATAGGACAATGTGGCAAGGACCGTTGGTTTAACCCAGGTTAGATTATGTTTCCCACCGCGAAGCGGCATATAAATCAAGACCACATACGCCGGCAGCGTGAACTCTCGATCCAATATAGGACAATGTGGCAAGGACTGTTGGTTTAACCCTGGTTAGATTAGGTTGCCTATCGCGAAGCGGCATATAAAACAAGACCACATACGCGCGGCAGTGCGAACTCTTGATCCAATATAGGACAATGTGGCAAGGCATTAACCCACCTAGTCTTGGTCTCAAGATTTAGACAACTAAACAATGTTAGATATTTTTCTTACCATTTTCAAGCAACTAATTTTCATCTAAAATAGGACAATGTGGCAAGTACCATTGGTTTAACCCAGGTTAGATTAGGTTGCCCACCGCGAAGCGGCATATAAATTAAGAGCACATATGCGCGGCAGCGCGAACTCTCGATCCAGTATAGGACAATGTTGCAAGGACCGTTGGTTTAACCCTGGTTAGATTACGCCGCCTATCGCGAAGAGGCATATAAATCAAGACCACATTGGCGCGGCAGCGCGAACTCTCGATCCAATATAGGACAATGTGGCAAGGCATTAACCCACCTAGTCCTGGTCTCAAGATTTAGACATCTAAACGATGTTGGATTTTTTTCTTACCATTTTCAAGCAACTAATTTTCATCTAAAATAGGATAATGTGGCAAGTACCATTGGTTCAACTCAGGTTAGATCAGGTTGCCCACCGCGAAGCGGCATATAAATCCACATACGCGCGAAGTCTCGATCCAATATAGGACAATGTTGCAAGGACCGTAGGTGTAACCCAGGTTAGATTAGGTTGCCCACTGCGAAGCAGCATATTAATGAAGACCTCATACGCGATAATTCTCGATCCAATATAGGTCAATGTGACAAGGACCGTTGGTTTAATCCAGGTTAGATTAGGTTGCCCACCGCGCTGCCGCGCGTATGTGGTCTTCATTTATATGAATCTAAGTTCGGAAGGCACAAATATCATCGCGGTCACAGAGTGGAAGGGCAGTGGATTTTCGGCGATCGCGAACGGGCACTAGGTCAGTTGTTCATGGTAGCCGTCGCGAAAACACGAATATTGAACCAAGCAATGTAGAAGCTTAATTTTTGCTTTGCGACCTTATTTAAACTGTGCCAAAGACCATTAACAACAGTTACACTAGGTAAAAAGCAACCGCAACCCTAAGTTTCATTGAAGGGTTGTATTCTGCATTTTTTCTTACTTAGTGTTTTCCGTTCGAAGCAGTTCAATTGCAGTTCGTGTGCATTTGTAAGGGTTCAAGTCTCGCTGCCATATGTCACAACTAGTCTAATTAATGTCTTGTATATTCTTAGATTGCTTCTACGTGACAGGTCTTTGCTGGTGAGTATTGGGTGTAGACTATACAGGCAACGTTTCCCTAGTTGTATACAGGTATACAGGACCTCTTCAGATATTTCGATTTTGTTGTTTGTTATAGATCCCAGATACTTGAACGCTTCCACCACTTCAAACAGTCTTCCGCCTCTTTCTACCGTTGCGTTGGTCCGATTTTCTATATATTTGGTATTGTCTCTATTAACTTTTCGTGCGATTTCCCAGACACCTCATCTAACCAACCTAATATCTCCGACACATATACTACCAACGAGACGAACAAACAAGCGAACCAAAGCACCGCAAACAACGCGCATGACCCGAAGCCAGACAGTTATAAATAGACGTGTCCCACGACCGAGCATTTGATTTGTGGATTGATTTGAAGATGAACTATATTAGATAGAACTAAACTAGATAGAACTGATTTGATAGAATTAGATTAGATAGAACTAGACTAGATAGAACCAGATTAGATAAAACTAGACTAGATAGAACTAGATTAGATAGAACTAGACTAGATAGAACTAGATAAAATAGAGCTAGAATAGATAGAACTAGATTAAATAGAACTAGATTTGGCGGAGGTCTACAAAGCTGGTACCCCCACCTCTTCAAAATTCAAACTTGATAAGACCATAATTATGTGCTCTTTATGTGCTAATTGTGTGCCGCAATCGCGATTTTTGTGCTCAAAGCCGTCAATGAAAGAATCAAATTTTTCTAATGGGTGTACTAACAGTCAAGCTAGCACCCACCCACCTGAAAAATTGGGAAATATATACCGATATATAATAATAAATGATATACCGATATATAATAATATAATATACCCATATATAATAATAATGATAATACAGATACCAAATAAGCACTAAAGTTATGTGCTAGTTATGTGCTTTTCAAGTACCCTGGAGCGAAGTCGCTAACTCAACCCCTTGTGCGAAAAACTCACCCCGAACGGAATGAGCCATAAGAAGCGAAATCTATAATAATCGAGCAAACAAGTTTTAACCAACGCGATATTGTTGCAATAATTATGTGTTCTCCAGATTTGCTATTCCAGATTTTTGTGCTCGCACCCTTGTACGAAAAATTCACCCCGAACTGTATGAGCCATAAATGTTGAAATTTTGAATAATCGAGCACACAAATTTGAACAAAAATTGCGATTGCGGCACATAATTAGCACATAAAGAGCACATAATTCTGGTCTTATCAAATTTGAATTTTGAAGAGGTGGGGGTGCCAGCTTTATAGACCTATTTGGCGGTGTTGTCTAATGTCTAATGCACTGAACTAATTCGTAGTGAGTTGTTTAGAAAAAAGTGTTTTGAAGAAAAAAACGGAAACATTTGTTTACTGTCTAAAGATTTATGTCGTGCAGCTGCGGCCGATATTTATTTCCCACTTGGAATCCCGCTTATTAAAAAATCGCATAAAATTCCTTTAAAACTATTTCGTATAAAAAACATGATTTAATGCACGAAATTCTTTAAACTACACACACTAAAGACAAAACTCGATAGACAAGACATCCATAAATTGTTTTCTTGGAAGTTTCAGTTTCCACGTTTTTTTAATTTTATTTTGTAAAACTTATTTAGGCACGACTTAACTCGGCTTAAGTAGCTTGATCAAACGGTTCAATTACTCGATGGACGCGCGATTAAATCAACCTCAATCAACCTTTTAATATTTTTATCAAAAGTCAGTCACAGTATAGTTTTCGACTCGGAAGGTTACGCTTTGAACAATGGTCTCCAGCATGGACTTAGCCTTCCTAGCATTGACGTTGGTTATTAAAGGCGTAAACGAAATTTCTATCAATCACCGTTGTAGCTCATGTGATACATCAATCTCTTCAGTAAAGTTTCAGGGATATTTTGATGCAAATTTCGCGAAAATCAGCCAAAATTCTTCCTAAATTATACACGAAAATCTATCAAAAAAACAGCTGAAACTTGGATCGCATTAGGCAGTAGTAACTTTACTTAAGCGTAATAACTCCCACACAATGTGACTACCTACATGCGATGCATCAATCTCTTCAGTAGAGTTTCAAGAATATTTTGTTGCAAATTTCGTGAAAATGCGGCAATTAGTTTTTAAAATATGCGCGAAAATCTACAAAAATATCTTAAAATTGGATTTAATTAGGCAGAACTAACTTCACCAATGCGTACTAATTCCCATACCGTGCGGCTACTTACATGCGATACGCCAATCTCTTCAGAAAAGTTTCAAGTATATTTTGTTGCAAATTTCGAGAAAATCAGCCAAATATTTCCTGAATTATACACGAAAATCTATCAAAAAACAGCGGAAACTTGGATTGCATTGAGTAGAAATAACTTTACCAACGCGCACTAACTCCCACATAGTGTGACTATCTACATGCGATGCATCAATCTTGTCAGTAAAGTTTAAAGAATATTTTGTTGCAAATTTCGCAAAAATCTGGCAAATATTTCTTAAATTATACGCGAAAAACTACAAAAAATAATTGAAAATTGGATTGAATTGGGCAGTACAAACTTTACCAATGTGTACTAACTCCCATACAGTGCGACTACCTACATGTGATACGTAAATCTCTTCAGAAAAGTTTCAAGAATATTTTGTTGTAAATATCGAGAAAATCAGCCAAATATTTCCTGAATTATACACGAAAATCTATAAAAAACAGCGGAAACTTGGATTGCAATGGGTACCTAACCTAACTTTATCAACGCGTACTAACTCCTACACAGTGTCACTATCTACATGCGATGCATCAATCTCTTCAGTAGAGTTTCAAGAATATTTTGTTGCAAATTTCACGAAAATCCGGCAAATATTTCTTAAATTATACGCGAAAATCTACAAAAAATAGTTTAAAATTGGATTCAATTTGGCAGTAGTAACTTCACCAATACGTACCTCAATTTCTTCAGAAATGTTTCAAGAATATTTTGTTGCAAATTTCTAAAAAATTAGCCAAATATTTCCTGAATTATACACGAAAATCTATCAAAAAACAGCGGAAACTTGGATTGCATTGGGTAGTACTAACTTTACCAACGCGTACTAACTCCCACATAGTGTGACTATCTACATGCGATAGATCAATCTCGTCAGTAAAGTTTCAAGAATATTTTGTTGCAAATTTCGCGAAAATCCGGCAAATATTTCTTAAATTATAAGCAAAAATCTACAAAAATTAGTTTAAAATTGGATTGAATTAGGCAGTACTAACTTCACCAATGCGTACTAACTCCCATATAGTGCAGCTACCTACATGCGATACGTCAATCTCTTCAAAAAAGTTTCAAGAATATTTTGTTGCAAATTTCGCGAAAATCAGGCAAATATTTCCTGAATTATACGCGAAAATCTATAAAAAAAAACAGCGGAAACTTGGATTGCATTGAGCAGTAATAACTTTACCAACGCGTACTAACTCCCACAAAATGTGACTACCTACATTTGATGCATCAATCTCTTCAGAAAAGTTTGAAGAATATATTTTTGCAAATTTCGCAAAAATCCGACAAATATTTCTTAAATTATACGCGAAAATCTACAAAAATTAGTTGAAAATTGGACTGAAATAGGCAGTACTAAATTCACCAATGCGTACTAACTCCCATACAGTACGACTACCTACATGCGATACGTCAATTTCTTCAGAGAAGTTTCAAGAATATTTTGTTGCAAATTTCGAGAAAATCAGCCAAATATTTCCCGAGTTATACACGAAAATCTATAAAAGCAGCTGAAACTTGAATTACATTAGGCAGTACTAACTTTACCAACGCGTAATAACTCCTACACAATGTGACTACCTACATTCGATGCATCAATCTCTTCAGAAAAGTTTCAAGAAAATTATTTGTTGCAAATTTCGCGAAAATCCGGCAAATATTTCTTAAATTATAAGCAAAATTCTACAAAAATTAGTTGAAAATTGGATTGAATTAGGCAGTACTAACTTCACAAATGCCTATTAACTCCCACACAGTGCGGCTACCTACATGCGATATACCAATCTTTTCAGAAAAGTTTCAAGAATATTTTGTTGCAAATTTCGCGAAAATTAGCCAAATATTTCCTGAATTATACACGAAAATCTATAAAAGCAGCTGAAACTTGAATTACATTAGGCAGTACTAACTTTACCAACGCGTAATAACTCCTACACAATGTGACTACCTACATTCGATGCATCAATCTCTTCAGAAAAGTTTCAAGAATATTTTGTTGCTAATTTCGCGAAAATGCGGCAAATATTTTTTCAATTATACGCGAAAATCTACAAAAATTAGTTGAAAATTGTATTGAATTAGGCAGTACCAACTTCACCAATGAGTACTAACTCCCATACAGTGTGACTATCTACATGCGATGCATCAATCTCTTCAGAAAAGTTTAAAGAATATTTTGTTGCAAATTTCCTGGAAATCCGGCAAATATTTCTTAAATTATACGCGAAAATCTACAAAAAAATAGTTAAAAATTGGATTGAATTAGGCAGTACTAGGTTTTTCGCGTACCCGACTTTTTTTAATACCCGGGTATCGGGTATTATTTTTTCATCTACCCGGGTACCCGGGTATTTGCAATTTTTGCACAAAAAGAGAAAATGTCAATAAGTTTCATTAACCTATAGTGCAATCAGTCACATAGTTAGTTTGTTCTCATCAACTAATTAGGAACTAAAATGACTTTTTACTACAATAAATTCTGTTATAAAATAACGAAAAAACCGGCCAAGTGCGAGTTGTGACTCGCGCACCGAGGGTTCCGTACAAACTTGTAAGTAAGGTATCTTTTTTTGTGGAGGACGTAGCAAGCATATTCAGTTAACTTGACAAGTGGCCCTCCTGAAATCACGACCATCTTAGTACCGCTGCAAGCATAACCTCAAGATGTCGCTGTCGTACGATAGAATTCTACCCTATATTTTATTACCATATATCCCCTATTCACTATGAGTGTTTAGGGGTTCTGGAACTTCACTATTTGTTTTTACTGCTCAATTTTGCCTGTATACCTATATACCCTGTATAAAGGTCAGTAGCGTCGCTAGCGTCGTTCAATCGAGCGAATGCCCGGGGCCCTCGGACTAGGGCCCCCTACCACAGTGGCTGCAGATCGATTTTGAGACGACTGACATGTGGCGTTTCGCGAATTTCACATGGGGGACCGCACCACGTGGGTTTTAAAAAGGCTCAAATTTGACATTTTTATGCCGCCGGAGGCGGCAGATCTTGAGTATTTTAACCGTCTTTTAAGCGTCTTCGATGACTTAACTGTGAATGTCCGTCCGCACGTTGCGCATCCCCAAGTTTCGACCTCCGTCCTGCCGCGCCCCTCCGGGGATGCAAAACCAACCCTAAAATCGTGGTTTTTGCGGAAACGGCCCGACGGAAGCGGCGGCGGCGGCGGTGCAAAACGGGAATGTACATTTTTCCGGTGTAGAACCGAGATCCCCGTCGAGCGGTGCCGTTCTCGCGACTCAACTCCCCCAGGTTAGGACGCACCAGACCAAAAACTAAAATCACGATATTTTACTTTTGAGGGGCATTTTTGGTCGGATCCCAATTTTTTCTCCCGAATCCTCTAGCCGCCGCTGCGCCACGTTTTTAGAGCCGTCGCTCGCCGTTCTTCGACGTCCCGTTCACCTGGCGCGAGAGCAAATAATTATTTTTTTTGCCGATTTTGCAATCACTTCCACGGACGCCCAGGACTTATTTGATGGGCTCCAGGTCGCCGGTTGAGTTCGTTCTCTTCAGAACACTCGCGCTCAACCATTCCGGCAAGAATTTTTAAACTGCGACGACTTCCTGCGAATCTGCGGCAGTTTGAAGAGAAAAATGCGCAAAAAGTGAAAAAAACCAGAGGCATTTTGCGGTGGTACATAGAACTTCGGAACCAATTGACGGATCGGAACCGGACCAGTGCCGTTCGATCGCCCATAGAACCTTTTAGTTTGTTTCGGAGTTTAATCCCGATTGCGCCCAAGATGGCGTCGTGACGCCACTAAAACGACGTTTTTTGGATATCCAGGAAAAGTCCCACGGAACAGCCAACTTGAACTCTGCGTCTTTCTGCTTCATCTTTTACTACAAGCGGCATAGCGCTGCGTCGTTTGCAACCGTCGCGACGCCTGCCCAAACTCGCCGTATTTTATTTACTGGGGGGGCCCACCTCAATATATATGCCCAGGGGCTCCAAATCCAAACGACGGCGCTGATAAAGGTATATAGGGTATTTTTTTTAATAACGCGAATATTTTTAAAGTTATAAAAAGAAAACTTTATTTTAGTAGTACACTTATTCTAAACCACTAACTTATATAATATTATAAACTAACTTATATTAAGATCTAACAATTTCTAGATCTAATATAAACTAATATATTAACTATTTCTAGATTTATTTCGATACTCTTAACATTCAGTTATTCAATTGACTGCTTTTTGGGCAATTGACTACCAAAAAATATAGGGCGTACGTGATTTAAGTATATGTAGATTATAAAGAAAAATTTGATGAAATATAATATATACAGGATGTTACGGGACTTGAGTATGCCGCATGTCGGTTATAAACAAGCAAAATTTAGACATAATATATACCCTGTATATATTATGTTTATAGAGCATACGTGATGAAATGCATAACGAATATAAACAAAGAAAATTCAGAATAAACAGCTGGGTGCCAACACATACTTTTTAACCTTCGGACCTAACCGAGGAGGACCTAACTGTATGCAACCCATATGCTTCTGGAGCCTAACAATACCACTACGACAACATTAGTGTATTTTCATAAGTTTCTAATAGTAAATTCGCATTTTTCTTGTAATTAAACTAAATATTTACGGTTTTCATTTTTCCCTTTACATGTGCTGTAAGACACGACTTCTTGCCAAATTTCATGATTCTAGATCAACGGGAAGTACCCTATAGGTTTTGATTCCCTTGTGAAATCGCAAAATATGCGACATAAACGGTCATATCTTTTGATCGCGTTGACTTACAAGTTTGATTTTTTCACAGCTGAAAGAGACCGCAGACCCGAATATTTGATACAAATTTCAACTTGTTACCTCTACGCGTTCCGGAGAAAAATGGTCTTGACAGACAGACAGACAGACGGACAACAAAGTGATCCTATAAGGGTTCCGTTTTCGGTACGGAACCCTAAAAATAACTGAATTCTAAAAACTTTCTTCCCTGACACAGTTGAAAATTAAAAATCACACACAATTAAACAGTCTTGTTTTCATAAACTGATTAAGAACTAAAAATACAAAATATCCGAATATGTCACAACCCGCATACAATTAGGTAATCGTTGCCTGTATAGTCTACACCCAATACTCAGCATCGCAGACCTGTCGCGCAGAACCAAGGTAAGAATATATAAGACACTTATCGGGATGGCAAATAGGAGAGTTTCTGTAAGAAACCAAAGTAGGTGGGCAACCCTCATTGAGAAGAAAGCCAAAGTCTAAACGGGCCGTAACGGCAACAAGAAGAAGAGAACTAGTTAAACAGTCTTGTTTTCATAAACTGATTAAGAACTAAAAATACTTTTATGGCTAAAACTTTTATACTTTATGTTATAAAATAAAAAAATATAACTTAATAATCTTAATTTGTTCTAAGAATAAACAATTTTAAAATAAATCAACTTAACATAAGTTACGGATAATCAAATTAAAACATGGCGACATAATCAAACCTAGCATCAAGTTTACTGCAATTTTGTAAAAAACTCAACGCCTTTAGAGTTATTTTAATTGTTTGTAGTGCAAATTTGCAAATGTTTTTGAGCCGCTACTTAGTAATCATTTTCCGAGAATTGTGGTGAATTCTTTGATCAAAGTGGGTACCCGGCTCTAACAATGAAATAGTACCGGGGTACTAAAAATTTTATATACTCGGTTGTACCCGGATCCGGGTACCCGGGTAGAAAACCCTAGGCAGTACTAACTTCACCAATGCGTACTAACTCCCATACGGTGCGACTACCTACATCCTACATGCCAGCTATTCTCAACCGCTGGTCCGGCGGAGCACCAGTGGTCCGCGGAGAAATTTTACTAGTCCGCGGACATTTTTTTCTATCCGCGAAAAAAATTACTTATCAAAAAAAATTAAAGTAATTGAATTTTGTAATTTATAATTAGTACGGCACTGAAGAAACTAATTCATATTACAGTACACTAGGGGTGAGCAATCCGGACATATGTCCGGGGCGGCAATGTTTAGGGGCAAATTTTGTACTAATAATAATTGTAGCACAACCGTCAAAGAACTTACTTCGACTAGACAAGAACTAGAATCTAGTTCTTGTCTAGTCGAAGTAAGTTCTTTGACGGTGGTGCTACAATTATTATTAGTAAAAATGTGCCCCTAAACATTGCCGCCCCGAACATATGTCCGGATTGCTCACCCCTAGTGTACTGTAATATGTAGTTAACATTGTAGACTTATAATATATGGACAAGATAACGAAAGAAAACAAAAGAATGAGTGTAATCTTCTAGTTACTAGAAGGAGTTCAACCGAGTATAAAAATTACACCCATCATTTTATTTTCTTTCGTTTGTTTTTTCTTTCTATCTTGTCTATATATTATAAGTGCACAATGTTACCACATATTACAGTACAAATTTGAACCCCCAAAACCCTCCCTGGCTACGCCTATGGTATAGACTAGTGTCAATTAATATAGTCAGCTGGTAAAACAAATTCTAGTAACTTACATTTTCCCTTAGTTGCATTCTTGTCATGCTCTCAGATTTTTGACGTTTGCGGCCATTTTCAATCCACAGGTTAGAAATTTTTTCCCCAAATTTCAATAAAACTCACAACGGTCGCGGAAAATCGCCCCGGAAAACGTAATAGCGCGACACGTTCCCCAAATATTCGCCACCATTTAGACACCACTCGCAAGGCTACCGGTTGCAAATTATCGAAAATATGATTGAATTTGTGCGGAGCGAGACGACACCACGAAACTCACGGCAACACTGATCTACAAAGCACGTCGTAAGCGTAGAAAAGGACGGGTAGAAGCACGCTTGTGTTGGGTAGAAAAGGACGGGTAGACGCACGTACGTATATTATTGAATTCTAGTGTTTTTTGTCTCATCTTGTCTCTAGTCGAGTTCTTCAAACTTCAAAACTCACTCACTTCAAAAATCTCCTAATCTAACCGGACTATACTAACGAAACTTAGCGCTGCTGTTAGCTAGTTAAACCAGTTACCAATAGCTAGTTCAGTTTTTATCCAATCCTTATTAGTTTAGAAGATATTGCGTGTTGAATTTTAATTAATTTTAAAAATCTCCAAAACTAACCGGACTAGACTAACGAAACTTAGCGCAGCTGTTAGTTAGTTAAACTACCTACCAATAGCTGGTTCAGTTTTTATCTAATCCTTATTAGTTTAGGAGATATTGCGTTGTTAATTAGTTTTTGTGGAAATTAAGAGGATTTAAATATCTAGTTAAGTAACTGGAGCAGACCAACAAAAATTAGTGAGTTACATAGCTAGTTAAACTACGTAAGTATATCTGGTTTACTTTTAGTCACATTAGTATTAATTTAGGAAATAACTGGGGATAAATAATCAGGAATGATTTCCTATGTAAATTAGTGTGGAAGTTGGATTAGCTTCTTTGAAATATATAGCGGAACTAGATGTGTTAGGCAACTGGTATTGAGATTGTTTTGTAGCTAATGCAACTAGCTATATGAAACTAGTTTTAGATGAGTCTAAAACTAATTATTAACTGAGATATTATGCTTTGAACGATGCTGTAACTAAGTTGATTCCATGTAGAACAACACGAAATGAGTTAAGTTTTCTTGTAATCTAGAAAACTAGGTATAGCTAGTTATTAAGACTGTTTTGTAGCTAATGCAACTAGCTATACGAAACTAGTTTCAAACCCGTCTAAAACTAATTATTAACTGAGTTATTAAGCTTTGTTGAACGATGATGTAACTAAGTTGATTCCAGCTAGAACAACACAAAGTGAGTTAAGTTTTCTTGTAATCTAGAAAACTAGGAGAACTTGCAAGTAGCAGCGCCGCGGCCTCCGAAACCGTTCTGTAGGCAGAAAATATTCTTAGAGCACTTCTTCTCTGTGCTCCTGTAAGTTGTTTGCTCGCTCCAACCTTTTTCGTTACGCCCGCCCATATTTCCGCCGCGTAAAGAATTTTTGAGTGTACCACATTGTTTAGAAGTTTCCATTTCAATTCCCTCGGCCCTCCAATGTTCGGCATCAACCTTACCAGAGCTGTCACTGTAGACGCTGCCTTTTTCGATGTTTTGGCTATATGGTCTGTGTATCTCAGACCGCTATCGAGTTGGACGCCAAGGTACCTCAATGATTTCGATAAAGGGATATTTTGCCCTTCCAGAACGAGTTTCGGTGTTGTGAATAGTCTCTTATCCGTGATAAGTATCGCTTCTGTTTTATGAACTGCCATTGTTAGACCCTGCTCTTTTAACCAATTATTTAGTCGCCGGAGGATTTCGTTAGTTGCTAGTTCTAGTGTGCTTATTTCCTTTGCAGTCACCACCACTGCGGTGTGATCTGCGAACCCAACTATTTGCGCTGTTCTAGGCAAGTCTAGGTTTTGCAAGCCATCGTACATAATGTTCCACAAGAATGGTGCCTAGACCGATCCTTGTGTGACACCC
Source organism: Phosphuga atrata (assembly GCA_944588485.1). Taxonomy (NCBI): domain Eukaryota; kingdom Metazoa; phylum Arthropoda; class Insecta; order Coleoptera; family Silphidae; genus Phosphuga; species Phosphuga atrata. The sequence goes on along the minus strand of OX155902.1, from coordinate 56,961,960 downwards.
GCCGTTACCTCATACTCAACTTCACCTCCGTACGTGTGGTATATCAACCGTCAGTCGCTGAAGTAGCTGCTTATCATCTTTCTCAAGTATTCTGCTGTCTGTCTTGATGCTAATGCATTCATGATTACATCCCACCTGGATGAATTAAAGGCGTTTTTGACATCAAGGGTCACTAATGCACAATAAACTTTCGATTGCCGTGTTCCATTTTTGATCTTTTCTGCTGCTTTAATTACTTCAACAATAGCGTCCACGGTTGATCGACCTTTTCGAAAACCATACTGCCACTGGGACAGTCCTCCGTTGTTTTCGATGTATGTCTCAAGTCTCCTAGGTAATAGTCTTTCAAAAAGTTTCCCTATGTTGTCCAGGAGGCATACCGGTCGGTATGACGGTGGTTCTTCGAATGGTTTGTCCCCTTTTCTCAGTAAGACGAGTTTTTGTCTTTTCCATTGCGTAGCGAAAATTCCCTTTCGAAGACACGCATTGTAAGTTTCCAGCAACAAGTCTGGCCACATTTCCACCACTTCTGTGATGACCTCATTTGGAATATTATCTGGACCAGGTGCTTTCCCTGATAGTAATCGTTTCCTAGCCTCAAAGATCTCCTCTACGCTGAAAGGTGTCACGAGATTTTCAGTAGTTTGCCATTTTTCTGCCGGTCTTCGTTCGTGAACTGGAAATAGTGTGGTAACTATTTCTTTCATCCGTTGTGGGTACGATATTGCAGGTATCACTTGTCTACCCATAAGTTTTTTCGTAGCAATTCGATATGGGAGGTCCCATGGGTCTTCATTTATGGATCGGCAAAGTTGGAGCCAGCATTTCTGCTTGCTATTTTTGATGGCCATGTGCAATTCCTTTCTCGCTTTTTTGAAATTCGCGTCTAGATCCACTTCTTGTCCAGCCATCCTGTCTGTTGTGCTTTGCCGCCGTCTTCTGTGGCGTTGGGCGGACCTGCGTGCCGTAACGTACTTCTTCCTTAGGTTATTGATTTCAGCGTTGCACCAGTAAACTGACTTTTTTCCATTAAAGGCAAATTTGCGCTTTGGCATCGAAGCATCGCACGCTGTTGTAATGGTTTCGACAGCATATTCATTTAAGTCCATCTACGTCACCTATCTCTGAGAGTCTTTGCAACTCTCCATGCATCTTAGCTACTTCCAGTGTCGCTCTTAGCTGAGTGCTATCGAGTTTCTGCACCAGCCATCCGTTTCTGTTTCCATGTTCGATGGTAGTGTTTCTCTGTTGACTCTCGGGTTCGTTTTCAGGCTAAATTCCAGATATTGGTGGTCGCTAAGGGCGTAATCGCTGGCGTCCTCTAGTACACTCCAACTTTCCACCCTAGCCGCGATGCATTCCCATGTTATTGTAATGTCGATAACCGATCCGGTATTTCCTCTTCGGAATGTAAAAGAGTTTCCCTCGTTAAGGATCACTAGTTCCAGCCTCGATATCATTTCAGACAGAACTTTGCCTCTTCTATCCAATATTCTTGAGCCCCATTCTGGTGATTTGCAACTAAAATCACCTGCCACAAGAACTTCATTGTTCGCCGATCTCAGATTTTCTTCCAGCTCGTCTATCTGTCTTAGGAAATCTTCGTGGTCAATATTTGGTGAGATATAGCAGCTATATACTCTTAAACCTTCGATATCGATCCATAAAAAGTTGGATGTCTGCTTACTGACTTCCCTGATTCGTAGGTTCCGATTCAGCACGGCGATGGCTGCTCTACTTGTCTCATCCTAGAACCATGAGCCTGTATCCAGACATCTATACTGCTCGCTGATTATTAACACATCCGTACATTTTTCCGCAGCAATCTGTAGCATGAGATCCTGTGCTTCGCGGCCTCTGCCTAAGTTTATCTGAAGAAACTTCGTCATTACTTCGTTTTCTTTAGTGCCTCCTGGAATGACTGACATCTTATACCGCCAAGGGTGTGTTTCGCGTCTCTTTTTTTTTCATAACAAATTGCGCAGTAGGCTTCCTCTTTGCAATCTTTTGCAAAGTGGTCTTGCTTTCCACAAAGACGGCACGATTTGGATCTGTCCGTCCCTTTGCAGTGTAGTGCTACGTGACCAAATCCTTGGCAGCGGAAGCATCGAATAACCTCTGGCTTCTGTCTAACTCTGCATATGATCCATCATACTTTGATTTTGCCAGTCTTCAGCAGTCTTTCTGCAATTTCCTTTGATGTTTTCACTACTGCTGTTTGAGTGCCACTTAAACCTTTTCTGAGTGATCGCGCTTTTACTGAATCTGGGGAGGTTTCTTCTACTACCGCTAATATGGCGGCAGTCACATTCGCTCCATCTCTAGATCCCGGATCTCGATTATGCAGTTCCGTGTCATGGTTCGCACAGTGGCCTGCTTTCCCAAGAGTTTGGCGACTGCAGTTCTCAAAGTTCCAGCACTCCCTTTTGTAATTCTTACCAGTAGTTCGTTGTTTTGTGTCCACCTTATCCCTAATATTTCAATTTCGCATTTTTCTGGATCTATGTTTTTTTTAATCCTTCGTAGTATGTCTGCGTATGAGACACCTTCCGCTGGTTTAATTGCTAATGCCTCCGGCTGTCTCGTGCGGATTTGGCTTCCATGTGGTATTTTCGTACTAGTCTTGTCACGATTTTCTCTTTTTTCTTTCTCCACCATTTGCCAGTTTTGATCTTCCGCTACCGCTAATGTCTTAATTTGGTTTTCCTTTACGTTTTGTACCGGTGCGACTTCTTTCCTTTGTGGGGGTGTTTTTACTTGCGCTGGGTGTATGTACTTACGTAGCATGTCTGCGTATGACACACCTTCCGCTGGTTTAACGGTCAATGTTTCTGACCGTTTAGCGCGGATTTGATTTCCATGCGGCTTTTGTACCCTTACCCTTCCTTACATTTTGTACCGTTATGACTTCTATCCTTTGTGAAGGTGTTGGTACTTGCGGTAGTGTGTCTCTCTGTTTTAATTTAGTTATTATAATTATTTTAATTATTATTGAGTTATTTTAAGTTTTAACTGAGTTATTAAGCTTTGAACAACGTTGTAGCTAAGTTGATTTCAGCTGGAACAGGAGGTAGTTTTAGTATTTTGCAATAGCTTGAAAACTAGGTAAGCTAGGCCACTAAATTTAAAAGTAGTTTGTAACTAGTGAAACTAACTAGATATACCAATTTTAATCCTACACTAAATGCGCCTAGTTTACTAATCAGTAAGCTCCAAATGCGACGGAATTTTGATTGAAAATTTCAAAATTTGAAAACTTGAAACTTGAAATTAAAAAATTGAAATTTGGAAACCTGAAGACTTGAAGAGACTTGAAGATTTAATGACCGGTAGACTTGAAGATATTTGAAGAGACTTAAATAGATTTTGTGAGACCTGAAGAGACTTGAAGATTTGATGACAGGTAGACTTGAAGAGATTTAAAGAAACTAAAAGGGTCTTGAGGAAACTTAAATAAATTTGAAGAGACTTGTGAGACTTGAAGAGATCTGAAGAGACTTGAAGATTTGATGACTGGTAGACTTGAAGAGATTTAAAAAAACTTAAAGGGAGTTGAAAAGACTTAAATAGATTTGAAGGGACTTGTGAGACTTGAAGAGATTTGAAGATTTGATGACTAGTAGACTGGAAGAGATTTGAAGAAACTTAAAGGGGCTTGGAGAGACTTAAATAGATTTGAAAAGACTTGTGAGACTTGAAGAGACCTGAAGAGATTTGAAGATTTGATGACTGGTAGACTTGAAGAGATTTAAAAAAACTTAAAGGGAGTTGAAAAGACTTAAATAGATTTGAAGAGACTTGTGAGACTTGAAGAGATTTGAAGATTTGATGACTAGTAGACTGGAAGAGATTTGAAGAAACTTAAAGGGGCTTGGAGAGACTTAAATAGATTTGAAAAGACTTGTGAGACTTGAAGAGATCTGAAGAGACTTGAAGATTTGATGACTGGTAGACTTGAAGAGATTTAAAAAAACTTAAAGGGAGTTGAAAAGACTTAAATAGATTTGAAGGGACTTGTGAGACTTGAAGAGATTTGAAGATTTGATGACTAGTAGACTGGAAGAGATTTGAAGAAACTTAAAGGGGCTTGGAGAGACTTAAATAGATTTGAAAAGACTTGTGAGACTTGAAGAGACCTGAAGAGACTTGAAGATTGGATGACTGGAAGACTTGAAGAGACTTAAAGAGATTTAAAGCCTAGACGACTTGAAGACATTAAAACTTAAAACCCTGAAACGCGGTTACGTCGCGACATCAACCGCTAGAGCGGACCTTGCATATTATTATATAGTTTCTATTTTGAAAGTAAGTATTGAACAAACTGTTGGTTGTTAATAATAGGTGATATTAGTCGATCTTGTAACCATTGATTTAGCTAAACTTTCGAATTATCGATTACGCAATCCCGCTTGATAAATTTGAAATTGGACCATAATTATCAAGATGAATGTACTAAGCTCAACTCAATTTAATTAACGTTTCAACGACAATAAACGCAAGTTTCCAATCTACTAATGGAACCCAAACCAGCTTATCCACAATTAGTTTATTCAATAAGATTTCTGGATTCAGAGTTAAGCTTTAACTCTCCGGTGAAAACTCGCGTATACATCCAGTCTTGGATAATTCTTGGGGCAGATAACATAAAAGGAAAGAGTCACCCTCAAATATTTTATACAGATAAAATGTAGTCTAGTATATCGTGCTTAATTTCCCGTGAGAATTTCCTTAATCAGTTTAGTATTAAGCAAGTTACAAATAATTTAAGACTCTTAATCCATTTTTCAAGTATGGAAATAAGCCACGCAAGTCCTCCTGTGCATGACTCCGGCAAAGTCCACAGTAATCTGTCACGAAATCTTCCCTAAATAGTGGCTCGCCACCGACGTTAAAAAACTGTAAGGGCCCCCTATACTTGTGTCTAAGAACACCAAGCACAAGGGTAGGCAGAGAGAGGAGGTCAAGGCCCAATAGCACGAGAAGAAGAATCAATTTTTGGTTTTGTCAAAATTAGTCAAAATTAAACGATATAATTCGAAAGTTTAGCGAAATCAATGGTTATAAGATCGATTAATATCACCTATTATTAACAACCAACAGTTTGCGTTGTTAACATAATAACGAGTGTGAAAAACCTCAAAGCAGGATATTGGATGGGAAACTAGTCCAAACATACTGTGCTACGCGGATGACGGTGTATTAATAGCTGACAATGAAAACGACTTACAACGACTTCTACAGACATTCTCCAAAACAGCAAAGAGATACAACCTTGACATCTCCCATAAAAAAACCAAGTGCATGGTAGCCAGCAGATCCAGATGCAAATTAGAACTCGACAACAAGGTGATAGAGCAGGTGATGTGCTTTACCTACCTTGAACTCGAGATCTTAAGCGACAGAGACCTCAAGCTAGAGGTACGAGCAGCAACGAACAAGGCTAGTAGGGAAAGATGATATGTTCTAGATCCTCCTCCTCCTCAAACCTCCTCTGACCTTGACCCTTGACCTTGGAACTTCTGGTTGCTATTTCCGGTTTCGACTTCCGGCTTCCGGTTGCTACTTCCGGTTTTGACTTCCGGCCGCCATTTCCGGAACTTCCAGATGCGCGGGAAAATTAAAAAAATAGACGCGAGGCGGGGAAATTCAAAATTAGATTCTGTTGAGACAAATGAGGTGTGTAGTTGGTTGCACATATCAACGAGACTAAATACATGACACTAGACAGACGGGGCTAGATCCATGAGACTAAATACATGAGACTAGATAGACGGGACTAAATACATGAGACTAGATAGACGGGGCTAGATACATGAGACTAGATAGACGGGACTAGATAGACGGGACTAGATAGACGGGGCTAGATACATGAGACTAGACAGACGAAGCTAAATACATGGGGCTAGATAGACGGAGATAGATACATGAGGCTAGACAGACGGGGCTAGATACATGAGACTAGACAGACGGGGCTAGATACATGAAACTAGATAAGACTGAACTAGAATATATAAGGGATTGTTTAATTCAACTAAAATATATTTTCGATTGTTTTTTTCGTTTAACTTAATAAACATAATAAGATTTTAATTTAAATAAAGATTCAGTAGTCGGTTAAGCATAGCCGGATGTCTGTGTTTGTCAGTGTAATCAATTTCTTCGAATTGTTTTTCGTATTTGTTTTTCGTTTTTATTTACTGCCCTGGCCGTCTAGCGCTGATTACAACTCCTGCTATCTTATCAGCGGTGCGCGAGCGGAGAAAATAATAAATTTTGAAGCGTGGTCTAATCAATTCCTTAGATTTATTTTTCGTTTTAATTTAATTTCGTATTAATAGGAATAAAGCGCGCTTCATGCCCAACCTCACGTAGCCTAACCTAATGCTAACCTAACCTAATGCTAACACAACTAACCCAATGGGATTAAAGCTGATTAAAAGCTGATGAAAGCTGACTAAAAGACCACACGCCCTCTTTAACGTGGGGGCATCATAGACCTCACACCCTGTTACGCGTGGGGTTACATAGACCTCACATCCTGTTAAGCGTGGGGTTACATAGACCTCACACCCTGTTTAGCGTGGGGTCACATAGACCTCACACCCTGTTTAGCGTGGGGTCACATAGACCTCACACCCTGTTTAGCGTGGGGTCACATAGACCTCACACCCTGTTGAGCGTGCGGTTACATAGACCTCACACCAGGTTTAGCGTGGGGTCACATAGACCTCACACCCTGTTTTGCGTGGGGTTACGTAGACCTCACACCCTGTTTAGCGTGATGAAAGGTGGATGCAAGTAGATGAAAAGTGGATGCAAGTAGATGAAAAGTGGATGCAAGTAGGTGAAATACTACTATGTATGCGTGGTGAAGCGTGGTCTAATCAATTCATTAGGTTTATTTTTCGTTTTAATTTAATAAACATAATCACTTGAAACATCCAGCATTTCATTTATATAAACCAGAGTTCAATTTTCTGGCATCCACTTTTCATCTACTTGCATCCACTTTTCATCTACTTGCATGCACTTTTCACCTACTTGCATCCACTTTTCATCTACTTGCATCCACTTTTCATCTACTTGCATCCACCTTTCATCACGCTAAACAGGGTGCGAGGTCTATGTAACCCCACGCAAAACAGGGTGTGAGGTCTATGTGACCCCACGCTAAACGTGGGGTTAGACAAACACAAACATCCGGCTATGCTTCACCGACTACTGAATCTTTATTTAAATTAAAATCTTATTATGTTTATTAAGTTAAACGAAAAAAACAATCGAAAATATATTTTAGTTGAATTAAACAATCCCTTATATATTCTAGTTCAGTCTTATCTAGTTTCATGTATCTAGCCCCGTCTGTCTAGTCTCATGTATCTAGCCCCGTCTGTATCTAGCTCCGTCTGTATCTAGCTCCGTCTATCTAGCCCCATGTATTTAGCTTCGTCTGTCTAGTCTCATGTATCTAGCCCCGTCTATCTAGTCCCATGTATCTAGTCCCGTCTATCTAGTCTCATGTATCTAGCCCCGTCTATCTAGTCTCATGTATTTAGTCCCGTCTATCTAGTCTCATGTATTTAGTCTCATGGATCTAGCCCCGTCTGTCTAGTGTCATGTATTTAGTCTCGTTGATATGTGCAACCAACTACACACCTCATTTGTCTCAACAGAATCTAATTTTGAATTTCCCCGCCTCGCGTCTATTTTTTGAATTTTCCCGCGCATCTGGAAGTTCCGGAAATGGCGGCCGGAAGTCGAAACAGCAAGTAGCAACCGGAAGTCCCAACCGGAAGCCGGAAGTCGAAACCGGAAATAGCAACCGGAAGTTCCAAGGTCAAGGGTCAAGGTCAGAGGAGGTTTGAGGAGGAGAAGGATCTAGAACATGTATCATCTTTCCCTACCAAGGCTCGACGAATATCTGGCGCACTAAATAACATAATCTGGAGAAACAAACACATATCGCAAGAAGGTAAAATCCGAATATACAAGACAGCACTAAAGCCAATACTCACATATGCGGTTGAAACAAGGGCCGACACATTGAAACAAGGGCCGACACATCAGCCACCAAACCTGAGAACGACCGAAATGCGGACCCTGAGAGCAATAGAGAGAAAGATCAGAGCTGACCTACAAATCCAGGACGTCGTGCGCTGAGCAAGAGCCCGTCGAAGATACTGGCGGGATCACGTGGAACGCATGGCGCCACACCGAATCGCTAACTGGGCCATGACACAAAAACCCAACAGAACGAACCAAGAACGAAACACCCTGGAAGACCACCGAAGAGATGGACAGACTCCTGGACTTCCAAATCGCTGGAGCCGAAGGACTGAGGAGAAACTTACAGAAACAGGCACATAGTGCCTACACAGAAGAATTAGAAGAAGAAGTTTGTGTTGTTAAAAATTCACTTTCCAAATAGAAACTATATAATAATATGCAAGATCATTTTGAAAAGAATTTCTAAATTCACGTTTAATTAATTTGACATTTTATAAGAGAAACCTACTAGAAATTATGAATAAACAAAAAATAAATAAAACAGATCTGGACCTAGTAATATAATAATATGTACCCCTTGAACATCTTGGTAAACAATGGCATGGAGCCTAGCACCTGGGCAGAGTGGGGTGGACAGGACTCCTTAGCCGTAGTGAAGACGACCTGTCTAGGGGTGACCACCCCGAATACTAAGCCTTCCAAGCTAACAACTTGGGTAGTATCTTGGACGGTGGCTCGCCACTGTCCCACGAAGAATATTCTTCAACTGACCATGCAGGAAAATTTTGCTGAATGCATTACTCCAGGTGGTAACCAATCCACCGTCACCTATGGTGAGGTTAGCAGACCTTCGGATTCTGGGAAGTCCGCACCAACATGCTTTAAGGATGAGTCGGAGCATCCTGAAATCACCGGACGTAAACTCAGACCAAGACGGCAAAGCTTCTTCGCAACATTTTATGCCAACTCACTGCTAAAACTGTTTAAACTGAAACATTTGACTGATTCACTTACACGACACAACATAATACTGACAGCAGTACAGGAAACCAGACGAACCGGACGAACAAAGTTCCAAGGCTACAGAATCCTCAAAGGAAAAGTGGGTCAGCGGGTAATGAAGAACGTACCCCACTTAGGTACAGGATTTATAATCAGTCACAGGATACTGGATTCAGTCACCGACTTTACCTCCCCGAGCAGTCGGGTATTCATCCTCTCTCTTTCAAATTCGTTAACAAGGGCTACAGTATAGTCAATTTACATACCCCAATCAACCAGAACAACAGACGCAATCCAGACAGAACTAATGAATTCTGGGAAGACTTAGAAGATATTATCTCCAAAAAAATTATCTCTTCTATCTAAACTTCCAGAAAGGCACACCGTTATACTGCTTTGTGACTTCAATGCTCAATTGGGAAGAGAGAAAAAATACAGAAACATAGTGGGCAATTATCCCGCGCATAAGCGAACCAACCGCAACGGAGAACGATTGGTGGCTCTGTGTAGGACTTTTGGGTTTTTCATGAAATCTACAGTCTTCAAACACTTGCCAAGGAAGCAGAAGACTTGGATTATACCTAATACCAACCTGGGTGAATTCCAGATAGATCATGTGGTCATTTCACGGAAATCTCAAAAGGAAATACAAAACGTGAAGATACTTAGAAGCGCCAATCTAGACTCTACCTTTCACCTACTACCCCTCAAAGATCAAAATAAGACTTCAGCCTAGAAACACTAGATTACACAGAACCTCCAAAAATGGTAAGATTTGACGTAGAGCGACTCAAGGACAGCCAAGCACTAAGTCAGAGACTGAACAACACAGACCTAAACAACTGGGACCAACTGAAGGAGACTCTTGTCAAGGCGGCCAATGAACTCGCCCCTCTCGCTGGAAGAGGGAAGCATCCGTGGTGGACAGGAAGACTGTGACAATGACAACTGACAACACACTGTGACTGTGACAATAGCCCAAAGACAGATAGCCTGGGTGAAGTGGAATTCTAAAAGACCAAGGAAAATTGGCATCAATTTTTGGAACAAAGAAAGCTTACAGCCAAGATAATTCGAGGAACCAAACGAACCTTCACACAAAACCAAGTAACCCAAATCGAAGAGAGCTTTGCTAAGAATAACTCCAGAGGTTTTTTTGGAACCTTCAAGCAAATACTCAGAAAATATGCTCCGCCAAGCCTCCACTTCAAGAGACTCAGCTTGGCAAACTGGCTTATAACGACAAGGACAACTGCCACCTTTTGGCTCAGTACTTTAAAAATCTACTCAACTGTGACCCACCCAGCGAAGACTTCGACTATAAACAAACCACACCAAACCCGGACTCGCTTCCCCCTTCATTGGAAGAAGTTGACCAGATCATTCAACTTCTTCAGAATAATAAGGCAGCTGGAGAGGACTCTATCGTTGCTGAACTGTGGAAAGGTGCTGGAAACAATGCCGTGCGCAAGCTAACCGAGATCATCCACGACATCTGGGAAACAGAGAAATTACCACCCGATTGGAAATCTGCTCTGATCCATCCGCTTCACAAAAAGGGAGATTTTACTGATCTAAACAACTACCTTGGAATTTTTCTCGTCTCGGTAACATACAAGATTCTCTCGAAGGCGTTACAAACAAGGGCAGAAAATCAGCTGGATAGTCAACTGGGAGAATACCAGGGGGGCTTCAGGAAAACCCGATCCTGTGTTGAACAGATCCTCAATCTTAAAACAGTACTTGCATACTCCAAGATGAGAAACCGCAAGGTGGTCGTCCGTCAGCTTTGTTGATTTTAGGAAGGCCTATGATAACATTGATAGAGAAACGATTAACAAAGTACTCCAGGAACTAGAGCTAGACAAGAAAACACGCACACTCATCCTAGAAACTTCGACCAACACCCATTCCAAGGTTAAATTTAGAGGCGAGATTTCAGAAAGCTTCGAAATGAAAACTGGAGAGGGACAGGGAGATGGACTTTCCCCATTTCTCTTCAACTGTGTCCTTGAAAAGGTTATGAGAGAATGGCGCAAGGAACTGATCAATTTGGGTGGTCAGAGTCGTATCTACCTGGGACGTAAGAACGATGGACTGGTTGTAGATTCCCTGAACTTTGCAGATGACATGGCACTGTTTGCAGATTCTCTTGAGATGGCAACAATGCAGGTAAATTGCCTCAGAAAACAGGCTACCAAATTGGGTCTTCAAGTGTCGCTGAAGAAAACAGAATTCTTGACCAACATCAGGGAAGCAAACAAAAAGATGTTACTAGAGAAGGGAAACATCAAGAGGACTGAGAAATTTAAGTCTCAGCGAATGGATTGAAATCTCGGCGAATGGATTGAATCCAACTTATCAGGAAGAGCATCATTATCCAAGAGAGTCAACAAGTTAAAACTAGCCTATCGACTGACTAAGAACACTTACAACAAGAAATACCTGTCACGCAACCTGAAACTTAAGCACTACACACTACATCAGTCTTACGACCAGAAGTCCTATATGCCATAGAGTATCTTTCCTTGAACCGAAGATGTTTGGTAGAGAAATTGGAAATCAGAGAATCCTCAGGAAGATCCTAGGCCCGGTAAAGGAAGATGGGGAATTCCGAAGGCGGCATAACTCTGAGCTCTACGAACATATTGAGATTGCCCCGTTGCAAGATTGCCTCCAAACCGACTAACCAACTGTCTATTCGCCTTCTGGCAAAACAAGAAGGTTCGTACCACTTGGTTGACAGAAACCGAGAAGGACATTAAAGAACTGGGAATAACAGTTCTCCAAAACAAATAATCTGTGAGACTCACCCTGAAGGAAGTCCGTGTATTTCAGGAAAAACCCCGAAGGAAAGGTACCCTCTGGACGGAAGAGAGAAAGGAGTTACACCGGCAGAAGATGTACTGGGAAGAAAAAGAAAATACTGGGCAAAGATCAAAGCCCAACAGTTGAACAAGCGTGGTCCAAAGTAGGCCCATTCGAAACGAGATGAAGAAGAATATGCAAGGTCCGCTCAGCTCTTACCACCCGACGTAACCGTATTTCGGGGTTTTAAGTTTTCAGGTTTTCAAGTCTTCAAGTCGTCTAGTTTTTAAATCTCTTCAAGTCTTCCAGTCATCCAATCTTCAAGTCTCTTCAGTTCTCTTCATGTCTTACAAGTCTCTTCAAATCTATTTAAGTCTCTTCAAGTCCCTTTTAGTTTTTTCAAATCTCTTCAAGTCTACCAGTCATCAAATCTTCAAGTCTGTTCAAGTTTCTTCAAGTTTCTTCAGGTCCCTTCAAGTCTCACAAGTGTCTTCAAATCTATTTAAATCTCTTCAAGTCCCCTTAAATCTCTTCAAGTCTACTAGTCATCAAATCTTCAAGTCTCTTTAAGTCTCTTCAAGTCTTTAGGTTTCCAAGTTTTCAAATTTTGAAATTTTCAATGAAAATTCCCTCGCATTTGAAGCTTACGGATTAGTAAATTAAGCGGATTTAGGGTAGGATGGAAATTAGAATAGTTTCACTAGTTACAAACTACTTTTAGATTTAGTGGCCTAGCTTAACCAGTTTTCTAGCTATTGCAAAAAAACTTACCTCCTACTCTAGCTGAAATCAACTTAGCTACAACATTGTTCAAAGCTTAATAGCTCTGTTAATAATTCGTTTTAGACAAATTTGAAACTAGTTTCGTATAGCTAGTTGCATCAGCTACAAAACACTCTTAATACCTAGCTATACCTAGTTTTCTAGTTTACAAGAAAACTTCGTGTTGTTCTAGCTGGAATCAACTTAGTTACAGCATCGTTCAAAGCTTAATAACTAAGTTAATAATTAGTTTTATACGCGTTTGAAACTATTTTCGTATAGCTAGTTGCATTAGCTACAAAACAGTCTTAATAGTTAGCTATACCTAGTTTTCGAGATTACAAGAAAACTTCGTGTTCTTCTAGCAGGAATCAACTTAGTTACAGCATCGTACACAGCTTAATAACTCAGGTTATAATTAGTTTTAGACGCGTTTGAAACTAGTTTCGTATAGCTAGTTGCATTTGCTACAAACCAGTCTTAATACCAGTTGCCTAACACAACTAGTTACACTATATATTTCAAAGAAACTAATCCAACTTCCACACTAATTTCCATTGGAAATCATTCCTGATTATTCATCCCTAGTTATTTATTAAATTACTACTAATCGGACTAAAAGCAAACCAGATATAGTTACGTAGTTTAACTAGCTATGTAACTCACTAATTTTCGTTGGTCTACTCCAGTTACTTACCTAGATATTTAAATGCTCTTATTTTCCAGAAAAACTAATTAAAATTCAACACGCAATATCTGAGGATTAGATAAAAGCTGAATTAGCTATTGTTTAACTATAGCTAACAACAGCGCTAAGTTTCGTTAGTGTAGTCCGATTAGTTTATGAGATTTTTTAAGTTAACTCGACTAGAGACAAGATGAGACAAAAAACATTTTAATTCAATAATATACCTACGTGCGTCTACCCGTCCTTTTCTACCCAACACAAGCGTGCTTCTACCCGTCCTTTTCTACGCTTACCGTGCTGCGTAGCTCAGTGTTGCCGTGAGTTTCGAGGCGGCGTGTCGCTCTGCACAAATTAAATCATATTTTCGGTAATTTGCAACCGGTAGCTTTGCGAGTGGTGTCTAAATGGGGGCGAATGTTTGAGGAACGTGTCGCGCTAATACGTTTTCCGGGGCGATTTTCCGCGACCGTTGTGAGTTTTATTGAAATTTCGGGAAAAATGTTCATACCTGTGGATACATAATGGCCGCAAACGTCAAAAATCTGATAGGGTTACAAGAATGCAAACTTGGAGAAAATGTAAGTTACTAGAATTTGTTTCACCAGCTCACACGACTATATACTTGACAGATTTTTTTTAATTTTTAATCATAACTATTTTTTTTTCAATTGGGTATCGTTTGGGAAGATTTAGGAATATAATTTTGTTATTTAGGATTTTTTTTAGGATTAGTTATCATGTAATTAATTATTCTTTTTTCACCATATAGTTAGCAGAAATTGGTCAGAAATTAAATCAACATTATTTTTACGTTATTTGAAAGTAATTTATTTGGGAATCACGTTAAAGACAGATTTAGCATTTCGGACAGTGTAATTAATTAATTACTCCTATTTTTTGGTTCGTTATTTTAGTCAACAGAACACTTGGCAACTGACGTCTTTGACTGGTATATGGCGGCAAAATTCAAACGTTGCTCCTTTTGAAATAATTTATATAACCTAGGGAGAAAATAGGTGTAATTAATTAATTATTCTGTCCCAAGTGCTAAATCCGTCTTTTACGTGATTCCCAAATAAATTACTATCACATAACGTAAAAATAATTTGAAAAGTTTTAATAACATCCACTTTGGGACAGCTTTACTAATTAAATCAAGGGAGGGACACGGAAATCTTCTGTTACTCTTTAGCACACAGCGCTCTAGATGCATTGTGTGTGCCTTTCGCTACATCAAAGCAAGTAACGAGAAAGGTCAAGACCTAATATGTCAGGGGCTGAAGGCCATAGGTTTATGTACTAGTAAAGTAACATAAGAAAGTTGTAATTTGTGTAACCTCACTCCTTAGGTCTTCTTCTTTAATCCATAGCCGGCGCATGGAGAGGTGGTCGACCTCGTAGCCAGTACGCTGCTGTTGGTGCCGCTAGATTCCGTGCTCCATTCACTATACGCTTCCATGCTAATCGATCAGTTGCAACGGTTCTTGCCTCAGCTGTTGTTATTCGCTGTTTTTAAATCGTTCTCTACGTGTTTCAACCATGTGGTCTTCGGTGCTTGTTTTTGTGTTCTCCAATCAAGAGGTCGTTTTTTCCATAGGAGTTTGTGCGGTACTCGATTGTCGCCCATCCTACAGATGTGGCCGAACCATCGTAATCGGCGTTTTTGAATTTCCTCAACAATCGGTGTCTGTTGGTCGCACCTTTCTCTGATTGTCTCATTTCGGAGGTGGTTGAGGAGTGAGACGCAGAGAATCTGTCTCAGGCATCGCATTTGGAAGGCCTCGAGCTTGTTAAGGTCTGGTTTGAGTAATGTCCATGTTTCCGATCCATAAAGAAGAATTGGGAGGATCAGCGTCCGGTATAGGCGTATTTTGGTTTTGATGGTAATATTCGTCCGCTTCCATATGCACCACTTGAGTGAAGCAAACGTTGCTGTTGCCTGGCCTATCCGGCTGTGAACTTCGGCTGTCGAAGCTACTTTCTTCTCCACAACCAGTGATCCCAAATATTTGAACTGTGGTACCTGCTCGATTGTGGTTCCATCGAGGTAAACTCTGGCTTCAGATCCATCCGTTGTAAGCACTTTGGTCTTATCCGCATTGATTCTCAGTCCGTATGACTGGGCAATGCGGGAAATGTCATACAAGGTGTCTGTTGCTTCGGCATCTGTGTTGGCGAAAACCGCACTGTCGTCGGCGAACATCAGATCGGTTAGGAAGTTTTTGTCATCATATCGAACTCCGCGTCGCCCATCAAACGCTTTTCGCATAATCGTGTCGATCACAATGTTAAAAAGGAGCGGCGAGGCCACGTCTCCTTGCCGGACTCCGGTTCGAATCGGGAATTCCTCAGACATGTCGTTTCGGATACGAACATTGCTGGTTGAGCCGTCGTACGATGCTTGAAGAAGTTGAATGATTTTCAGTGGCACGTGTTCGATCTTCAGGGCTTCCCACAAGCTTGTCCAATCGATGCAATCAAAAGCAGATTTGAAATCGATGAAGACGATGACAGTTCGTTTGCCACATCGAATTCTTTCTTCCATTAGCTGACGGAGAGCAAATATCTGATCGATGCATCCTCGATGTGGTCGAAATCCAGCTTGTTCTTCCCGGCTTGTTTGCTCTCGATGTTTCTGTAGTCTTGATTGTATGATTTTCATAAATACTTTGCCGACGATCGAGAGGAGGCTAATACCACGGTAATTCTTGCATTCCCGACTGTCGCCTTTCTTCAAAATAGGCACAACAATCGCTTTCTTCCACACGGATGGAACACAATCTGAATGCCATATATGCACTGTGAGAACGTGAAGTTGATGTAATAAGACGTCTCCCCCGGCTTTGATCATTTCGGCAGTTACTTGATCTCCTCCCGGCGCTTTACCATTTTTCAGGGATTTTATTGCCGTCTTCACCTCATTGATTGTTGGTTCAGTATCGGGAAACTGATTTATCGGCTGCTCAATAATCGGCAGTTCGGGTGCTGGACCTACTGGCGGATTGTGGTTGTACAGCTGATGAAAGAATTCGCTCCACCGCTGTAGACGTTCCTGAGGAGAGGTCACGAAAGTTCCATCCAATTTTTTGATATTGTCATTTGTTGATGTTGTTTTGCCACTTAACCGTCGGATTGTCTGGTACAGCGTCCGGTACTCATGCCTTGACGCTGCTTCTTCCATGTCAGCCGCGATGTTATTCCAGTAAGCTTCCCGTTCCAATTTCATTTTCTGTCGAACTTCTTTGTTCAATCGTCGGTATTGTTTGAAATCGACGTGTTTCATTTGCTTCCGCTGGTCGACTAGATTGAGACAGTCGTCCGAGATCCATTGCTGCGTCCTTCGACGGATGGGCGGACACAGCTCCGTTGCACACCCCACAATAGACTCAGAAAGTTGTTTTTCTTCTATGTTGATATCGACTGGTATCGTGAGTGCTGCAAATTTGTTGGATAATACGATTTGAAATTTTCGGCTGGTGTCAGGGTCTCGCAGACAGGCCCAGTTCCTCTTGGCTGATGGTGGTGCCTTTTTCTTTGCTCTTTGTAATTTCAATTGTAGTTTCACTCGGACAAGATAATGGTCTGATCCACAGTCGGGTCCACGCATCGCACGTACATCTTTGAGCGTCGATCGAAATCTGGTGTTGACCAAAATGTAGTCCAACATCGCCGAATCGTTGCCGGATGGATTTCGCCACGTGAGTTGATGTTTGAGGGGGTGACGAAAGATGCTGTTGCCGATGATCAAGTTGTTTGACGCTGCAAATGATAAGAGGCGTAATCCGTTGTCATTTATTTCCCCGTATCCGAATTTTCCCATCGTTTCTTCCCAACCGGTTCGATCTGCACCCGTATGTGCATTAAAGTCGCCCATAAGTACGATTAATTCGGTTTGGGGTATTGTATCCAGTGTGTGTTGAAACTGGGCATAAAATTCATCCTTGTTTGTGTCCGGGCTGGTCTCAGTTGGGGCGTAGACGGATACGATATGGGTCTTAATCGTTCCATCAATAGTGATAACCGCCAGACGCTCGGATATCGGTTGGAATGCGATAACACTGGCAGAGGCCCGTCGATCAACCATAAAGCCAACGCCCGCTTCTCGTTTGTCGCCACCAGAATAGAATAGCGTCATCGTCTCGTCGATTGATGGTGGGTCAACCTTCATTGTCCCAGATCCTGTGAGCCGCAGTTCTGATAATGCACAGATCGATATTTTGCATTTCAATAATTCCAACGTGATGTCCCGTTCGCACATTCCATGCGGCGATTCGTATTTCTGATTTCGGTGTGATTAACCTGAGTCTTTGGCCAGTAGTCCACTTCTCACCAGCATCCCTGGTTCCCAAAGCTGGCGCATCGGCTGCCCCGGATGCGGTAGCATTAATTCGTAAGTGGTTAAGTCGTATATCCATGCGGTTTTCCATGCGGAGAGCAAAAAATACGTTTATGTCACTTTGACATAAACGTTTTTTTTTTTTTTTTCCACTCCTTAGGTAAAACGAGAAACCTCACCTTTGTTGGCGAGTTCTTCAGCAGTTTGTTTTTAGATTAATTGTTACTTTACTAGTACATAAACCTATGGCCTTCAGCCCCTGACATATTAGGTCTTGACCTTTCTCGTTACTTGCTTTGACGTAGCGAAAGGCTCACACAATGCATCTAGAGCGCTGTGTGCTAAAGAGAAGATATCCGTGTCCCTCCCTTGATTTAATTAGTAAAGCTGTCCCAAAGTGGATGTTATTAAAACTTTTCAAATTTGAGTAGGCATTGTCTGTGTGACTGTTATAAATAGTTGTCAATTAGAGTAAAAATAATGTTGATTTAATTTCTGACCTGCTAACTATACGTACAAAAAAGATTAATTGATTACATGATAACTATTCAGTCCTAAATAATAAAATTATATTCCTAAATCTACCGTAACGATTCCCAATTGAATAAAAATAGTTATAATTACAATTAAAATTTTTATCTGTCAAGTATGTAGCCGTCCAGCTCACAATATTTAATGACAGTAGTCTAGACCAGTGGTGTGCAAACCATGGCTCGCGACCACAATAGGTGTCGATCTTTTTGGGGCGTAGAATTTAAAAAATATTTGAGGCATTTCGCGTGTAAGTTTTGGATAGCATTAAATAGTGAAATGTCGATATAAAAAAAAAAAAAAAAACATTGATATTTTCAAATATACTTTTCTCAAAAACTAATTTGGGGATTTCTTTCAAACTTTGTGGAGATGTTAGTGGAACACTTCCGGAATATTTAGCAAATTTTCCCAATGTTTTAATATTTGTTTCAGCAAATATTGCAGTTTTTTGTAACATCCATCTTGAAAATCAAATTTATAAACGTTGACATTTTCAAACTCAATTTTCTCAAAATCTAATTTGGGGATTGGTTTCCAATTTTGTGCAGGTGTTGGTAGAACTTTTCCGGAATATTTAGCAAATTTTGCCAATGTTTTAATATTTATTTCAGCAAATATAGGCAGTTTTTGGAAATTCCACCTTGAAAGTCAAATTTGTAAACATTGAAATTTTCAAACTTAATTTACTTGTGTCTAAGCCCCCTATACTTGTGCCTAAGAACACCAAGCACAAGGATAGGCAGAGGGAGGAGGTCAATATATCTAGCTTGACAAACTAAACTAGATAGATAAACCTAGACAGACAAGCCTAGATATACAAATCTAGACTAGTTACTCGTGATGTAAAAGGAGAGAATGTATATTGCTTTTTATATAGTGTTAGTATGTAGTTTGATGCATGCACCCTTATTTTGTCTCGCCCCTACGCGTATATAAATGGGCTAAAATGGCTACTAGGTTTAAGCTTTAAGCTAAGCGTTTTAAAAGCAATGAAAGGGAATTGTTTACACTCTATTATTTATTTTTATTACACAGGATTAGTAGACTGTTCGAGCGTATTCCCCATGAATAGAACTGGAGGATAAATAATAAATATAAATACTTAATCAAACCCTTCATAGACCAACATAGGAACCACTTATTTGAGATAAGAAGAGTTTGGAACACCAGCAACGCTTGTAAAATTAACCCGGATCACATTAAACGATGCTAGAGGTAAAGTGCGGATACATGGGGAGCTATCGACAAGTTTAGCAGTTACGTCAGGACTGCGACAAGGAGATGGCCTCTGAATAATACTATTCAACTAGGGCTTCACATGAGAGTCTCGTTTCTGATCTCGTCGTTGCTCGGGTTCAAATTTATGAAGAAAATGTTATGCTGTTTCTGGGCAAGTTTGGATTGCTCGGGTTCAAATTTATGAAGGAAATGTTATGGCTTCCCGGAACGAGATCAAAAACGAAACTCTCGTGTGAAGCCCTAGTTGAATAGTATTATTCCTTGTCGCAGCCCTGACGTAACTGCGAAACTTGTCCTTAAAAGTAAACCATTATCTTAAATATTTGGTTCCTCTTTATGCTGGTTTATGAAGAGTTTCATTAACGATTTATATTTATTATTTACCCTCCATTTTTATTCATGGGGGAAACGATCGAACAGTTTACTAATCCCGTGTAATAAAACTAAATAATAGAGTGTAAACAATTCCCTTTCATTGCTTTTAAAATGCGTAGCTTAAACCTAGTAGCCATCTTATCCCATTTATATACGCGTAGGGGTTGAGACAAAATAAGGGTGGATAACTTAAGTAAGTAGCCATCTGCAAACGCGTTTCGAGATCCATCTCTCATCAGTGCAGCTTTGCTTTTATTAATAACAATTCGTAAAATCGGAAAGATATGATCTTAAAAATAATGTTATTTTTATGGTTTTTGTTGAATGTCACGAAGGTGGACTGAAAGCTATAAAATAACTGACAAATTTCACATAAGATTTGTTTTGGTAGTTCTAAAAAGACTCAGTAATTGTAATAGAGCTCCGGAAAGGTTGAATATATTTATATATTCAGGCTGTGAATATATAAATATGTGTGTTCCACAGTGTTCCGATTGTAGGTCGTTGTATCGATTGAGAACTGCAGAACACCATATAAGAGGTCGTCGTTAATCACGTTATGTTTTTTAGCAACTTTAACCCCCCCCCCCCTATTAAACGTGTGATTTTAGGTTAAGCCCCCCCCCCTTCCCAAAAATCACGTCTATATTTTTGTTCAAGTCACGCGCCGCTTTTCGCTTTAAAAATTGCGCGTTCAACGAAAAAATAAATACAAATGATATCTCACTACCCCAGATTTTCGGACAAAAACCCCAACCCCAGATTTTCTTTTTAAATTCGGGGGCCAACTTCACGCGACTGCAGTATTTTCAAGTCGAGCCATTAATCAGCAGTGAGAATAGGTATAGCGTGCGTGCCCGAATACAATACCTCCACTAACAACAACTGCCCTCTCAACCCACCGTAGGTTGAACGAAGGCAACCAGAGGTAGGCATCCACTGTTCCGCATCGTACGGATCGCACGAATCTACCCGGCGGCAATGCCGTAGCTGATGCTCCGAGGAGCAACTGTTACGATGCGTGCCGATGACGTCACAGGGAATATGGTATTTGCTAGTAGTTGCGCGAGCAAATCCGATCGCTGCCGTAAAAAAATAATCCGTTTGATGCGATGCGTCCGATAAGTACGATGCGGAAATGTGGACGCCTGCCCAGGCCCGGACTTAGGGACCCAAAGCCTCTAGGCACTTGACAATTGGGCCTCCCTACCATCTCGAAGCTATTTTGGAAATTTAGCAAATTAAATGCACTAGTACAGAACATAACTACGTTATTCTATGAATTTATAGAATGAGTGAATTGAGCCTGTTCTCTCCTATGTTAGATCTTAAGTATTTTGTTACTCTCTTTATCGTTGAAAGCGCCCGTTCTGCTGAGCAGTTTGACACGGATATACACAACAGCATTCGGAGCGCGATTCCTAAATTTGGATAAATGTCCAAAAAGCCTTTTTCCAAGCCA
The DNA here is from genome assembly GCA_944588485.1 of Phosphuga atrata. NCBI lineage: Eukaryota > Metazoa > Arthropoda > Insecta > Coleoptera > Silphidae > Phosphuga > Phosphuga atrata. The sequence goes on along the minus strand of OX155902.1, from coordinate 56,940,747 downwards.
AGTATTTGTATAGCTTCAGTGACGTTAACTCCATAACTTCATCATTTGACGACAAATGAGCTTCCAGATGCAGACACTCGTTTTCCAGTCCTATCCAATATCCCGGATAAAAAGTTATAAGGTTTTTGGCTCCTCATAAGCAGATTCGCGTCTCCGTAGTTCTGTAATTAGTCTGTCTATAATGACGTTAAAAATGGTAACTCTGAATGTGTCCCTGCCAGAGTGTTCGGCCTCGTTTCCTTTTACTTCGTCGAACTGGACTTTACGCTTACGTTTCCTCTGCATGTGATATGCATAGCTATTTTCAACTTTCGACTCCTTAATGATCAAAGGTACAGGTACTGGGTTGCCTTAAGTATGTTACCAAAGACTGATATTATATGTTCAACGATGGTACCCAGGTCGATGTAAATAGTTTGGAGAGATTTGCTTACTTTGTTGAACCTTTCCAAGATGTCATACAAAGGAAGTGACAAAAAGCAAGTTTCCATCGAGTCTAATGCCCGACATGCACGCTACGGTCTACCGGAGAGGTTATATAATTAGGTTATTAATATTAGTTTTGTATAATTTTTTTCAGAATCCACACTCAGATGGGAAAATTTTCTGTCGAAACTGAAGTCAAATTCAACAGTCGTGAAAAGTCTTTGTCAGGCGCGACGGTCTGCTCGAGCTGACGCCTGCCGAATTCCAAGTGACTCTTGGAATGAGATCGTAGCAGTTCCTCAAATAATTTCCATTGCTGCAAATGAAGATCCATCTACGCGCTCTGAGGCTTCAGGTCTTCTGAATTCATTATGCCCGCCATACACACAACGGTCTACCGGAGAGGTCTACCTGTGCAGGTCAACCGTACGCAAGAAACTGCACAGGTTCTATTCACAGGTTCTATTCCCACACCCGCTCCGGTCTACCTGCGCAGGCAAACCTGCACAGGTAGACCTCTCCGGTGGACCGTTGTGTGTATGGCGGGCATAATGAATTGAGAAGACCTGAAACCTCAGAGCGCGTAGATGGTTCTTCATTTGCAGCAATGGAAATTATTTGAGGAGCTGCTACGATCTCATTCCAAGCGTCACTTGGAATTCGGCAGGCGTCAGCTCGAGCAGACCATCTCGTCTGACAAAGACTTTTCACGACTGTTGAATTTGACTTCAGTTTCGACAGCAAATTTTCCCATCTGAGTGTTGATTCTGAAAAAAATTATACAAAGACTGCAAAATATCCAAGAAAGATACAGCAGCATGACAAGACTTGGCCGCAGAGGATCCAAGATTCAGTGATTGAGCCGAACAGGGAACGAAATTTATCAGAGGGTTCACTTGTTTTATTCTCGCTTGAAGACCAGAACATACAACCGACACATTGCCTAGCATTGTCGTAAGACTGCAATCGGCGATATCCAAGTCGTGATTTTTCATTGTCTCTAGGACGACTTTAGTCAGGTCTTATTTTTTATCCGATTTATGACCACAATTTGGAATGAATTTCAAAAATCGTACGACATGACATCCGTATTTTCGTCATCCATTTTATCTTACCCCCTCCACCCGAGTTTACTCTCCTGTCTCTAGTCTTCTTGGCTCTTGCATCGACATATAGTATGGACATCGACATATAGTTTTGAACTGGTGTTCAAATTTTGCCAAAATTGCTAATTGCTTTATAATTATGCTAAAAATTATGCTAACGTTCTTCAATTTCAAATAAAACGACATTTAATTTTAAATGTTTATTACTCAACAAAATTATGATATATTTTATGTTTTAATCGACATGTTATCAAATAAAATGTTAATATCTTGATTTTCTTAGGCAGTTGATGTACATGTAGTCGTGGAAGCCTTATTATAAATCTCCTTTGTACCTATAGAGCTGACTACGTTATCGGGAACCGTGTAAGAATAGCAGCATTTCCCTGCCCTATTTAGCTCGAATCTGATGTATAAAATGGCATTTAATGTTTTTACCGACAAACGGTTGCGATGCTTGGTTTTGACTACATTCATTTGGCTGAAAACGCGTTCAACTTCCGCGTTAGAATGTGGTAGTGACAATAACGATATTGCTAGCCGAGATAAATCTTGAAAGGGGTTATTACCAGCTGCATCTTTATAATCAATTACTGCATTCCAGAATTCTATAGTGGAAGATGTATGTTTCCATTTAATGTGCACTATGTTTCTCCATTGTTATATGAGCCTATCTATTGTAGATGTATCGGCACGGAATTCTTGAGCAATATCAATTATAGAAGGCTTGACTACTTTTGAAGTTTCTTCTACCGAAGATACTTTCTTTTCCGAATTTTCCGAAGATACTTTCTCAAGTATATTAACATTAATTGGTAATCTAGAACGAAGCTCTGTTACAAGTTTCAATGTGAAATTCAGGCAACGTTGACGTAAATTATGTTCCATGTTATCAGGTTAAAGGTTGTATTCCCGTAATTTTGGTTCAAAAGCATATCCCATGTACGGTTTTGGATCCAAATAACTTTTTGTGTAAAAATATCGACTCTAGCAGTTGGGTTCAAGATACGCCGACTTGTAGATTGAACTAAGCCACACAAATCCTTGAAAAGTTTTGTTGGGTCAACATTGCTGCTTTCAAACAGCTTGTTCACAGCCTGAACTTCCTCTAAGACAGGTTTTAAATATAATAAATACAAATGATTTACAGGATCATTATAATGGTGTATAGTGTTTCTGCCATATAACAGTGGTTATCGTGCCTGGCAACTTCAAACAGGAGTTTCAATTCCACCCATTGTTCTAGAATACGGTTGACTGCAGGTTCAATTGATATCCATCGGGTATTGCACATCTGTGGAATTAACAATGGTTCGGAGCCTCAGTTAATTGTTTGATAGATACTTTTGTAATGTAAACGACGGTTCGACGAATGACTAAACCAATTATAGGTTTCTCTTATAAGAAATTCAACATTACGTGGCAGAGTTTCTTCTGAGGCAACTGTAATGAATGGCACACGCAGCGAACTAAAACCAAATTATCATTACCCCGTTGTTAGTACTTGTCATCACGGTAGCGTTATCTGTGCCAATACCGATCATTTTTTTTATTTCAATGTTCAGAACAAACAATCCTTTAATACCATTGACTATGCTGTTTGCAGTGCCATCTTCAATCTCGACCAACCCCAAGAAGGTGGATATTATAGTTTTTAAATATCGACTGAAATATCTGATCGATACTCCCAACATTTTGCTTACTGAAATATCTGTGGACTCATCGATCAAGAGACTGTACTCTTGTTCTTTCACATTTCACACAATTTCTTTAATAAAATGAAGCGCAAAAACATGTTTTATTATATTTGTGCATTTTGTACGATGGACTCGCAAGTCTCCACTTTTGCTATCGCCGAATTGGTGTTTACATAATTCTGATAAATGATTGACAGCAATAATCGAACAATGTGCACACACAAACATAGCTAGTGAAGATGTCTGTTTACTTTGGGAAAATTTATTGTTCTTTGACTTTTCGCTGGTTCTATAGCTTTTTTGTGCTTTGCTGACAAAGTATGTATGTATGTATTGTTTAAGTATGTACTTTAAACAATGGACTTTTGCAATCATCTCACACTTGCAGTACTTACAATAAGCCTTCGTCGTATCATTTTCTACAGGCTGTAACCAATCCTTGAAGTCCAGCATTTGTTCCCACTCTGACCGGTAATGCTGACTGTATTTAGGCGGCATATTAACGACTATCAAGCAATTAATAATGCACGTCGAACTGTACCTATTGTGTAAACAGTATTAAACAATTACACCGGCACACAAAAAAAAGTCAGTACATTTGACTAGACCTATCTAGTTATATGGATTTCGATGCGCTGAATCCGAATCCGATGTCCGTGTGATCCGCACGCTCTCAAAATTTCAAGTAAATTAAACTCAAAATTTTGTGGTCGTAGAAGTAAATAAACTTCAGATTTGACTTCAACGCATCAAAATACAAAAGTAAAGTACATGATCTAGTTCAACAAAAAATGCATCTTCACAACAGCAGTTTTTGACAATTTAGTGGTTCTTCCCAATTTACTTGAAATTTGGAGGGTGTACGGATCAAACGAACATCGGATTCTGATTCGGCGCATCAACATCCATATAACTTGATAGGTTTAGTCAAATGTACTGACCTTTTTTTGTGTGCTGGTGTTATTGATTCATGTAAAACTGTACTGTGTAAACTGTATCAAACATAAGACTGAAAATTTGGGCAGTTTATTGGCTTATTTAAATCTCAAACGTACGTAGGGTTGCCAACTCTGAAAAGCACAAATACAGGACATTAGTTTTCACTGTCGTCACTCTCTTATGAAATAAAGGACGGTTGGCAACCCTAGACGTACCCGAACTAGCCACAACTGTTATTGAAGATGATATATGAATACTCCTAACTGAACGTACTCTTATCGGTAGCGAAACGGATCGTTTGTTTCATGGTTATACTTTTATCCAATAATTATTTTATATGCTAAAAAATATGCTATATGCTAAACAACAAATAAATATGCTAAACATACAAAAATATGCCAAATCTAGCATAAAATATGCTAAATTGGCAACACTGCTGCGCGTGGCTTGGCAATGCTAAGTGTGGAGACTGCAGGCGAAAGAGAGGGGAGGACGAAGAGGCCTAATTCTAGCTTTGTTGCGCGCAGGGCTGTAAGTTATATTATGAGCGCACTGTCTTTTACATATATTTTAATATTATTTTCAATAAATCTTTTTGATAAGGCAAGCCAGGCATTTGAGCTTATGTAAAGATTCCGCCACCGGGGCCCCTATGCTGGCTGGGCCCCTAGGCCGGCGCCTTGTAGGCCTAGGCGGAAATCCGGCACTGCGCCTACCACAATAAGAACATTTCATATTTGTAAAGAACTAACATGCCGCTTGCGTCTTTGCGGCTTTGAAAGTGCCTTAATATGCCGCTTGCACCTTTGAAAGGACCTAGCATGCCGCCCGCATCTTTGAAAGGCCCTAGATTTTGCGGCCGATGCGTCTTTAAACCGACGAATAGAAATAATAAAGAAATCAAGCGACGCGCGCGGCTTGTGTTCCGATTCGGCCGGCTAAAAACAAAAACTTTCACAAAGTTTCCCGGGAAATGAAAAGCGCGGAATTTTTTTTTCTCGCGGCATTCTTTTGCGGATAATTCCCGTGCATTTATTTCCTCAATAATTTGTGTTAGGGTGTATCCCCTACATAACTTTCTGTTAAGTTAGCGGGACCGGGAAGTGCGGGAAATTTTGTCTTTTTTGCAATCGTTTGCGGATAAAAAGCGGATTATTATGTGCCGTCGCGGATTTTTTTTTCCTCGTTAGTCCTGCCAACTTAACAGAGGTTTGCGTTCCATTAGTAGATTAGAAACTTGTGTTTATTGTCGTTGAAACGTTTTAAATTCAATTGAGTTTACTACATTCATCTTGATAATTATGGTCCAATTTCAAATTTATTACGCGGGATTGCGTAATCGATAAATTGATAGTTTAGCTAAATCAATGCTTATAAGCGTCGATAAATATCACCTATTATTAACAACTAACAGTTTGTTCAAAACTTACTTTCAAAATAGAAACTATATAATAATATGTATGTAACATTGCAGACTAATAATATATGGACAAGATAACGAAAGAAAAATATGAAATCTTTTTCAACCCGGTTGAAATAAAACTTCTTTGACGGTTGCGCCACAATTATTATTAATAGTTACAAGTATTCAAGTATACAAGTATTATAATATAATTTTTATTATTCATGCGGGATAAGTACTATCTTGGCGCCCGTTTTTTAGTGCGACAAATGTATCTTTTTGGTTATATTACCCCGTAACTTGGGTAACGCACGCAAATATTCAATAAAAATCGCTAAGTTACATAAAAAAAAACAAATTGAATAAATAAAATAAACACAATCAAAACCTCAATATTAAAAAAGTGACTTCAAAGTTACAGAAATTTGTTTTTATCACAAAATAAAAATTAAAGTAAACGTTTTAAAATGAGTGTAAATGGTGATACCGTAGACTGATGAGGGTTCTTAAGACGAATCCACACCACCGGAGGCAATTGAAAATGCAAATTCTTCATTTTGTATTCTATTTTTTTTTTGATGGCCCGTACGATACGTCCCCTCGCATGAGTAATAAAAAATATTATATGCAACTCGTGCGGTATTGTCAATTGTCCTCTCGCGCGAATGAGCCAATTTAGCTCTGGTGGCCAATTGACAACTTACCGCCCTAGTTGCACAATATACTATTATCTAGTCGTACACTAAAATGAACTTCTTCTTTTTCAAGTAGCACTACAACCCTATGTGGGTCTTGGCTGCAAGCACAATTTGCCTCCGACGATAACCTATCTAGCATTGCTTCCTGGTACAATTGTTCTAACTCCGCGTTTCTCCTGGGTTGGTCCATATATTTTTCGTTTTTTCTCGAACCTTCGCAGGGTCTCTTCGTTTGCTTTAGTTAGAGTCCACGCTTCACATTCGTATGTGACTACCGGTCTTATAGTAGCATGGTACAATTTTAGTTTAAAGGCTCGCGACATTATTCTCGATTGGAACAGTTCTCTTAGTGCATAATAGCATCTATTACCGCTCTGTATGCGGGCCTTCATTTCTTTATTCAAGTTGTTGTCTGCTGTGATGATTGCGCCGAGGTATTTGAATTCTGAGACCCGTTCTGAAACCCGGTGCCAATGATTATGTTTTGCCCTAGTCGATCTCTTCCCTGGCTCCGGGAGTTATACATATATTTTGTTTTGTCTTCATTAATACGTAATCCTACTATGTCTGCCTCCTTTTCTATTTTTCCAAATAACCCTTTGGTTTTAATGATTGTTTTACTGACAAGGTCTATATCATCTGCATATGCCAGTATCAGGTTTGTTCCGCTGTTCGGGAAAACTGCAACGTCGATGTTAGCCCGCTATATCGCTTCGTCTAAAAATCAATATTGCTGCGATATTGAACAATATTGGAGACAAACTGAATGTTGAACACTTTGGTTGCCAGCTTGAGCGCGCTGCGTGAAGGAAAATCACCCGAATCAGCTTCTCGGAGGTTATGTTCCTTATTAGCTTGCTTTGCAATTTATTAATTACTCGGTTCTCCTTACTCACGCGACTATGTCTGTAACTTGCTGTCCAATAATCCTCTTTCCTTCAAAACTACTTTCCACCTTGATTTCCACTGAAAATACTCGTAATTGGCGACACTTACTGGGAGTACGTCCTACTCGCACGGTGATATATCACGGAAAATCCTGGTTTACGGAAAATCATATGTTTTATATAGATTGTACATGATTCTATTGAAATTGACATATTTGTGGTCGATAGACACAGGATTTTTTTTAATAAAGAAATTCTTGCAAATATATTTTTTTGTCCAATTTTCCGGAGTCTAAGAAACATGCAATTAGCGCTATTTTATAGAGCAGATTTTCATCTAAAAGTTGTGTCATTTTCATTTTTCCTAAGCGAACCGTTTTGGCGGAATAGCCCATTTAAACCCATGTAAATTGAAAAACGAAATTCAGAGAAGGATAAATTTTTGGATTTTTTTCTTTTGCGACCAAACTGAAGGATTGTACAAAATTTGCAAAGAATACTTTTTTCTAGACACCGACGTCTTACATACGGATATCCCGGTTATAATTTTGCATCTTGAGGCGTTGACGAGATATTTCCATAAGATTGTTGACGAGAAAATCATTCTTCACGACGTCCCCATTGGAGTGGGAGCGTTGTAATTTTGTCAACGCATACCTCTGGTGGATACCCACATTCAGCATAAGTTTCATTAAAATGCTTCAAGGATTAATATATTTTTTCGCAATTTTTGAATATTTTGAAATTTTCGCGTGTCTTGATGTCTGGATTTGTTGAAAAATTATTTTTGTAAGTTTTACACAACGTGGAACGATAAAATTTCACACATTTGTAGAGAATTAGTCAGTCTATGATATCTCTTAGTTAGTTTTGCAAAATATTTTATCCGGCAAAATATTTTATCTAGCGGCGGCCGCCGCCCCTCAAGCTCGAACGTAACAGAAATTAATAAATTCAAATAACTATAAAATGAAAACTGCAAGAGATGTATTGAAATTTCTTTCAGATCTATATAGATTATACATTTTTCTATTGAAATTGACGTTTTGGTATTTTCATGGCCGATAGCCTGGACACATAATTGTTTTAATAAAGAAATATTCATTGAAAACTTGCAAATATATTTTTTGTCCAATTTTCTGGAGTCTAAGAAACATGCATTTAGCGCTATTTTATAGAGCACATTTTCATCTAAATGATGTGTCATATTCATCTTTCCAAAGCGAACCGTTTGGCCGAATTTTTTTTTATAAATGAAAAATATCAAAAACGAAATTCAGAGAAGGGGAAAATTATTTTAGTAAGTTTCACACAACGTGGAACAATAAAATTTCACACATTTGTAGAGAATTAGTCAGTCTATGATATCCCTCAGTTAGTTTTGCAAAATATTTTATCTGACGGCAGTCGCCGCCCCTCAAACTCAAAGTCGCACACGAGGTAAGACATTCAAATAACTATAGTTTGAAAACTTGGACAGTTGTATTCAAAATTCTTCCAGGACAGTGTTGTAAGGACCGTTGGTTTAACCCCGGCTAGATTAGGTTGCCCGCCGCGAAGCAGACAGATAAATCAAGAAAACATACGCGCAGCAGCGCGATCTCCCGATCTAATATAGGACAGTGTTGCAAGGACCGTTGGTTTAACCCCGGATATATTAGGTTGCCCGCCGCGAAGCGGACAGATAAATCAAGACAACATACGCGCGGCAGCGCGAACTCTAGAATCAATATAGGTCAATGTGAAAAAGTACCGTTGGTTTAACCCCGGTTAGATTAGGTTGCCCGCCGCGAAGCGGACATATAAATCAAGACAAAATACGCGCGGCAGCGCGAACTCTCGATCCAATATAGGACAATGTTGCAAGGACCGTTGGTTTAACCCCGGTTAGATTAGGTTGCCGCCGCGAAGCAGACAGATAATTCAAGACAACATACGCGCGACAGCGCGATCTCTCGATTCAATATAGGTCAATGTGAAAAAGGACCGTTGGTTTAACCCCGGTTAGATTAGGTTGCCCGCCGCGAAGCGCAGAGATAAATCAAGACAACATACGCGCGGCAGCGCGAACTCTCAATCCAATATAGGACAATTTGGCAAGGACCTTTGGTTTAACCCCGGCTAGATTAGGTTGCCCGCCGCGAAGCGGGCAGTTAAATCAAGACAACATACGCGCGGAAGCGCGAACTCTCGATCCAATATAGGACAGTGTTGCAAGGAATGTTGGTTTACTCCGGGTAAAATAAGGTTGCCTACCGCGAAGCGGACAGATAAATCAAGACAACATACGCGCGGTAGCGCGAACTCTAGATTCAATATAGGACAGTGTTGCTAGGACCGTTGGTTTAACCCCGGTTAGATTAGGTTGCACACCGCTAAGCGGCAGATAAATCAAGACCTTCAAACTCGGACATAACAAAACTTAATAAATTGAAATAACTATAAATTGAAAACTGCAACAGATATTTTGAAATTTCTTTCAAATATATATAGATTATAGATTTTTCTATTTAAATTGGCGTTTTGGTACCTTTGTGGTCGATAGCCTTGACACAGGATTCTTTTTAACAAAGAAATATTTATTGAAAACTTGCTAAAGTGGCAAAGTCTGTTAGCGTGAAAGAAAAGCGAAAGCAAAATTAAGACAAACTACAAGCGGTAGGGCGACCCAAGAGATCAAAAATAAGATAAAGCTGTAAAGTTAAATGTTGGTTGAACCTAGGTTAGGTTATTAGGTTACATGTAGCAAAGCGCCATAGAAATCCAGACCACATACGCATCCCTCGAAGTCAAACCGGAACTGATACTAATGGATTCAAATAGCAACAACTCGAAAACTGCAATAGATATATAGACCCTGTTTCAGGCCGTTGTCTACCATTAAGTTTTCTGACATGTTGCTCCCAACTTTAATGCAGCACCGGCTGCCCTCCATGCACACTTTTGTAATATTATTTTCTTTGGGATTCCACATACTGCCATGGCTCCCCATACGTGGTCTCTTATCACACTATCACAGGCTTGTTGGTCGATGAATAGTTGGTGGAGGTCCTTATCAAATTCCCAGTATTTTCGAGGATTTGTCGGATAGTGAAGATTTGATCCATCGTTGACCTGACCGGTCTAAAGCCGCACTAATGGTCACCTATCGATTCTTCCGCGTATGGTGTTATTTTTGGTGGAATTACGTTTGCAAGCACTTTATATGCGGTGTTGATGAGAGATATCCCTCTGTAGTGTTTGCACATCTGATAGCTTCCTTTTTTATGTAGGGGTATAATAACACTCTGTTTCCAACTTTCCAGTAATGTTACACTGTCCCATATTAGCAAGAATAACGCATCCTCTGATAGAGGGCCGGACCTCCCATTTTCAGGCAATCAGAGGAGATAGTATTATTTCCGAAATGAACACATTAAGTAAATTATTGTAAGTGAAGGGTGCCATTATTATAATCATGTGTAGTAAGCATCCAAATCGTGCCTAAAAGTCTAATTGAAATCAATTGGAGTTTCATTATTAAACGATTTCTGTTTGTTACTATAGCAACAATTCGCGTCACTAAACGAAAAACATAGACGTAGTGAAAATAAATTCTCCGATATTATAATTGCCGGCCCTCGGCTCGTACTTTAAACGTTGCAACTCATGCACAAAAGCGCTTCTTCACACACTGTGTCATAAACAACTATTTCGGTTTAAGCAGCCAATTATAATTTAATATTAAATTGTTTACTCGCGAAAATTCCAATTTGCAAGTTAGAGTTAGGACAGACTATACTATATTCGTACCGGCGAGAGAATGCAGTTTAGCATTGTTCTGCGCATACTCCCACATTATTTCGAATGCGCGGTGATTATTTGTCCGTGTTTGAAAAACTGACGCATATTTCTTCACTCAAACTAACCTGCGCGTACCTCTGCGCGTCCCTCATACTTCGGCGCAATACAGCTGCATTCTCTTGCCGGCCCGGTTACATAAATGTTGAGAATTGTTGTTTTGTAAATCGGTGTTCTAAAATCCTTATTTATCATTGGTTGGTTACTAAAATTGCTGAAATATGGCTGACCGAATCAATAAGTGAATTCAGAGTGTCTCTAGTTGTAACTGTCAAAGAGCGATATCTATAGTAGATATGAGTAGGGAAAGATAGTTGTTTCTAAATCCACCACTTCCTGATGGGATTTACATGTAAATCTAGTCCCTTAGGGGGGAATTACATATAAAATCTAGCACGATGCCCCTTATGGAGATTTATATGCAAATCTAGCACGAAGCCCGTTATGGGGGAATCCTATACAAAATAGTTCTGAACGTGTCCGAGCGAGAATGTCTAGATGGCGCTGCAAGATACGTGCGCGGTGGATGGCGGGGAAATTCAAAATGGGTTGCAGGGTGAATGTTTGTGAAGGGAGGAGATTATACGTGCTCTGAGTTGCCTAAGTATCAGAGGTGGTTATTTAGATATCAGGGGAGTTTATAACGAACTATAATATGTGTCTACATAGTTTAAGATATCTTAAAATAAATATTTAACATTCCAAAACATTATCTGGTTTATGTAACCACATGTCTGGCACTGATAACAATCCTGTCTCAACCTGTCTGTAAACGCATGTGGAACTAATAAATTATGAAGCGCGGTCTAATTAATTTCTTGAAATTTTGCCGTGTTTAACTTAATAAACATAATAAGATTTTGATTTATCAGTAGTCAGCTAACATTGACTCCTTTTCTTTTATTCCCACCATTAAGTCATAGTATATATCATGATCTTTGGTTTTCAGCTTCAATATCTTCAGCTACACTTTTATCCAAACTGCTTTCTTCCATCAAGTCATATTTGCATCCACTTCAATCCACTCTTCATCTACTTGCATCCACTTTTCATCTAATTGCATCCACTTTTCATCACGCTAAACAGGGTGTGAGGTCTATGTAACCCCACGCTAAACAGGGTGTGAGGTCTATATAACCCCACGCTAAACAGGGTGTGCGGTCTATGGAACCCCATGCGAAACAGGGTGTGAGGTCTATGTAACCCCACGCTAAACAGGGTGTGAGGTCTATGTAACCCCACGCTAAACAGGATATGAGGACTATGTAGCCCCACGCTAAACGGGGTGTAGGTCTATGTAACCCCATGCTAAACTCCGTCCACTTTCCGTCCACTCCATCCACTTTCCGTCCACTCCATCCACTTTCCGTCCACTCCATCCACTTTCCGTCCACTTTCCATCCACATTCCGTCCACTTTGCGTCCACTCCGTCCACTTCCGTCCGCTTTCCGTTCACTCCGTCCACTTTTTATTCTTCTCTTCAGCTTTAATCTCATTGGGTTAGTTGGGTTAGCATTAGGTTAGGTTAGCATTAGGTTAGGGTACAGGGGGTTGAGAATGAAGCGCGCTTCATTCCTAACATCCCGTAACCTAACCTAATGCTAACCTAACCTAATGCTAACCCAACTAACCGCGCTTCATAATTTATTATTTCTCCGCTCGTGCACCGCTGATAAGATAGCATGAGTTGTTATGACTGCCAAACATCCGGTCGCACCTAATCGCCAAGCCAGGGCAGTAAATCAAAATAAAAACAAATACGAAAAACAATTCTAAGAAATTGATTACACTGACATACACAAACATCCTGCAACGCTTAACTGACTACTGATAAATCAAAATCTTATTATGTTTATTAAGTTAAACACGGGATAATTTCAAGAAATTAATTAGACCGCGCTTCATAATTTATTAGTTCCACATGCGTTTACAGACAGGTTGAGACAGGATTGTTATCAGTGCTAGACGCTCGGTCTTATCTAGACATGTGGTTACATAAACCAGATAATGTTTTGGAATGTTAAATATTTATTTTAAGATATCTTAAACTATGTAGACACATATTATAGTTCGTTATAAACTTCTCTGATATCCAACTAGTCACCTCTGATACTTAGGCAACTCAGAGCACGTATAATCTCGTCCCTTCACAAACACTCACCCTCAACCCATTTTGAATTTTCCCGCTATCCACCGTGCACGTATCTCACAGCGCCATCTAGACATTCTCGCTCGGACACGTTCTCCATAATTAAAAATCCATAATAATCCATAATAAAAATCTCCATAAGGGGCGTCGTGCTAGATTTTACATGTAATTCCCCCGTAAGGGGCTAGATTTACATGTAAATCCCATAAGGAGGTGCTGGATTTAGAAACAACTATCTTTCCCTACTGATATGATTTAACCTAACCTTATTTCCGTCAGTCAACGTCATTTCCGATTGAATAAAAGATCTGACCAGGGGTGGCCCTAACCTAACCTTTTTTTTAACCTTTTTTTTTAATTTTCAAATTTTGAAATGCTGACGTCTGGCTGACTGCACAATATGTCTCCACCCCTGTCGGTCCATCAAAATCTGTGGGTCATAGATCCTATGGTACGTAGGTCTCTGATTACGTTATCGTGCCATCTCATTCGCGGCCTTCCCAGCGGTCGTTTACCAGCAGGGTAGTTCTCGAATGCCAATTTTGCCGTTCGTTCGTTCGGCAATCTTTGGACATGTCCCGTCCCGCTCATCTCTATCTCATCCCTTGGATCACATTTACAATATCGGGTTCCTTGTAAAAATCAGTGAGTTCCCTATTTTTTCTAGCTCTGTGGACAAGATGGACTGAATCTAGTATCGGACCAAACACTTTCCGGAGTACCTTCCGCTCGAAAACTCGCAATTTTCGTTCGCTATCTTTTGTGAGTGTCCACGTTTTACAGCCATACATAACCACCGGTCGTATTATCGATTTGTAGATTCGTATTTTTGCTCTCCTACTAATACGATTGGATCTCAGTGTATTGTCCAATGCATACATACATCAGTTGCCGTTCTGGATTCTGGCTTTGACCTCTTCTGTTATGTCATTATAGGCCGTTATTACCGCTCCTAGATATTTGAAGCTATTCGCCCTCTCGAAATTCAAATCTCCAATCGTCACGTTCTGGCCTATACGATCTCTTTGAGCTTGCCTTGATACGTACATGTATTTGGTCTTAGTTTCATTTATGGCTAATCCCATTTGAAGTGTTTCCTTTTCTATCTTGATGAACTGTTTTTTGACTTAAAGAACTAACCTGGCCATCACATCGATGTCATCCGCAAAGGCAAGTGGAAGTTTTGTTTTTGAATCATTAGTGTACATCTCCATTTAATATTTGCCACTCTTATGGATTTCTCCAGCGCTATATTAAAGAGCAGTGGAGATAGTGCGTCTTCTTGTTTCAGCCCGTTGTGTATATCAAATGCGCTTGAGACAGTGCTTCCAATTCTAACTCTGCTTTTGGATCCATTTACACACATTTGGGTACGTTTAATTATCTTTTACGGGATTGATAGTTCTGCCATTGCCTGCCAAAGTTCTACTCGCAAGACACTGTCGTAGGCTTGTTTAAAGTCGATTTTACAATGTGATAGTGAAAATCTCAACGCTCTTACTATATAGACTACGATGACGACAAACTTTAGATTAATATCAATCTTCAAATTAATATCAATCTTCAAATCAACATCAATCTTCAAATCAATATCATTCAGAATCATTAATCATCATCATCATGAATCATTATGAATCATTAAAGAATAAGAAAATCTTAAAATTAAATTTCTATCTAAACTTTCTAAGTTCCCATTCAAGTTTTCAATCTATCTAGACTAGGGGTCGGCAAACTTGCAAGTGAGAAGAGCGAAGTTTTTAAGGAAACGGTATAGCAAAGTAGCCAATGCTTTTAATTAAAAAAAAATACGTATGCGGTCAGGGGACCCCCATCAGGAACGATGTTCCACTTCCATCCCTTCTGCCTCGAGGACTTCCGCAACCCCACCGAACTCTCCCGGGGGACAAAGTCGATTTCGCAGCGTAATCACAAGACTAAAGTTTTGTCGTGGAATATTTAGACTGTATCTATTTTATTGACTACTATGAAAGGTGAGTGAACTAAGTATTTAAGATAAAGCCTATCGTTCACATGGATGTTAAAGTATATATGAATCGGGTTACATTGTTATCCGTCTTCCGATCTTCAACCATCTCGGTTTCGGATGTTTCTTCCAGTTATGGATGTTAAAGGATTTGCGAAAATATCTGTCATATATGACAGATGACGTATGTGGTTGAGTATTTGATTTAGGTCAGGGATGTCCAAACAGCGCTCGCAAGACAAGTTGCAATGCGGCTTAAAATATAACGGTTAATTTAATGAACAAATTCAAACTAAGCCTCATACGGGCAAGATACAATGCGGTCCAAAATTTAGTAAATAAATGAAAAACAATTTGTCAAACTGGGGCAAGATAAGTTGAAATACGGCCCGAAACAAAAGCGTCAATTTGATAAATGAATGAAAAAAAATTGTCGGTTTTGTTTTGGTTTTTCATTCATTTATTTCAGACACCAACTTGTGAGTATAAGTTTGCAAATTTCGGCACGCAAGCAGTTAGTCTGTAGATTTAGACTAAAATCCACCAATTATTTGGTATATAGACGAGATTATTATATTAAAAAACAAATACGAGATTATTATATACAAAAAATGTGTGCGAAAATAATCTAGTCTGTCATAAATGACACATGTGTAGTTGAGTATTTGATTTAGATCAGGAGTGTCCAACTTGCGACCCAAGACCAGTTGAAATCAAAACATCAAAATAGATCTTTTCATAGTTGAATTTTTTTTGTGCGCATGTTTCAATCTCCGCCATGTTTTTCGGGCACTCTTTGACGTATAAACAGTGAAAATAACAAAATGTGCCCGAAACTTTCATATTTCCGCCTTTTAAACTTGACGGACGCGCATGCGCTTAACCAACCGTAAACAGGTCTTTTATCTAGTCTGTCATGACAGATGAAACATGAAGTTGAGTTACTAAGATAGTTCCAGCTTGGAAACTAATTGCAAGTTTTAGCTAAAACTATCTAGTTTATAGATATTATTAAAGACTTTTAAGTCTTCAAACTTAAATGAAATTTTTGTAAAAGACTTCAATTTTCCAAAACTTTTTAATTAGCGATATTCAACTCTCGATTGCTGAGTTACTAAGATAGTTACAGCTCGGAAACTAACTGCAAAGGTCTATTTTATTATTTTTAGTCATATAGTGAAATATGTTGCTCTGCGAAAGAAACAGATAGAGCACGCATTATAGAAATATACACTGAGAGAAAGAGATAGGCGTATAACGTAACGTAACGTTTTCTGCCGTATCACTCCTACCGAGACCTCCCTAAAAGACCTTCATTCCAAAAATATTTGGCTTATATCTCAGTTAATTCGAATGCAATTTTAATAAATAATATCTAATTTTGTAGATAAAACTTCTGAAAACTATATGTCTAATCTGTCTAGTTAAATCTATCAAATCTTGTTTAGTCGAGTATGTACAGTTCACGGTGTGGACATGTTATTTGCAATTTTAATTTGAGAGTTAATAAATCTGTCTGACTATCCCGTCCAGCCCTTCAAATTGCGAAAGCAGATAGCGTTTAAAAAGAATAAATCTTTAATGTGGCATCCATAAAACGCGTTTCGTTGAATCGGAATTTACGAGCCGCGACGGCATCGCGCATCCTCCGGTCACACCCCGTGCCCGACTCGAAAATATTTACACGAAACCGTAATTGCATTCACAGAGGGCGAAGAGGAACATTGAACGTTGCAGGGGTGTTAGTCAGCGAGCGGGCACATGTGGCGCGACTATAAGTCATCGCCGCCTTTTTTATAGATAATATGTTGCAGTGTATGAAAGGGGAAATGATTAAGGTCCATTGATAGGCGGCGGCCGGGGCGGATAAGCCGTTTTATAAATGCACCCCTTTTCTCCCGAGGGTTTTTCTTACCCTCGTGCCACTGAAACCATACCACACAATGACTGCTTCCAGAAATATTTACACTTGCTATACATTTCATTTTCATTGAGAGATTATTTGTGCCAATCTAACATTAGTTCTAGTTTTGGTTCTATTTCCAGTTCTAGCGCTAGCTCTATGTCTAGTTATAGTTTTAGTTCTTGTGCTAGTTCTAGTTCTTGCTCTAGTTCTAGGTTTATTTCTAGCTTTGTGTCTAGTTCTAGTTATAGTTCTTGTTCTTGTTCTAGTTCTTGTTCTAGTTCTTGTTCTAGTTCTTGTTCTAGTTCTAGTTCTTGTTCTAGTTCTTGTTCTAGTTCTTGTTCTAGTTCTTGTTCTAGTTCTTGTTCTAGTTCTTGTTCTAGTTCTTGTTCTAGTTCTTGTTCTAGTTCTTGTTCTAGTTCTTGTTTTAGTTCTAGTTCTTGTTCTAGTTCTTGTTCTAGTTCTTGTTCTAGTTCTTGCTCTAGTTCTAGTTCTTGTTCTAGTTCTTGTTCTAGTTCTTGTTCTAGTTCTTGTTCTAGTTCTTGTTCTAGTTCTTGTTCTAGTTGTTGTTCTAGTTGTTGTTCTAGTTCTTGTTCTAGTTCTTGTTTTAGTTCTTGTTCTAGTTCTTGTTCTAGTTCTTGTTCTAGTTCTTGTTCTAGTTCTTGTTCTTGTTCTAGTTCTTGTTCTAGTTCTTGTTCTAGTTCTTGTTCTAGTTCTTGTTCTAGTTCTTGTTCTAGTTCTTGTTCTAGTTCTTGTTCTAGTTCTTGTTCTAGTTCTTGTTCTAGTTCTTGTTCTAGTTCTTGTTCTAGTTCTTGTTCTAGTTCTTGTTCTAGTTCTTGTTCTAGTTCTTGTTCTAGTTCTTGTTCTAGTTCTTGTTCTAGTTCTTGTTCTAGTTCTTGTTCTAGTTCTTGTTCTAGTTCTTATTCTAGTTCTTGTCTGACATATCACAAGAGAGACAAGATGGTCTATTCTGTCATATCACAAGAATCGAGTCTTGTCTATTACGTTTTTATTTGTCTGCTTCATTATTAATAGGTCAACTAAACACCGCGCACTCGAAATAATGTGGAGCTATGCGCAGAACAATGCTAAATTGCATTTTCTCGCCGGTACGGGTATAGTATAGTCCGTCCTAATTCTAACTTACAAATTGGAATTTTCGCGAATAAACAATTTAATAATACATTATAATTGGCTACTTAAACCGAAAAAGTAGTTCAGGACGCAAGTGTGTGAAGAAGCGCTTTTGTGCATGAGTTGCAACGTTTAAAGCAAGAGCTTATAATAATATCAGATAATTTATTTTCACTACGTCTATGTTTTTGGTTTAGTGACGCGAGTTGTTGCCATTGTAACAAACAGAAATCGTTTAATAATGAAACTCCATGTGATTTGCATTAGACTTTTACGCACGATTTGGATACTTTTACAGACGATTATAATAATGACATCCTTCGCATACAACTTAGTTACTTATTCATGTGTTACATACATTTTGGTGTGCGAGTAGATAAATAATATTATAATACTTAGAATACTTGTAAATACTAATAATAATTGTGGCACAAGTTTTATTTCAACCGCGTGTAAAGATTTCATATTTTTCTTTTGTTATCTTGTATGATGCGAGATAACTAAATAGCCTTTATTTACTCGCACACCAAAATGAACACAATAATAAATTCATTATTGCATGTGAAGGATGCCATTATTATAATTGTGTGCAAAAGTGTACAAATAGTGTGTAAAAGTCGAATGTAAATCAAATGGAATTTCATTATTAAACGATTTTTGTTTGTTGATTTTATGGCAACAACTCGCGTCACTAAACAAAAAACATAGATGTAGTGAAAATAAATTTTCTGACGTATATTAAAATTGAATTAATGTTTCATATTTTTAATCAAGAAGTCTCGGCCTCTCAGTCTGGATTTATCTGGCTCTAATATAACATAACCTAACTATAATCTTATCTAGATTAAATCTAGATTAACCTAGTTTACATCGAAGTATGGAAACATGGTTCCTTCTAGGCCCTCCATCTCCATTGGCCTTCTGGTTTCGACTTCCGTTTTCGGTTTCGACTTCCGTTTCCGGATTCGACTTCCGTTTCCAGTTTTCCACAGATGAGAGCGTGGGGTCTATGTAACCCCACGTGCGAGGTCTATGTAACCCCAGGCTGGGTGTGAGGTCTGTATAGGCCCACGTGTGAGGTATATGTAACCCCACGCTGAAACCCCACGCCAAACCCCACGTAAGGTCACGTTTCCACTTCCGTTTCTGGTTTCGACTTCCTTCGGGTTCCTGCACTGTGCACGGGAAAATTCAAAATTCGGCGCGGGCGAGAAAATTCAAAATTTGACGCAGGCGGGAAAATTCAAAACCGAAACCGCAAGAGTTAAGGTCAGTGGATGTGGAAGATCTAGAAGGAACCATCTTTCCCTACTCATCGACAACGACCAAATAGTGTTTCCATTAAGGTCGATTTTATATGCGCGACACTCAGCTACGCGACGTCATACGACATCGCCTGTCAAATAATGAGTACATTGATTAAATAGGCACGACTACATTGGTTTAAATGGGCACCTCGCGTAGCTGTCGCATAGCCATAGTACGTTATCACTATGGCTACGCGACGTGCCCATTTAAAACACTGTTATCACTATTTCACAGGCAATGTCGCGTGACGTCGCTTAGCTGAGTGATTAAGTCTGTCTAGTCTTACAGTGATTTGAAGTATGTTGTCTGTCAAAATAACAATTTTTGCAGTATTATCGGTAAGAAACCATTATTTTTTTGTAGATGCAGCAGTATTTTAACTTATGCTAATAACTATGCTTCGAAGATAAAATAACGTATGATACCCGTGTGAAAAGAAGGGCTTTTGTGCACTCATTAACATGATTAACACTGATTAACATGAGGCATAGGGATTAAGGCTCGTGCTTTAAATTTCAAAACTCATGCACAAAATCCCTTCTTCACACACTTGTATCATAAACTAGTATTATAGAATTCGGAATAATAAACTCTTCTCATCTAGTTCTAGTCAAGTTTGTTTTGTCTTGTATATCCCGATAATCTAGTCTTGAATATTTGGTTTTTATGTGTGTGCTTGTCTATCATGCATTAGTTATGATGGAAGATAAATAGAAAATAATTCTGTGTCGCCCTTATACGTTTGTGTGGAATGAGTCAGCCGATGGGGGACGTAGATTGGTAATTAAATGACAAATTTATAGTGAGGAGACGAAGTTAAGGGCGACGCATTTTGGGGTTGGAGAACGCATTAGTCAAAAATAATGGACATCGGATATGTATTTGCTTTTTTTAGAATGATGATCGTTCCAATTCAATATAGGATTCAATTAGATACACGAGCTAAATGAAAGTCTAGATCAGGGATCGGCAGATCGCGGCTCGTGAGCCGTATAATGGCTCTTTGTTATGCATTCGCGGCTCTTCAAACATCGCTCTTCGTTTAAGCAGTTTGAGTTTTTTAATCAATTTTTGTATACATATGCATTAGTTTTCTTTTTTATTGATAAAATCGAGTGAAATTTCACGAAATTTTGGTGCTCGAATGAAGAAATGGGAAAGCAATGAATTTTCCGAAGGAAATCTAAGATTTCTGGGAAAATTATCCCCTCTGACTTTGAGTTTGTTGATAGACAAATATCTTCGGAAGTTTCCAAAATATTTGATTTGGTTTTGAATTTGTGGACAGACAAATTTTCTCAGGAATTTTCAAAAATTTGGACAGACAGGCCAATATTTTCAAAATATTTGTTCTGGTTTAGAATTTATAAACAGACTAAAGTTTCTTAAGAAATTTCCAAAATTTCAACGCACAGACTAATGCAAGATTTTTCAAAATATTTTCGTTGGTTTAGACCAGGGATGACCTTTTTGTGTAGTGGGTCAAATTTTGTTCATTTTATTTTTCGTACAAGCTCGTGGGTCACCAGGTCAGTGGCACCACTTGGGAAAGAGGAGGGAGGTCAAAGACTACTTTTTTGTTCTCAGTTTTAAAGGCTTTTACAAAATCTAAGTTTACTTCTTGTTTAACTTCTACTTTTGCAACTGAAGAGCAAACAATAAAGGTCGAAGTTAAAATATGTATGTCAATGAATAAGTCCATAAAACTTCTTGATCTATTATACAATGTAATTAAATATTAATACACATCAAAAAATTTATTTACACTATGTTTATGTTTTTTGTCTAGAAACCCGAGTTCTTGCCATAGTAACAGTAAATAGAAATCGTTTAATAATGAAACTTCCATGTGATTTACATTGGACTTTTACGCACGATTTGGATACTTTTATTCTCGATTATAACAATGCCACCCTTCATACAATAATTTACTTATTAATGTGTTTAATTTCGTCTGCGAGTATATAAATATATTTAAAATACAATAATTTGAGAAGAAATTTCTTATTGATATATTTAATATTCATTCATACCTTTGTGGTTGAGAAACTTAGTGAATATTTCTGAAAGTTCTAAAAGCAATGCCTGGGCCACTTAAAAAGTCAGTGTGGGTCACTCTCTGACCCGCAGGCCATAAGTTCGCCATCTCAGGTTTAGACTTTATGACAGACAAAGCCTTCCCAATTTTTTCGCTAGACAGAGAAGACAGACTAGACAGACCAGACAGACCAGACAGACCAGACAGACCAGACAGACCAGACAGACCAGACAGACCAGACAGACCAGACAGACCAGACAGACCAGACAGACCAGACAGACCAGACAGACCAGACAGACCAGACAGACCAGACAGACCAGACAGACCACACAGACCAGACAGACCAGACAGACCAGACAGACCAGACAGACCAGACAGACCAGACAGACCAGACAGACCAGACAGACCAGGCAGACCAGACAGACCATACAGACCAGACAGACCAGACAGACCATACAGACCAGACAGACTTGACAGACTATACAGCCTAGACAGACCAGACAGACTAGACAGGCTAGACAAACTTGACAGACTAGACAGACTATACAGCCTAGACAAGACATACAAGACTAGACAGACAAGACTAGACAGACAAGACTAGACAGACAAGACTAGACAGACAAGACTAGACAGACAAGACTAGACAGACAAGACTAGACAGACAAGACTAGACAGACAAGACTAGACAGACAAGACTAGACAGACAAGACTAGACAGACAAGACTAGACAGACAAGACTAGACAGACAAGACTAGACAGACAAGACTAGACAGACAAGACTAGACAGACAAGACTAGACAGACAAGACTAGACAGACAAGACTAGACAGACGAGACTAGACAGACAAGACTATACTGACAAGACTAGACAGACAAGACTAGACAGAGAAGACTAGACAGACAAGACTAGACAGACAAGACTAGACAGACAAGACTAGACAGACAAGACTAGACAGGCAAGACTAGACAGACAAGACTAGACAGACAAGACTAGACAGACAAGACTAGACAGACAAAACTAGACATATAATACTAGTCTAATACAGTAGAGGTTAGATAAAAACTTACCAATATTTCCATTGTCTTGTTTATTTTTCGATGAACTATGCACTATTTACGTGTTATTGACATTCACTTAACATCTCGCCTACACAGCCGCACTTGTACTAATGATCGACGTCCAGCGAGACGACTAGATTCCCCGTTCGACGAGGTCAAGTTCTTATCTAAATAGATAAAGGAAATAATTTACAATAAATCATAGATCCCTGACTTAATTTATACTAATTGTATTAAGAGTATGTAGTCAAGATAACATTAACAAAAAAGAGAGATTAGAGTAGACTAGACAGACAACATTAGAGAGACCAGACTAGAGAGGTAGGATTAGACAAACAGGACTAGGCTGATAGGACTAGATATAGAAAACTAAATCGACTGTAGTAGATAGACAAGACTAGACCGGTTGTACTAGATGTACAGGACTAGATAGACTGTACTAGATATACAGGCCAACTCAAAATAAACTTATCTAACCCGTGTGTTTATTACCAATATTTGTCTAGTTTATGCAATCCTACCTCCCAACTCACACATAGCCTTATCTAACCAGCTTTATTATTAACAATAGACCTTTTTACGATTA
This sequence comes from Phosphuga atrata, assembly GCA_944588485.1. Taxonomy (NCBI): domain Eukaryota; kingdom Metazoa; phylum Arthropoda; class Insecta; order Coleoptera; family Silphidae; genus Phosphuga; species Phosphuga atrata. Next base: position 56,917,591 of record OX155902.1, on the reverse strand, counting down.
GTTAAGCGCAAGCGCCTCCGCCATGTTTAGAAAGCGGGAACATGAAAGTTTCGGGCACATTTTGTTATATTCACTGGCTATACGTCAAAAAAGTGCCCGAAAACATAGCGGAAATTGATGCATGCGCATACAAAATTTCAACTATGAAAAGGTACATAGACCTTTTAAATCTAGTTTTAAAATCTAGTCTTTCAAACCTTATCTGCCAAACTCTATATCTAACGAGTCTTATATATAGTATACGAGTGTCACATATATGTAACGAGTGTTTTATCCAGATTAGTACGGATTTACTTTGTCCTAACATTTTCAAATAATTTAAAAAAATTAGTACAATAGTCTATATCGACGATAGACTAGTATAGACGACAGACCAGTATGGATGATGGACTAGTATGGACGATAGACTAGTATAGACGATAGACAATATATATACGATAGACAAATATAGACGATAGTCTAGTATGGACACAAAAAAATTTCAACTATTCAAAGATCTATTCGTTACTTCTATACAAAGCATATTTCAGCTTGTTAAACTTTGACAAACGTTGTTATTTGATCTGTCAAATTTTGACGAAATGCAACTAAGATTTAACGAATTTTGGCGAAATATTTCAAGTCGCCTGTCAACTTTTCACTAAACGGAATAGAAATTATATCCATACATGTCATATATGACACATTACAGAAAATAATGTGCAAAACTAATGAAATTATTTATGCCATTTGATCGTTTATAATTGTTATTTTCTCACCAGTCATTTCAAAGTTTGACAAGAACTTATCTGAATCTAATTTTAAGAAATTAAGGAGGCTTGTCAAACTTGACATTTTTCAAAATTGTTTCTGTTTTCAATTAGAAATTTGTAGTCAAAATATGTCTGTCATTCTGACATTATATTATGAAACAATAGACCTTTTTACGGTTAGTTAAGCGCATACGCGTCCGCCTTATTTCTAAGACGGAAATATGACAGTTTCAGGCATATTTTATATTTTCACTGGTTATACGTCAAAAAAGTGCCCGAAAACATGCCGGAAATTGATGCATGCGCATAAAAGATTTCAACTATGAAAAGACAGACAAGACTAGACAGACAAGACTAGACAGACAAGACTATACAGACAAGACTAGACAGACAAGACTAGACAGACAAGACTAGACAGACAAGATTAGACAGACAAGACTATACAGACAAGACTAGACAGACAAGACTAGACAGACAAGACTAGACAGACAAGACTATACAGACAAGACTAGACAGACAAGACTAGACAGACAAGACTAGACAGACAAGACTAGACAGACAAGACTAGACAGACAAGACTAGACAGACAAGACTAGACAGACAAGACTAGACAGACAAGACTAGACAGACAAGACTAGACAGACAAGACTAGACAGACAAGACTAGACAGACAAGACTAGACAGACAAGACTAGACAGACAAGACTAGACAGACAAGACTAGACAGACAAGACTAGACAGACAAGACTAGACAGACAAGACTAGACAGACAAGACTAGACAGACAAGACTAGACAGACAAGACTAGACAGACAAGACTAGACAGACAAGACTAGACAGACAAGACTAGACAGACAAGACTAGACAGACAAGACTAGACAGACAAGACTAGACAGACAAGACTAGACAGACAAGACTAGACAGACAAGACTAGACAGACAAGACTAGACAGACAAGACTAGACAGACAAGACTAGACAGACAAGACTAGACAGACAAGACTAGACAGACAAGACTAGACAGACAAGACTAGACAGACAAGACTAGACAGACAAGACTAGACAGACAAGACTAGACAGACAAGACTAGACAGACAAGACTAGACAGACAAGACTAGACAGACAAGACTAGACAGACAAGACTAGACAGACAAGACTAGACAGACAAGACTAGACAGACAAGACTAGACAGACAAGACTAGACAGACAAGACTAGACAGACAAGACTAGACAGACAAGACTAGACAGACAAGACTAGACAGACAAGACTAGACAGACAAGACTAGACAGACAAGACTAGACAGACAAGACTAGACAGACAAGACTAGACAGACAAGACTAGACAGACAAGACTAGACAGACAAGACTAGACAGACAAGACTAGACAGACAAGACTAGACAGACAAGACTAGACAGACAAGACTAGACAGACAAGACTAGACAGACAAGACTAGACAGACAAGACTAGACAGACAAGACTAGACAGACAAGACTAGACAGACAAGACTAGACAGACAAGACTAGACAGACAAGACTAGACAGACAAGACTAGACAGACAAGACTAGACAGACAAGACTAGACAGACAAGACTAGACAGACAAGACTAGACAGACAAGACTAGACAGACAAGACTAGACAGACAAGACTAGACAGACAAGACTAGACAGACAAGACTAGACAGACAAGACTAGACAGACAAGACTAGACAGACAAGACTAGACAGACAAGACTAGACAGACAAGACTAGACAGACAAGACTAGACAGACAAGACTAGACAGACAAGACTAGACAGACAAGACTAGACAGACAAGACTAGACAGACAAGACTAGACAGACAAGACTAGACAGACAAGACTAGACAGACAAGACTAGACAGACAAGACTAGACAGACAAGACTAGACAGACAAGACTAGACAGACAAGACTAGACAGACAAGACTAGACAGACAAGACTAGACAGACAAGACTAGACAGACAAGACTAGACAGACAAGACTAGACAGACAAGACTAGACAGACAAGACGAGACAGACAAGACTAGACAGACAAGACTAGACAGACAAGACTAGACAGACAAGACTAGACAGACAAGACTAGACAGACAAGACTAGACAGACAAGACTAGACAGACAAGACTAGACAGACAAGACTAGACAGACAAGACAGACAAGACTAGACAGACAAGACTAGACAGACAAGACTAGACAGACAAGACTAGACAGACAAGACTAGACAGACAAGACTAGACAGACAAGACTAGACAGACAAGACTAGACAGACAAGACTAGACAGACAAGACTAGACAGACAAGACCTAGACAGACAAGACTAGACAGACAAGACTAGACAGACAAGACTAGACAGACAAGACTAGACAGACAAGACTAGACAGACAAGACTAGACAGACAAGACTAGACAGACAAGACTAGACAGACAAGACTAGACAGACAAGACTAGACAGACAAGACTAGACAGACAAGACTAGACAGACAAGACTAGACAGACAAGACTAGACAGACAAGACTAGACAGACAAGACTAGACAGAAGACTAGACAGACAAGACTAGACAGACAAGACTAGACAGACAAGACTAGACAGACAAGACTAGACAGACAAGACTAGACAGACAAGACTAGACAGACAAGACTAGACAGACTAGACAGACAAGACTAGACAGACAAGACTAGACAGACAAGACTAGACAGACAAGACTACACAGACAAGACTAGACAGACAAGACTAGACAGACAAGACTAGACAGACAGGACTAGACAGACAAGACTAGACAGACAAGACTAGACAGACAAGACTAGACAGACAAGACTAGACAGACAAGAGTAGACAGACAAGACTAGACAGACAAGACTAGACAGACAAGACTAGACAGACAAGACTAGACCGACAAGACTTGACAGACAAGACTAGACAGACAAGACTAGGCAGACAAGACTAGAAAGACAAGACTAGACAGACAAGACTAGACAGACAAGACTATACAGACAAGACTAGACAGACAAGACTAGACAGACAAGATTAGACAGACAAGACTAGACAGACAAGACTAGACAGACAAGACTAGACAGACAAGACTAGACAGACAAGACTAGACAGACAAGACTAGACAGACAAGACTAGACAGACAAGACTAGACAGACAAGACTAGACAGACAAGACTAGACAGACAAGACTAGACAGACAAGACTAGACAGACAAGACTATACAGACAAGACTAGACAGACAAGACTAGACAGACAAGACTAGACAGACAAGACTAGGCAGACAAGACTAGACAGACAAGACTAGACAGACAAGACTAGACAGACAAGACTAGACAGACAAGACTAGACAGACAAGACTAGACAGACAAGACTAGACAGACAAGACTAGACAGACAAGACTAGACAGACAAGACTAGACAGACAAGACTATACAGACAAGACTAGACAGACAAGACTAGACAGACTAGACAGACTAGACAGACAAGACTAGACAGACAAGACTAGACAGACAAGACTAGACAGACAAGACTAGACAGACAAGACTAGACAGACAAGACTAGACAGACAAGACTAGACAGACAAGACTAGACAGACAAGACTAGACAGACAAGACTAGACAGACAAGACTAGACAGACAAGACTAGACAGACAAGACTAGACAGACAAGACTAGACAGACAAGACTAGACAGACAAGACTAGACAGACAAGACTAGACAGACAAGACTAGACAGACAAGACTAGACAGACAAGACTAGACAGACAAGACTAGACAGACAAGACTAGACAGACAAGACTAGACAGACTAGACAGACAAGACTAGACAGACAAGACTAGACAGACAAGACTAGACAGACAAGACTAGACAGACAAGACTAGACAGACAAGACTAGACAGACAAGACTAGACAGACAAGACTAGACAGACAAGACTAGACAGACAAGACTAGACAGACAAGACTAGACAGACAAGACTAGACAGACAAGACTAGACAGACAAGACTAGACAGACAAGACTAGACAGACAAGACTAGACAGACAAGACTAGGCAGACAAGACTAGACAGACAAGACTAGACAGACAAGACTAGACAGACAAGACTAGACAGACAAGACTAGACAGACAAGACTAGACAGACAAGACTAGACAGACAAGACTAGACAGACAAGACTAGACAGACAAGACTAGACAGACAAGACTAGACAGACAAGACTAGACAGACAAGACTAGACAGACTAGACAGACTAGACAGACAAGACTAGACAGACAAGACTAGACAGACAAGACTAGACAGACAAGACTAGACAGACAAGACTAGACAGACAAGACTAGACAGACAAGACTAGACAGACAAGACTAGACAGACAAGACTAGACAGACAAGACTAGACAGACAAGACTAGACAGACAAGACTAGACAGACAAGACTAGACAGACAAGACTAGACAGACAAGACTAGACAGACAAGACTAGACAGACAAGACTAGACAGACAAGACTAGACAGACAAGACTAGACAGACAAGACTAGACAGACAAGACTAGACAGACAAGACTAGACAGACAAGACTAGACAGACAAGACTAGACAGACTAGACAGACAAGACTAGACAGACAAGACTAGACAGACAAGACTAGACAGACAAGACTAGACAGACAAGACTAGACAGACAAGACTAGACAGACAAGACTAGACAGACAAGACTAGACAGACAAGACTAGACAGACAAGACTAGACAGACAAGACTAGACAGACAAGACTAGACAGACAAGACTAGACAGACAAGACTAGACAGACAAGACTAGACAGACAAGACTAGACAGACAAGACTAGACAGACAAGACTAGACAGACAAGACTAGACAGACAAGACTAGACAGACAAGACTAGACAGACAAGACTAGACAGACAAGACTAGACAGACAAGACTAGACAGACAAGACTAGACAGACAAGACTAGACAGACAAGACTAGACAGACAAGACTAGACAGACAAGACTAGACAGACAAGACTAGACAGACAAGACTAGACAGACAAGACTAGACAGACAAGACTAGACAGACAAGACTAGACAGACAAGACTAGACAGACAAGACTAGACAGACAAGACTAGACAGACAAGACTAGACAGACAAGACTAGACAGACAAGACTAGACAGACAAGACTAGACAGACAAGACTAGACAGACAAGACTAGACAGACAAGACTAGACAGACAAGACTAGACAGACAAGACTAGACAGACAAGACTAGACAGACAAGACTAGACAGACAAGACTAGACAGACAAGACTAGACAGACAAGACTAGACAGACAAGACTAGACAGACAAGACTAGACAGACAAGACTAGACAGACAAGACTAGACAGACAAGACTAGACAGACAAGACTAGACAGACAAGACTAGACAGACAAGACTAGACAGACAAGACTAGACAGACAAGACTAGACAGACAAGACTAGACAGACAAGACTAGACAGACAAGACTAGACAGACAAGACTAGACAGACAAGACTAGACAGACAAGACTAGACAGACAAGACTAGACAGACAAGACTAGACACACAAAGGTGTGAACTAAAAGGTCTATGGAGTCTAGTCTTTCAAACCTTATATGCCAAACTCTATATCTAACGAGTCTCATATAGTGTACGAGTGTCACATATATCTAACGAGTGTTTTATCCAGATTAGTACGGACTTACTTTGTCCTAACATTTTCAAATTTCTTAAAAAAATTAGTACAATAGTCTATATCGACGATAGACTAGTATGGACGACAGACTAGTATGGATGATGGACTAGTATGGACGATAGACTTGTATAGATGATAGACTAGAATAAACGATAGACAAGTATTCGTATTAGTATAAGTATTCATACATTGGCGGTCGAGCGTTCAGCGTGAGCAGTCGCACATTAGTGATAGAAAATTTAAGTGAATAGTCAAAGTTAAATTTAAACCTCTGTATTGATTTATAAACTGATTAAAAGATGTCGAGAGAACTTTTTTCTAACACACCCTCTGATAAATATGTGGGACATATTATAGAGTTTCTGTCGTCGGAAAATTTTATGTCAATAATTAGTGGCATAGTGGAGGATGAAATTAAACCCCTCAAAATCCAAATAGCTGCCCAAAGTGATGAAATTAAAATGTTGAAAGATGAAATTACTAAATTAACCAGCAATCAAAATTCTACAACAGAACGGGGAATTTTAAATCATATTGAAGATTGTGAACCTAGCGCTGAAAATACATATAGAGACATCGTCCAAAGATTAAATCCAGATAATTCTGAAAAAAGTAGCATTGAAGCCAGCCAATCTTCAGTCGCCGATAAGGAAACTGCGAGTCGCGGACACAAAAATATTGAAACCGACGATTCTCGAAACAAAAATGTATGTAAATGTATGTAAACAGATTCTCTGGAAACCGTAGGAGGTCTAATATTATTAAAAATAAAGGCAGCAACAAAATATGCTTATCTCCATGTATATCGTTTGGATCCAAACCTAAATGAGCCTGACCTAGTCAACTTTTTAGCGGAAAAAAATATCGGCAAAGTACTCTGCCAAAAATTACTATCCAGGCGCCCAGAACAATATTCATCTTTTAAGATATGTGTCCCTATAGAACATCTCGAAGATCTAAAAAATCCTGAATTGTGACCGAAACATACATTCGTAAAACATTATTTTCTAAATCGACAACCATTACTACAAATACTGTCGTCTCCGCCGTCGTCTGGTCCCAAGCCCAGGGTGTGAAAGGAGGAGGGTGGTCGGCCTGCCGCGCCGACCAGAATCGGGAAACCGAAGAAACTAGGCAAGAAACCGCATGGATGGATACACGACTTAACCACTTACTAATTAATGCTACCGCATCCGGGGCAGCCGATGCGCCAGCTTTGGAACCAGGGATGCTGGTGAGAAGTGGACTACTGGCCAAAGACTCAGGTTAATCACACCGAAATCAGAAATACGAATCGCCGCATGGAATGTGCGAACGGGACATCACGTTGGTCAAAAGGAAATTATCGCCAAGGAATTATTGAAATGCAAAATATCGATCTGTGCATTATCAGAACTGCGGCTCACAGGATCTGGGACAATGAAGGTTGACCCACCATCAATCGACGAGACGATGACGCTATTCTATTCTGGTGGCGACAAACGAGAAGCGGGCGTTGGCTTTATGGTTGATCGACGGGCCTCTGCCAGTGTTATCGCATTCCAACCGATATCCGAGCGTCTGGCGGTTATCACTATTGATGGTACGATTAAGACCCATATCGTATCCGTCTACGCCCCAACTGAGACCAGCCCGGACACAAACAAGGATGAATTTTATGCCCAGTTTCAACACACACTGGATACAATACCCCAAACCGAATTAATCGTACTTATGGGCGACTTTAATGCACATACGGGTGCAGATCGAACCGGTTGGGAAGAAACGATGGGAAAATTCGGATACGGGGAAATAAATGACAACGGATTACGCCTCTTATCATTTGCAGCGTCAAACAACTTGATCATCGGCAACAGCATCTTTCGTCACCCCCTCAAACATCAACTCACGTGGCGAAATCCATCCGGCAAAGATTCGGCGATGTTGGACTACATTTTGGTCAACACCAGATTCCGATCGACGCTCAAAGATGTACGTGCGATGCGTGGACCCGATTGTGACTCACTCGGACAAGATAATGGTCTGATCTATCTTGTCCGAGTGAAACTACAATTGAAATTACAAAGAGCAAAGAAAAAGGCACCACCATCAGCCAAGAGGAACTGGGCCTGTCTGCGAGACCCTGAAACCAGCCGAAAATTTCAAATCGCATTATCCAACAAATTTGCAGCACTCACGATACCAGTAGATATCAACATAGAAGAAAAACAACTTTCTGAGTCTATTGTGGGGTGTGCAACGGAGCTGTGTCCGCCCATCCGTCGACGGACGCAGCAATGGATCTCGGACGACTGTCTCAATCTAGTCGACCAGCGGAAGCAAATGAAACACGTCGATTTCAAACAATACCGACGATTGAACAAAGAAGTTCGACAGAAAATGAAATTGGAACGGGAAGCTTACTGGAATAACATCGCGGCTGACATGGAAGAAGCAGCGTCAAGGCATGAGTACCGGACGCTGTACCAGACAATCCGACGGTTAAGTGGCAAAACAACATCAACAAATGACAATATCAAAAAATTGGATGGAACTTTCGTGACCTCTCCTCAGGAACGTCTACAGCGGTGGAGAGAATTCTTTCATCAGCTGTACAACCACAATCCGCCAGTAGGTCCAGCACCCGAACTGCCGATTATTGAGCAGCCGATAAATCAGTTTCCCGATACTGAACCAATAATCAATGAGGTGAAGACGGCAATAAAATCCCTGAAAAATGGTAAAGCGCCGGGAGGAGATCAAGTAACTGCCGAAATGATCAAAGCCGGGGGAGACGTCTTATTACATCAACTTCACGTTCTCACAGTGCATATATGGCATTCAGATTGTGTTCCATCCGTGTGGAAGAAAGCGATTGTTGTGCCTATTTTGAAGAAATGCGACAGTCGGGAATGCAAGAATTACCGTGGTATTAGCCTCCTCTCGATCGTCGGCAAAGTATTTATGAAAATCATACAATCAAGACTACAGAAACATCGAGAGCAAACAAGCCGGGAAGAACAAGCTGGATTTCGACCACATCGAGGATGCATCGATCAGATATTTGCTCTCCGTCAGCTAATGGAAGAAAGAATTCGATGTGGCAAACGAACTGTCATCGTCTTCATCGATTTCAAATCTGCTTTTGATTGCATCGATTGGACAAGCTTGTGGGAAGCCCTGAAGATCGAACACGTGCCACTGAAAATCATTCAACTTCTTCAAGCATCGTACGACGGCTCAACCAGCAATGTTCGTATCCGAAACCACATGTCTGAGGAATTCCCGATTCGAACCGGAGTCCGGCAAGGAGACGTGGCCTCGCCGCTCCTTTTTAACATTGTGATCGACACGATTATGCGAAAAGCGTTTGATGGGCGACGCGGAGTTCGATATGATGACAAAAACTTCCTAACCGATCTGATGTTCGCCGATGACAGTGCGGTTTTCGCCAACACAGATGCCGAAGCAACAGACACCTTGTATGACATTTCCCGCATTGCCCAGTCATACGGACTGAGAATCAATGCGAATAAGACCAAAGTGCTTACAACGGATGGATCTGAAGCCAGAGTTTACCTCGATGGAACCACAATCGAGCAGGTACCACAGTTCAAATATTTGGGATCACTGGTTGTGGAGAAGAAAGTAGCTTCGACAGCCGAAGTTCACAGCCGGATAGGCCAGGCAACAGCAACGTTTGCTTCACTCAAGTGGTGCATATGGAAGCGGACGAATATTACCATCAAAACCAAAATACGCCTATACCGGACGCTGATCCTCCCAATTCTTCTTTATGGATCGGAAACATGGACATTACTCAAACCAGACCTTAACAAGCTCGAGGCCTTCCAAATGCGATGCCTGAGACAGATTCTCTGCGTCTCACTCCTCAACCACCTCCGAAATGAGACAATCAGAGAAAGGTGCGACCAACAGACACCGATTGTTGAGGAAATTCAAAAACGCCGATTACGATGGTTCGGCCACATCTGTAGGATGGGCGACAATCGAGTACCGCACAAACTCCTATGGAAAAAACGACCTCTTGATTGGAGAACACAAAAACAAGCACCGAAGACCAAATGGTTGAAACACGTAGAGAACGATTTAAAAAACCAGCGAATAACAACAGCTGAGGCAAGAACCGTTGCAACTGATCGATTAGCATGGAAGCGTATAGTGAATGGAGCACGGAATCTAGCGGCACCAACAGCAGCGTACTGGCTACGAGGTCGACCACCTCTCCATGCGCCGGCTATGGATTAAAGAAGAAGACTACAAATACTATAATAAGAGACTTATCCCACATTCATGACAGGTCATCCAAAATCAACAAAAATATCATCATGTATCTCAACATCCAATCCATAAATAATAAAATCCCACAACTGGAAATAATTATTAGGGAAGTAAATCCACTGTTCATCTGCCTTACAGAAACCTGGGCTAACCAGGACCATATCAGGCTTATGCATTTACACAATTATTCTTTGATCAGTTTTTTTTTTGTAAATCCCATACTACTGGCGGCGGTGTAGGTATTTGGAATAGAAATACACTTGACTCAAACACCATCAACTTGGAAGAAATCTCAATTAACTCAATAGAAAAGCATATTGAAATCTGTGGAGTGGTATGGAGATCTAGATCAGACTCGACTTCAATAATTAATTTATACAGACCACCAAATGGCAGCATAGATAGTTTTATGTTAACGCTAGAACGGATACTCCACCATTCGTTCTTCAAAACAAGAAATATAATAGTCACGGGAGATTTTAACATTAACTTCACAGGAAACTCCAAGGAAAAAGTTAATTTAGTCAACCTAATGTTAACATATGGACTAGAGGAGCAAGTTAAAGAATATACCCGGATAACAGCTACCTCAAAGAGCTGCATCGATAATATTTTTGTCAATTCCACGCAAAATGCGACGTCAATTATTGACACGCCAATAAGTGATCATCGAATCGTTGTTCTAAATAGAAAATTCAAACTAAAAGCTGATACATATTACCATAAGAGAGATTTTAGTAAAGAAAACAAAGAACTTTTTGTGAAACAATTAACATCAAATATTAACGATACATGGGTACATTTTATAAATACGTTATATTATCATTTTAGTACCTGTTTTCCCATAGTGAAAGTTAATCGGGGAAACAAGACCTGGATCACTAATGATGTAAACAGGGCAAGCAGGGAAGGGAGCTAAAAGATTTGTTTGTGCTCCAGAAAAAATACCCGGTTTTGCGCCAAGCGAATTTAATTATGAAAAAACGGTACTTCTGTTTTATAACAAATCTTAAGCGACAATTTTTCAGTACACTGCTGCAGAAGTCGGAGAACAAACAGAAAACAGCTTGGAATATAATCAACCAGCAAACTAACAAGTCCAGGGTGAAAGAAGAGATCCGCTTAAATTACAATGATTCTATCATTGAAGATCCGGAAAGAAAAGCGACTCTTTTTAATGATTTCTTCGAACAAGCTCCTACCAAAATAGCTCAAAATGTTACCCTCTCAAACATATCCAATCGTCACATGTCATTCAATGACAAAACACTATCTGGACGATTTTTCTGAAAATGAAATAATATGGCTTATGAATGGTAAACTTAAAAATAAATCTACAAGTGGTCTAGATTCAATACCTGGCAACATCTTTAAACTATATATAGATCTTTTAGCGAAGCCTATAACTTTTATTGTTAACCGGTCATTTGAATTGGAAGAGTTTCCTGAAATTTTGAAAAATGCCAAAATCTGTCCAATACATAAACGAGGAGAAAAAACACTCCTAAATAACTATAGACCTATAGTTCTGCTATCAGCCATGTCTAAAGTGCTGGAATAAAGCATGCTTCACAGGCTTTTACCATTTATCGAAAAGCATCAACTTATTCCCAAAGAACAACACGGCTTTCGCAAAGGACAATCGACCTCGACGGCTATCACTGAATTATATACCAAAATTCTACATGAGATCGATAACGGCAAACATCCAGTCGGTATTTTCTGCGATTTGTCGAAAGGTTTCGATTGCGTATCACACCAACAATTATTAAACAAATTGTATATATTGGGAATTCGTGGTAAATCGATAAATTGGCTAAAATCATTTCTAACAATCAGAAAACAATGTGTGGAAATCACATCCAAGAATAAATCTTTCTTTTCAAAGCAAGTGAACATTAATATAGGTGTTCCGCAGGGAAGTGTACTTGCCCTCACACTATTCATCTTATATATTGCTGACCTTGTAACATTTATGTAAGACAACAAATGTATACTATACGCAGATGATGCCACATTCATTATTTCCAGAAACTCTTTGATTGAAAATGAACTTGAAGGAAACAATGTTTTACTTAAAATGGTGCAGTGGTGCTCGGTAAATAACCTATTTCTAAACATGTAATTTTTCAAACGCAAAGCAGCCAATACGCCAATAATTTAAATTTAAAAATCGACAATTTCAACCTGCATAGAGCGAAGAAAACAAAATTCCTGGGGCTTTATATAGAGGAATGCCTAACTTGGGATAAGACAACAGAAACTTTACTAAAAAAGTTGGGCTATAAAGCGTACTCAATTCGAACCCTACGCCAAATAATAAATCAATCTGAGCTTCTCAACTATTATTATGCAGACGTTCAGTCCATTCTAGCATATGGAATTTTGCCTTGGGGATCCTCCAATAAACTTGAGATTAAACTGAAGGCTCAAAAGAAAGTCATTCGATCATTAGTGGGTATTCCTCCAACAGCCACATGTAGACCGCACTTCCAACGACTGCAAATTCTAACAGTAACAAGCCTTTATTTATTAGAAGTTGCTTGCTTCATCCGTAAAATAAAAATTAGTCTGGACAGAAATAGGGATATCCACCACTACAACACAAGAGGACGAAACAAACTGTACACTAAAAATGCAACCTAAATTGTTGTAGCAAATCACCAGTAATTTTAGGAGTGGTCATATACAACAAGCTGCCAAATACCATCACAGAAGAAATGTCCAACAAAAGCTTCAAGAAAAGAGTAAAATCCCTATTACTAAAGGAGACAATTTATACATTTCAAGAATTTTGTAATTTGTTTCTATGATTATCGTTTTATTTTTGATCTGTTCTCTTTTGATATTTGATTTATATTTTTATTTTTATATCTCTTTTTTTTCTTTTTCTCTTGACGTTCACATATATGTATTTACCATATACATCTTACATGTAATAAAATGATTTGATTTGATTTGAAGTATGGACGATAGACTAGTATGGACGATACGCCAGTATGGACGATAGACGAGTATGGGCGATAGACTATTATGGATGACGTCATATTTATGATGACTATGATAGACTATTATGGATTTATGGAGACTATTATGTACCATAGTCTAGCATGGACGATGATACACTATTATGGTCGATAGACCAGTATAGACGATAGACTAGTATGGACGATAGATTAGTATGGACGATAGACTAGTATAGACAATAGACCAGTATGGACGATAGACTCGTATGGACGATAGATCAGTATGGATAATGGACTTATATGAGCGATAGATCAGTATGGATGACAGACTATTAAAGACCATAGACTAGAATGGGCGATATACTAGTATGGTCGTTAGACCAGTATAGACGATAGACTTGTATGGACTGTAGACTAGTATGGACGATAAACTATCATTGACTTACTTTGTCCAAATTTCTTTAAAAAATTTACTGACGATACTAAAACACCTGTTAGTCCTCCCACATCGTCCAGTATTTGGACGTCGGGAGTGACCGAATGGAGGAAGAGACGAACGCAGCGGCATTCGATCTCCTGTCGAGATCTCCGCCGCGGCGCATCGGGGAGTCGTCTGCGCCGAAGTGTTCTTCATTATTATGAGTGATTTACTCAGCTAACTATCTGATTCTTACCGGCATTTATTACCCGCACTCCGAAAGATAAATAACATTAATCACTCGTGAGAAACTAATAATAGAACACGATAAGAAACTCGGATAAGTCACTGCACTTAGATTTGATTTGTAGATAGTTGCAGACATTAATTTCATTGCTCTACTCTTGTCCACCTAGTCTATAATTGATTGTCTAGTCTTATGTTTGTCTATCTAGTCTTGTCTGTCCAGTCTTGCCTATTTAGTTTTGTCTGTCTACACATAAACTTATATATCTAGTTTTCCCTTTGTCCGATCATATTTCTAAGTAAATTTAAATTTAAATCAAGTTTCTGTAGTAAAAACCTTTTTTATGGCGTCGCAAGCAAAATTTGAATATTCGTTGCGACAAGGTCTATTTCAGTCACGTTTCCCGCATTTTCTTTTACACTTTCGATAAAATGATTCGGTCCCGAAACCGTTTTGCTGCCTCGACGCTGTTATACGTTGTCTGCATTTTTGGGGCGTTATACGGCCCACGACACATGTGAGCCCGGTAAAACTCCTGCACAAATGTAACGGCCGGCTCAATCCGCGCCCGAATATATATTTAGGATGGCAAACACGGCGGAACATCTCCCACCGTGCAAATTGAATTACAAAAACTACACCTGGTCAAATCTACACCTTTTGTCTGTCTAGTCTTGTCTGTCTAGTCTTGTCTGTCTAGTCTTGTTTGTCTAGTCTTGTCTGTCTAGTCTTGTCTGTCTAGTCTTGTCTGTCTAGTCTTATCTGTCTAGTCTTGTCTGTCTAGTCTTGTCTGTCTAGTCTTATCTGTCTAGTCTTGTCTGTCTAGTCTTGTCTGTCTAGTCTTGTCTGTCTAGTCTTGTTTGTCTAGTCTTGTCTGTCTAGTCTTGTCTGTCTAGTCTTATCTGTCTAGTCTTGTCTGTCTAGTCTTGTCTGTCTAGTCTTATCTGTCTAGTCTTGTCTGTCTAGTCTTGTCTGTCTAGTCTTGTCTGTCTAGTCTTGTTTGTCTAGTCTTGTCTGTCTAGTCTTGTCTGTCTAGTCTTATCTGTCTAGTCTTGTCTGTCTAGTCTTGTCTGTCTAGTCTTGTCTGTCTAGTCTTGTCTGTCTAGTCTTGTCTGTCTAGTCTTGTCTGTCTAGTCTTGTCTGTCTAGTCTTGTCTGTCTTGTCTGTCTAGTCTTGTCTGTCTAGTCTTGTCTGTCTAGTCTTGTCTGTCTAGTCTTGTCTGTCTAGTCTTGTCTGTCTAGTCTTGTCTGTCAAGTCTTGTCTGTCTAGTCTTGTCTGTCTAGTCTTGTCTGTCTAGTCTTGTCTGTCTAGTCTTGTCTGTCTAGTCTTGTCTGTCTAGTCTTGTCTGTCTAGTCTTGTCTGTCTAGTCTTGTCTGTCTAGTCTTGTCTGTCTAGTCTTGTCTGTCTAGTCTTGTCTGTCTAGTCTTGTCTGTCTAGTCTTGTCTGTCTAGTCTTGTCTGTCTAGTCTTGTCTGTCTAGTCTTGTCTGTCTAGTCTTGTCTGTCTAGTCTTGTCTGTCTAGTCTTGTCTGTCTAGTCTTGTCTGTCTAGTCTTGTCTGTCTAGTCTTGTCTGTCTAGTCTTGTCTGTCTAGTCTTGTCTGTCTACTCTTGTCTGTCTAGTCTTGTCTGTCTAGTCTTGTCTGTCTAGTCTTGTCTGTCTAGTCTTGTCTGTCTAGTCTTGTCTGTCTAGTCTTGTCTGTCTAGTCTTGTCTGTCTAGTCTTGTCTGTCTAGTCTTGTCTGTCTAGTCTTGTCTGTCTAGTCTTGTCTGTCTAGTCTTGTCTGTCTAGTCTTGTCTGTCTAGTCTTGTCTGTCTAGTCTTGTCTGTCTAGTCTTGTCTGTCTAGTCTTGTCTGTCTAGTCTTGTCTGTCTAGTCTTGTCTGTCTAGTCTTGTCTGTCTAGTCTTGTCTGTCTAGTCTTGCCTGTCTAGTCTTGTCTGTCTAGTCTTGTCTGTCTAGTCTTGTCTGTCTAGTCTTGTCTGTCTAGTCTTGTCTGTCTAGTCTTGTCTGTCTAGTCTTGTCTGCTCTAGTCTTGTCTGCTCTAGTCTTGTCTGCTCTAGTCTTGTCTGCTCTAGTCTTGTCTGCTCTAGTCTTGTCTGCTCTAGTCTTGTCTGCTCTAGTCTTGTCTGCTCTAGTCTTGTCTGCTCTAGTCTTGTCTGCTCTAGTCTTGTCTGCTCTAGTCTTGTCTGCTCTAGTCTTGTCTGCTCTAGTCTTGTCTGCTCTAGTCTTGTCTGCTCTAGTCTTGTCTGCTCTAGTCTTGTCTGCTCTAGTCTTGTCTGCTCTAGTCTTGTCTGCTCTAGTCTTGTCTGCTCTAGTCTTGTCTGCTCTAGTCTTGTCTACTCTAGTCTTGTCTACTCTAATCTTGTCTACTCTAGTCTTGTCTACTCTAGTCTTTTCTACTCTAGTCTTGTCAACTCTAGTATTGTCTATTCTAGTCTTTTCTACTCTAGTCTTGTCTACTCTAGTCTTGTCTACTCTAGTCTTGTCAACTCTAGTCTTGTCTACTCTAGTCTTGTCTACTCTAATCTTGTCTACTCTAGTCTTTTCTACTCTAGTCTTGTCTACTCTAGTCTTGTCTACTCTAGTCTTGTCTACTCTAATCTTGTCTACTCTAGTCTTTTCTACTCTAGTCTTGTCTACTCTAGAGTTGTCTACTCTAGTCTTGTCTACTCTAATCTTGTCTACTCTAGTCTTTTCTACTCTAGTCTTGTCAACTCTAGTCTTGTCTACTCTAGTCTTGTCAACTCTAGTATTGTCTATTCTAGTCTTTTCTACTCTAGTCTTGTCAACTCTAGTCTTGTCTACTCTAGTCTTGTCTACTCTAATCTTGTCTACTCTAGTCTTTTCTACTCTAGTCTTGTCTACTCTAATCTTGTCTACTCTAGTCTTATCTACTGTAGTCTTGTCTACTCTAGTCTTGTCTACTCTAATCTTGTCTACTCTAGTCTTTTCTACTCTAGTCTTGTCTACTCTAGTCTTGTCTACTCTAATCTTGTCTACTCTAGTCTTTTCTACTCTAGTCTTGTCTACTCTAGTCTTGTCAACTCTAGTATTGTCTATTCTAGTCTTTTCTACATTAGTCTTGTCTACTCTAGTCTTGTCTACTCTAGTCTTGTCAACTCTAGTCTTGTCTACTCTAGTCTTGTCTACTCTAATCTTGTCTACTCTAGTCTTTTCTACTCTAGTCTTGTCTACTCTAGTCTTGTCTACTCTAGTCTTGTCAACTCTAGTCTTGTCAACTCTAGTCTTGTCTACTCTAGTCTTGTCTACTCTAATCTTGTCTACTCTAGTCTTTTCTACTCTAGTCTTGTCTACTCTAGTCTTGTCTACTCTAATCTTGTCTACTCTAGTCTTTTCTACTCTAGTCTTGTCTACTCTAGTCTTGTCAACTCTAGTATTGTCTATTCTAGTCTTTTCTACTCTAGTCTTGTCTACTCTAGTCTTGTCTACTCTAGTCTTGTCAACTCTAGTCTTGTCTACTCTAGTCTTGTCTACTCTAATCTTGTCTACTCTAGTCTTTTCTACTCTAGTCTTGTCTACTCTAGTCTTGTCAACTCTAGTATTGTCTATTCTAGTCTTTTCTACTCTAGTCTTGTCTACTCTAGTCTTGTCTACTCTAGTCTTGTCAACTCTAGTCTTGTCTACTCTAGTCTTGTCTACTCTAATCTTGTCTACTCTAGTCTTGTCTACTCTAATCTTGTCTACTCTAGTCTTTTCTACTCTAGTCTTGTCAACTCTAGTCTTGTCTACTCTAGTCTTGTCAACTCTAGTATTGTCTATTCTAGTCTTTTCTACTCTAGTCTTGTCAACTCTAGTCTTGTCAACTCTAGTCTTGTCTACTCTAATCTTGTCTACTCTAGTCTTTTCTACTCTAGTCTTGTCTACTCTAATCTTGTCTACTCTAGTCTTATCTACTCTAGTCTTGTCCACTGTAGTCTTGTCTACTCTAGTCTTGTCTACTCTAATCTTGTCTACTCTAGTCTTTTCTACGCTAGTCTTGTCTACTCTAGTCTTGTCAACTCTAGTCTTGTCTACTCTAGTCTTGTCTACTCTAATCTTGTCTACTCTAGTCTTTTCTACTCTAGTCTTGTCTACTCTAATCTTGTCTACTCTAGTCTTATCTACTCTAGTCTTGTCTACTCTAGTCTTGTCTACTCTAGTCTTGTCTACTCTAGTCTAGTCTAGTTAGGTCTAGTCTTATATTTCTAGTCTTGTTTGTCTTGTTAATTAATTATTTATTAGATAAAATGTGCATTAGCACATTATTTAGAACTAAATAGAGTTAGTAGGTGAGATTTGGTAGACATAAAATTGTTAACTAATATAGTTTAATTTGGACTATATAGTTTGTAGTAATAATAGTAATTTAGATCGCGCAATTACATGTTTAGTAGGTATAGTGTGTTTTAGTATATAATTAATTGGCTGTTATAGTAAAGTTTATAAGCACAAATAAGCGGTTTTCTAAACGTTAAATTATTTTAATCAATAAACAAATGTAGGTTTAATTGGCCGTAATGATATACCAACTCCATAAGTAAATATATATATATATATATATATATATATATATATATATATATATATATATATATATACATATATATATACATATATATATATATACATATATATATATATATATATACATATATATATATATATATATATACATATATATATATATATATATATATATATATATATATATATATATATATATATATATATATATAGACGTATAGACTATATAGAGCGTAATTTGAATCTGTTAAAGGAAACAGTTTGGCGCCGAATTAATTCCGGTTCGAGAATAAAAAATCCTTGGATCCCAAACTCATTAAAGCGAAAATTGTTTAACTGCTTGAATCTGCAAACTAAAGAATTCTCTGTTGTTTTTAGCGTCTAAATCTGTTATTACTCGACGGAATGCGAGAATCTGTTTTCCAATTTTTTTATTGGATTCATATAGGTGTGTTGGAATTCGGTGCATATGTGCACTTCCGGCGGATGTAACGAGCTTTTGTGCCATAACTGTTACACGGCGAGTAACAGTGACGACGGAACGGCGACCCGAGAAAAACGCCGTAAATTATCGGCTATCGTGCTCGAGCTTAAGTTGCTGATAAATCGGAATTTATCGTGGATTTCGGTGCCGTTAAAACAATATCGGCGTTATGTAAAGCTTTGCGTCATATGTGGATTGTTATTTATCCCTTAATATTTTTGAAGCTGTGGTACAATTTAAGATTTCGCATACAAAACAAAATTTGCTAGAAACTGATGCGACTTTTATTCTTCTGCCGCAAAAACTAAACTAGTCACCTTGCAACTATTAATTGCAACGTTTGAAAGTGTTAATTAACATTTTGTTTCGTTTGACAACTCAGATGTGTAAACACAGTGCAAGTTCATTTTTTTATGTAAAATTTCTTAGTAGAGGAATTAGGTCATAAACTTGAAGTGGTGAGAATCAAGTTTATTTCTCAAAACAAAGTTTGTGGCGCAACCGAAAAACAGACCGATGTAAATCTCGATAAATATTATTCTAATGCGTGTGTTTACACAGCGTGCGTCTCCCTTCCGCCCGTTCGAAATTCCCGTTTTCGCTCCTGTGAGCCAACAGCAACAAAAAATAATAAACGTTCGGTTTAGTTTCGGCGAAACTTTGTTTAAATTACGTCTGCTAGTACAAGGCGACTCGGTCACCGCAGATGATCACAGTCTGTAAGCAACAAACTCGAACGAAACTTATTTTCTGTTATTGCGTCTCCCCTGTCTCCGGAATGTAATTACTTACAACCCACTTGGCGAAAAACAAGTTTTACAACCCCGTGCATTATTACATCTACATAATAAACAATTACAACTTTATACAAACTACAGAGAAATTGGTAGTTAAGATTTGACAGGGAAGATATGAGACTGGAACATTACTGAATTTTGTTAACAATTCAAGATAAGGCTACAGAGTCGACAGACAAGACTACAGAGTCAACAGATAAGATTACAGATTCATCATACAAGACTACAGAGTCAAGGGACAAGACTAGAGAGTCAACAGACATGACTACATATTCATCAGACAAGGCTACAGAGTCAAGGGACAAGGCTCAAGCGAGAAAAATGTAACTTGACCAGTAGTGCTGATCTGATTCCAGCATTCTTACTTCGGGACTGTGCGCATATTTTTGCGCCTCCACTCACCAAACTTTTGAACAAAATCCTGCTTGAAGGCACGTTTCTAGCTATTTGGGAAGCCTCAAAGATTTGTCTAATCCTCAAATCTAGCTTACAGTCTGGCATTAAGAACTATCGTCCCATCGCTATTATTTCCAATTTTTCCAAAATCTTTGAATCTATCCTTTTTAACTCCATTTTCTCTCGTATCAAACATCTTCTCTCCACTAAACAACATGGATTCATGAAGGGTGGTTCAACGGTGACAAACTTGGTAGCCTTCACTCAGTATGTTACTCCAGTTATTGCTGCAATGGGGCAGGTAGATTGCATCTATTCAGACTTTGCTAAAGCGTTCGACTGCATAGATCATGATTGTAGTACCAAATAATAACAGAGATAAATTAAAATTATTTACCAATTAGTATATTCTACTTTTACAATCTCTTAGAAATCTAATATCCGTAACCGAAACTATCCGAAACTAACGGATAATCCGAAAAAAATTCATATCTGTATCCGTATCCGAAACCGGTATGATATTATTCCTATATCCGTATCCATATCCAGATCCGAAATTTCATATCCATAACATCTCTGCCTTATATGCGTAGTTGCGCATGGCGCCACATGTTTTTTTCAAAACCAAAATTGATTTTGTAATCAATAATGTATACTTAAAAAAAAAAAAAATATTTGCTGGTGTATAACGCATACGTTTTTCCAGAAAAATCAGCGACAGTTCAATGAAGATGAGGTTGAAATTTTACAAAATTAACATTTGTAGACTCTAACTATTTTTCTCACTGTGCGACTATTTGTAGAAATTTTGGAAATCTAAAAAACCACAATTTTCTCCAAAAAGTACAAATTTTGAAAACCTAAAACCAATTTGTTAATATTTTGAAAAATAAGGCAACGACATATCAATGAAGATGAGGTTGAAATTTTACAAAATTAGATTTGTAGACTCTCACTATTTTCCTAACTGTCCAACTATTTGAAGGAATTTTGAAAATCTAGGAACCATAAATTAGTCCAAATTTTGATAACCTAAAACTGTTTTCTTAATATTTTGAAAAATAAGACAGCAACAGATCAATGAAGTTGAAGTTGAGACTTTACAAAATTAACATTTGTAGACTATCACTAGTTTCTTTACTGTGTGACTATATGGAAGAATTTTGGAAATCTAAAAACCACAAATTTCTCAAAAAAAAAAATTCAAATTTTGAAAATCTGAAACCGTTTTGTTAATATTTTGAAAAATAAGGCAGTGCCAAATCAATGAAAATGCGGTTGAGATTTTACAAAATTAACATTTGTGGACTCTATTTTCCTCACTGCGCGACTATTTGGAAGAATTTTGGAAATCCACATTTTGAAAATATTAAACCGTTTTGTTACTATTTTTATAAATAAGACAGCGACAGATCAATGAAGATGAGGTTCAGCTCTAAAACTAGGTCCGCGTTATGGGCGTACAAAAAGTAGGTTGAATTTTAGGGAGCGCCTTATGCACCGGCAAATACGGTATTTATAGTAAGTTGATTAAACTAAATGGACATTTAGATATATATATATATATATATATATATATATATATATATATATATATATATATATATATATATATATTATATTTTATTAAACAGATTCCTAATTATTATGATCTATATACCTAATTGTTGTGATCTTAGTAGATTAAGTAAAGTTTATTATGTTAGATTCAATTCCACCGAATTCCACCAGCCGGATCCGGACGGATCCGGCCGGATCGGTAGAAATTCGACCGGATCCGGAAAATTACACCGGATTGCAATCTGTACATACTAGTGACTAATTACAATGGAAACTAGCTAGTTTATCGAAAACTATAAACTAATCAGGTAAGGCTAGACAGACTAGACTATGAAGACTGGACTTGATTAGGAAATTTCCTGCAATAATTTTCTTGCTTTTTTTTTGTTTCATTGTTTGTGGCGGAAATGTTGACTCAACTTCCCGCTTTATTCGCTTTATTGTTTATAGCTTCGTTTTCCTCTCTTTTCCGGCGCTGCATAACGACTTGGGCTTGCCAAAACGCGAAACTATGTAGATTTCAAAGAGAGCCATTTATATAAATCGCTTGGCAAGCTTTCAAAATTCTATTTTGCATTTCATTTTTCATCTCGTTTTGTCATTATTTTGATACACAATGACCTACATTCTTAAACCCTCCTCTATACTTGTCTGTCTCGTCACATTTATCTAATCGCGTCTGTTTTCTCCTAATCTTGTCTAAAATCCTAGATATTGCCTCATTTTTGTATTTTCTTCGATGAAACCGATTAAGTCTCGTAAACGCAGATTGTAATCTAATCCCAAGAAAATTATATTCGACTCAATTTACCCTGAATCCTCTTTAATTCCGTTTAATCAAATCCCTGCTGTTCCTCTGCGCTCCACCCAACCTCGACTAGCTATTAGTTGGCTAAATACAAAGTCTCCATCGATCATTTTCCACATGATCGACGTTAAGTAATAATCGCTATGTATTAAGAAGCAAGAGATTCGTTTAATTTCGAGTAGTCTTCGATACAATGATAGTCAAGGGATTAAATATAAATATAGATATATATATATATATATATATATATATATATATATATATATATATATATATATATATGGGTTCTGGACTCCTAGGTGGAGCATAGAGCCTCCATAAGCACGCTCCAGCGGACCCTATTCGGGGCCATTGCTTTTTCTTCACTCCAAGAGGTTTTCTGGGCTTTTAGTTCATCTAACACTGTTCTCCTCCATGTTTGAGCCGGTCTTCCTCGTCGTCTCGTTCCTTGGGGATTCCAGTCTAGTGCTGCCCCTGCAATGTCGTCTGGTTTTCTTCTTAGAATGTGGCCGATCCATCCCCATTTTGTTTTCTTAATGTCGTGCTCTATTGTTTCTTCTCCGCATCGTTTAAGAAGTTGCTCATTAGTAATTTTCTGTGGCCAGAAGATTCTGAGGATGATTCGTAGACATTTGTTGGCGAAAACCTGAAGTTTATGTTTTGTGGCATTAGTGTTTTTCCAGGTCTCACATCCATATAAGAGGATTGCTTTGACGTTTGTTCTATATAAACGCAGCTTGCTCTTTGTTTTTATGATGTTGGACCTCCATATTGTGTTTAGTTGCCTGAATGCCATCTGTGCTTTTTGAATTCTGTTTAGAATGTCTAGGTCTGTTCCGCCCGTCTCGTTGAGAATGCTTCCTATATACTGAAACTTTTCTACATTCTCAATTGGTTGGTCGTTTATTTGAAACGGTGCGTCGTTATTAGTGTGCATTCACATCGCTTTTGTTTTTGAGACATTTATTTTCAACCCTATCTTCTGTGCCATGTCTGATAGTAGGGTGATTTGCCTTTGCATACTTTCATGCGAGGTATCAGGTATGCGAAAAAAGGCAAATGTCGTCTGCGTATTCGAGATCTTTGAGATTAGAGTAAAGAGACCATCGAATACCATCGTTTGGTCTGCAAGACTTTTCCAGGATATAGTCAAGAGCAATGTTAAAAAGCAAGGGAGAGAGCACACATCCTTGCTTCACTCCTGATCTCACCGGAAAAAGGTTGCTATGTGCTCCGCTATGCAGGATACTACATGATACGTCATGGTACAGTTCTCTAATCGTGTCGATGATTTTTGTTGGCACGCCTCTTGTCCGTAGTATCTTCCATAAAGCAGAGTGGGATAGGTTGTCAAAAGCAGGTTCAAAGTCGATAAAAACAAGATATAGTGGCGATCGCCATTCAACGGATTGTTCTATAATTATTCTTGTTGAATTTAGGTGGTCTATGCATGAGCGGTTTGGGCGGAAGCCTGCTTGGTTTGGACGCAGTATGGGTTCGAATGCTTCTGCCAGCCTATGTTGGATTACACTTGCAATAATTTTGTTTATGGTGTTTAACAGCGTTATTCCTCTCCAATTTTTGCATTGCGTTAGCTCTCCTTTCTTTGGCAGTTTGATAATGAGACCATGTTTCATTTCTGCTGGAATTTCTTGGTTTGTCCAGATCCCTTTTATTATTTTTGCAAGTAGAGGTGCAATCCATTTAGGGTCTACCTTGATTAGTTCGGCAGGTATGTTGTCTACCCCTGCCGCTTTGTTGTTTTTCAGCTGCTTGATGGTATTTAGTATTTCTGTTTTTGAAGGCGCGTCTATTTTTATATTCAGCTGTTCATTTGCATTGTCTTCTGGAGCTATCTCAAGTTCGTCTTCCGTGGGTGAGCTGAGCATATCAGCAAAGTATTCCTTCCACCTATCGAGCTGAGTTTCTGGGGTGGTCAGTGGGCGGTTGTCTTTGCTTCTAACTATATTTGTGGTCTTTGTGTGCGTTTTGGAGAGCTTGTTTGTCAGTGTGTAAAGAGTCCTCGAGTTGTTATTTTTGGCTGCTTCTTCTGCTTGCTCACATATCAGGGCAATCCATATTTGATTGTCTTTTTTGGCAGATGCTTTAATTTGTTTGCATAGTTGTGTATATCTCCAGATTGCATCATTTTTTGTCATCGAAGTTTTGCACTGGAGTACCAGTTTCTTCGCATCCTTTCTGTCTTGTATAAGTTGCCATGTTTGGTCTGAGATCCAGTCTTTTCGATTTCTTTCCTTTGTGCCAAGGGTTGTTTTGGCCGATTCGAGTAGTGTCTTGGCTAAGCCATCCCAAGATGTTATGGGATTTTGGTCTGCATTTTCATGCAGGTTTGTTAGGAAAACTTTTTTGCAGTTTGGTTGGCGCAGTTTGTGTAGGTTGAACTTTACTCTCTTTGATTGTTCAGGTTTCTTTGGTACGGCCAGTTTGATTCTGAACGTGCCGAGCAGAAGGTGGTGGTCGCTGGCAATGTCTGCACCCCTTTTGTTTCTGACATCAAGTAGGGATCTCCGCCATGTTTTCGATATGGCAATATGGTCAATTTTGTTTTTGGTTTTCTTGTCGGGGGATATCCATGTGACTTTGTGGATTTGCTTGTGTGGGAACACTGTTCCACCTATAACTAGTTCTGATGTTGAACAGAGTTTCGTGAATAGTTCACCGTTTTCGTTTCTTTCCCCACATCCTTCTTTACCCATGATGTCTTCTAGGTTACTGTTATTTGTCCCGACCTTAGCGTTGAGATCACCCATGAGTATGGTGATATCACCTCTGTTTATCTTCCTTAACGTACTTTCAAGGATATCGGAGAAATTTTCTTTTTCCTCAGCACTCTCACTGTTTGTGGGTGCATAGCATTGTACAAAGGTGATATTTCTGTATTTAGTGTGGAACCTTGCTGTAATTATTCTGTCATCAATGGGGTTCCATGAAATTAGGCTCTTTCTGGCTTTTTTAGTAATTATGAAACCAACGCCTCTTTCATGAGACCCAGTTTCTTTGCAACTGTACAGGAAAAGCTCCCCAGATTGTAAGTTGAGCTCCCCCTTGCCAAGCCAGCGAACTTCTGATAAGCCTAAAATTGAGATGTTGTAGTTATTTAATTCTCTCACCGCTTGATGCAGTTTTGATGCTTCGTATAGAGTTTTTACGTTCCAGCATCCAAAACGTAACTTTTCCTTAAGTGTAGCCAGTGTTGTCTTCGTTTTGTCCGTCCGGATTTGTGTTGTAGAGGTTTCATTAATAGCATAGTTTAGGCCAAGCAGGTTATTAGCCCACTGTGGCCGTAGTTTGGTGCTGGGGCTGCCAGCTATAGCTTCCAAACCAGCCTCCTGTTTACAGGATTTGAATCAGCCGCCCATTCTGGGTCAGACGCTGTTGCAGCCGCCCAATCTGGAACAGACGCTGCGGATTTGTAGCTCATTCTGAGTGCAGACGCTACATTTGTAGGTTTTGGTCCGCCCCGGGTATTTGATTTCCCCGGTACCACCTATATCTAGGAGGCATCCCCCTATCCGCCACCTGGGGAGGCGCCCGATGGGGGACCTACAACCCCACACAGGAAATATAGAGATACTAAGTATATAAATTTTCTTCTTGTCAAGAAAATCTATTTTTGTTCTTCTGGAAAAGTTTTAGAAGAAATTGTTGACTAACATTGATTCAAAGAAACTAACGTGAGTCCCAAAAGTCTTGGAATCCACCTTTGCCATGAATTTGATGAAGTAGGTCATTTCTTAATTGACACACATACAATTAAACAAATTATCAAATGTCATTTTTAAGTAGCTGTCAGTGGTCTTGAGGTTGTGTCGCATTGATTTTAGTGTTAAGTTCAACAATTTCATTAGTTATAAATAAAACGCCTTCTCATAAATTTAACACTGATTTATTTTATAGTGTTGTGAATTATAAAATTAAAAGAAGAAACTAAAATTAACATAGCATTAAAAGAACACACATTACAGCAGATGTTGAATGTGTTGTCCATTTTCACAAATACACAAATTAATTCGCCGTTTTATGTTATCGAACACATTTTGTAATACTGTGTTGTCTATCTCTTCACACTTTCATATTACATTGTTTCGCAGATCTTCTACTGTATGCACTGTATTGCTGAATACTGAATTTTTTAAATATGGAAAAGGAGAAATGTCCAGAGGAGTTAGATCACAAGAACGTGGTGGAAATGGGTCTTTGTTTATTAGCCTGTCGTCGAAGAATTCCTTAAGATAATTTAATGTTTCACGAGTAATGTGCGGTCTAGCAGAATCTTGTTTGACGAAGCCATTTTGGAGTTCATCATCATGAAGTTCGTTAATAAATTGTTGCAAAATAGTGGCTCTATAAGTGGCAGCGTTTAAATTACCATCGAAAAATATTGGACCGATAATTCTGCGTATTGACATTGCTAACTACACACCAACTTTGATAGGATGCAGTGGGGTCTCTCTAAAAAAATGTGGATTGTCAACACTTCACATGCGCATGTTTTGGGAATTAATGTATCTGTTTAGATGAAACCAGGCTCCATCAGTGAAAAAAGTTAAATTTAACACTTTGTCGTTCATATTTTCATTGACCAACGACAGTATTTAGTAGGCCTCATTATAATCGAGTGGTAAAAGTTCTTGGTACATTTGCAACTTATATGAATTCATGTGAACATCTTGACGAATAATCCTGTGAGTGGTAGTACAACTTAAATTCAACAGTTGAGCTAGTCTCCTAATTGAAGTGGTAGGTTCGTCTTGGACTGCATTTCTGATGTTGTTTATAATATTCTCATTATTAATACGAGGGCTTCCACTTCTAGATTTGTTATTGTTAGGTTAGGTTAGGTTAGGTTAGGTTTTTTTCAGTACTTCGAAAGCAATCAACTGATCGTAATACCTGCCTTCTAAACTGATTCCTATTAAATACAGCCATAGGAAAACGTTGCCTAAATTCTTCAATGCACTGGTCAATTCCCATTCGCCATTTTCCAGGCGTCTACCATTACGAAAATAACTTTCGACAATAAAAGTTTTTTGCCCTTTTGTTAACATTTTTAAATTAAATAAATTAAGTAAGACCGGTAGAAATAACATAAAACGGCGAATTAATTTGTGTATTCGTAAAAATGGACAACACATTCAACATCTGTTGTAATGTTTGTTCTTCTTTGTTAATTTTATAATTCACAACCCTATAAAATAAATCAGTGTTAAATTTATGAGAAGGCGTTTTATTTATAACTAATGAAATTGTTGAACTTAACACTAAAAACAATGCGACATAACCTCAAGACAGCTACTTAAAAATGACATTTGATAATTTGTTTCATTTTCTGTGTGTCAATTAAGAAATGATCCAAGATGTGAAAGTTTCCAAGACTTTTGAGACTCACGTTCGTTTATCTTTCTATCTTAAAGACATGGGACATTGCGGTTCTAGGGAACTATTAACTAGTCTAATACGAAACTTAATAACTCATATCTCATGGTGAATGGTGGAAAACCGTAAGACCGGATCCAGTTTGATTTACAACTTGGCGAGAATTGTGACCTTTCAGTTTGGAATGTAACGCGATAAACCAAGAATCGCACCGAAATTTACGATTTAATTAAAACTTACAAACACAGAAAACAACTAGCAATTAAATAGACGAACATGAATAATTAATGGTACCAAGGCGATAATTATCTAGTTATAAGTAGCCCGTATAATATCACAATTTATTAGAAAATTATTGAGACAAGACTAGACAGACAAGACTAGAAAGCTAAGACCAGACAGACAAGACTAGACGCACAAGAGTGTGACAGACAGTTTGGTGACATTTTTAGCTGGAGAAGGATAGAATAATGGCATGAAACTAAAACTTTGAATGAAAATGGTCTTGACGAACCACCAAAAACCGCAAAACAACTGGAAAAAGAAGCCAAAAACAGCTTTTTTTCAGTTTAATTGACTTTCATATTGAGTAAATGTAAACTAGTCTGGACGGACGAGTTTTTATGTAATCTAATTACAAGGGAAATAGCCGCAGGGCGATGCAGTGAGAGTGTCTAATTAGTTTAAGCTGTTATTACACACAGGTGTGTAATAATTGCCATCGCGACATTTTTTAACATAATGTTTTAAATAACAAAATGATTGAATTAAAAAATTAAGAAAAGCATTTGGATTTGTGGATTTTTTGACCGACTAAATCGCTGGTTATTAAAATTTCTAGGAAATTAAATTCTCTACAAGTTTTATTTTTACATTTTTCAAAAATTTCTTTAAGTTTTCGAGTTAACTTGAGACGAGAATCGTTGTAAAACGACTGTTTTCATAGTCGATTATTACCAACATTATGGACCAAAAATCACTAAATAACAAGGTTGCTTATAGAAAATTTAGTTATCTTCAAGTTTTATTCGAAACATTTTGCAAAATTTTGCTCAGTTTTCGAGTTATTTTCGTTTTTTTTAAAGAACAAAAGTTGAAACCAATACAAAATTTGACTGTGTTTCAAGATTGGTTATAGCCAACTAGACAGACCAAAAATATTAGTAGTCGCTAGAAATGTAGGAAACAAATTCTGCTATTTCATGCGCTAGACAAGGCTAAATGTAGGCTAAAGGCTAAATGTAGTATTCAATGATATTCAATTCCTGCAATAACAACTCTCTTAGCTCCTGAGCAGTTCTTGGAGCTAGTGTATGCCTTCGGATCCGCCGTTCTAACTCATCCCAGACATATCCATGGGATTCATAGTCTGGACTCAGTGCTGGCCATTCAAACCGCCTAATTCCCACCTCGTAGATATTCTTTGACAACTCTGGCTGTGTGAGGTTTTTTGCATTATCTTGCATGAAAATGCACATGCTCATCCATAGTGACCATGAAAGGCATAACATGATCGTCTAGAATAGTGGTAGCGAACCTATGGCACGCGTGCCACGGCTGACACGTAGGAAAATTTTATTGGCACGCCATTACTCACGTATGTCTTCTAAACTTGTTGAACTATCTTTTCTAAAATAAATTTTGAAGTTTCTCAATCTACTTTTGTGCAACGTCAATAGTGTAAAATATAAGACGTGTTCAAAATCCGTCTATTGGTGTGCCCGTAATTGCAAAAGGCGCACAAAAATTTTCAAATTTAAAAAATTCACCAAAGCCGTATTTACAAAGCTACAATTTTGAAATTTGGTAATTTTTGAGATTTCGCAAGAATATGAAATCATACCAAGTTTCATCAAAATCCGTCGAAAGGTTTGTCCGTAATTTCAAAAGGCGCACAAAAATTTCAAAAATTCACAAAAGCCGTATTTACAAAGCTACAATTTGGCAATTTGTGGGACCTCGTAAGAATATCAAATCATACTACGTTTCATGAAAATCCGGGGATTGGTTTGCCTGTAATTGCAAGAGACGCACAAAAATTTACAAATTTCATCAAAACCGTATTTACAAAGCTACAATTTTGAAATTTGGGAATTTGTGAGATCTCGCAATAATATCAAATCGTACCAAGTTTCATCAAAATCCGTCGATTGGTTTGTCCGTAATTGCAAAAGGCGCACAAAAATTTTAAAAAATTCACGAAAGCCGTATTTACAAAGCTACAATTTTGAAATTCGGGAATTTGTGAGATCTCGTACGAATATCAAATGATACCACGTTTTATCAAAATCCGTCGATTGGTTTGCCCGTAATTTCAAAAGGCGCACAAAACACGCCAAATATTAACGCTAATACGGTAACTGATTTTCACTATCACATTGTAAAAGTAGACCTAGCACGTCGACATTTCAAAACGTGAAAATTAAAAAAAAATGGCACGCGGTCGGAAAAAGGTTCGCCACCCCTGGTCTAGAACCTCCGTAATGTATCTGTGAGCTTGCAAGAGAGCCACTCTGTTTGAATACCAAATCAGTGCGTGCTCGTGAAGAAATTCCTGTCCAAACCATAACCGAGCCACCGCCAAATGGAAGTCGCTTGTCAATGCAAACTGGAGCAAATCTTTCTCCGGATCTTCTCCAAACTCGTCGACGTCCGTCTGGCCTAGTGAGACAAAAACGCGACTCATCTGAAAATAGGACGTTGAAAATAGGATGTTGAGAATCATCATTGTTCCATGCCAAGTGAAAATCTTGCAATTGGATGTCGGCATTGTAATTGTGGACCTGTAGCTATCCTTCTATAACAGGGGTGGCGAACCTTTTTATCACCGCGTGCCATTTTTCTTAAGTTTCCACATTATTCAATAACATTGCCTGTGTTACCATATTAGGCTGAATACCATATTGGCTTGAATACGATATTTGAAAGTATCAAATTCCCTCCCGATTTACAACAATTAAGGGTCACAGCGGGATTCCTTTAACTACAGACCAATCTGTATCCAAAGCCAATTTTTAAATTTTTTCGCATTTCTGCCTCGATTATCAACTTTCTTGGAAAGTAATAACATGCCGGCAAACAGTGAAAACGGCTTCTGGGAAAGCAGCTCAACTGATATTGCTCTGTTAGACACTGTTCATTTTATAATTACTTCTCTAAATTGTATCAGGAGGTTCTTGCTTTATTTTACGACCTAACTAAAGCATTTGACTCTTTTGATCATGAGCTATTTCCAGAAAAAATTAAAGATATTGGAGTCGACAAGAACTGGGTAAAATCTTCTTTGCATCAAAGAGGACGACCAGTGATCGCAAAAGGTTCAAAATTGTTAAAAAAATTAAAGAAGCGGGTGGTATCCCAAGGCTCTCTAATATTGATATCTGTTATGATCACAAGCTCCTTTCACGAAAAATGAAGTTATTGGAGTTATATGCGTCGCCAAGAGCTGGGTATAATCTTCCTTTGCATCAAAGAGGACGAACAGTTATCGCAAACGGTTCAAAATCGGAAAGAAAATTAAACAAGCGGGTACTACCCCAAGGCTCTCTAATGGGTCAAACTCTATTCTTGACATTTGTTATGATCACAAGCTCCTTATACAATAAAAATAAGTTATTGGAGTTAGAGGCGTCGCCAAGAACTGGGTAAAATCTTCCTTGCATCAAAGAGGACGAACAGTGGTCGTAAGCAGTTCAAAATCGGAAAGAAAATTAAAGAATCGGGTGGTACCCCAAGGCTCTCTAATGGGACAAACTCTATACTTGATATTTGTTATGATCACAAGCTCCTTCCACAATAAAATAAAGTTATTGGAGTTAGAGGCGTCGCCAAGAACTGGGTATATAAAGTTATTGGAGTTAGAGGCGTCGCCAAGAACTGGGTAAAATCTTCCTTGCATCAAAGAGGACGAACAGTGATCGTAAACGGTTCAAAATCGGAAAGAAAATTAAAGAAATGGATGGTATCGCAAGGCTCTCTAATGAGACAAACTCTATTCTTGATATTTGTTATGATAACAACCTCCTTCCACCAAAAAATGAAGTTATTGGAGTTAGAGGTGTCGCCAAGAACTGGGTATAATCTTCTTTGCATCAAAGAGGACGAACAGTGATCGTGAACGGTTCAAAATCGGAAAGAAAATTAAAGAAGTGGGTACCCCAAGGCTCTCTAATGGGACAAACCCTATTCTTGATATTTGTTATGATCACAAGCTCCTTGCACCAAAAAAATTAAATTATTGGAGTTAGAGGCTTAGCCAAGAACTGGGTAAAATCTTCCTTGCATCAAAGAGGACGAGCAATGATCGTAAACGGTTCAAAACCGGAGTGTGGTACCCCAAGGCTCTCCAATGGGACAAACTCTATTCTTGATATTTATTATGATCACAAGCTCCTTCCACAAAAAAATGAAGTTATTGGGGTTAGAGGCGTCGCCAAGAACTGGGTAAAATCTTCCTTGCATCCAAGAGGACGAACAGTGATCTTAAACGGTTCAAAATCGGAAGGAAAATTAAAGAAGTGGGTGATACCCCCAGGCTCTCTAATGGGATCAACTCTCTTCTTGATATTTGTTATGAGCACAAGCTCCTTCCACAAAAAATAAAGTTATTGGAGTTAAAAGCGTCGCCAAGAACTGGGTAAAATCTTCCTTGCAACAAGGAGGACGAACAGTGATCGTAAACGGTTCAAAATCGGAAAGAAAATTAAAGAAGTGGGGGGTACCCCAATGCTCTCTAATGCGACAAACTCTATTCTTGATATTTATTATGATCACAAGCTCCTTCCACAAAAAAAAATAAGTTATTAAAATCTATTAAAAATCTTCCTTGCATCAAAGAGGACGAATACTGATCGTAAGCGGTTCGAAACCGGAAAGAATATTAAAGAAGCGGGTGGTACCCCAAGGCTCTGTAATGGCACCAACTCTGTTCCTGATATTTGTTAATGATCTGGCGCAAACAAATAATGTTGCAATTATATTTTGTACGCTGGCGATAGCAACATTTTAATATCTAACCCAGACATACACGATTTAATTAAAAATAGCAATTTAAAATCAAAAACGTTAGGGGATGATGTATAAATCTTTAATGGACTTAAATATACGAAAAACTCTTTGTGCTTCATCAAGTACAACATTTTAACGCTACCCTCATTCCTCCCGCGTGCCAATAAAAATTTCCAGCGTGTTAGCTGTGGCACGCGTGCCATAGGTTCGCCACCGCTGGCCTAGAACATGACATCTTCCCCTACTAACCCACTATCATATATATATATATATATATATATATATATATATATATATATATATATATATATATATATATATATATATACCGGGTGGTCCATTTAAGTGAAGACATAGAAATATCTCTAAAAATAAACATATAACAAACTAATAACCCAGCTGAAAAGTTAATATTTCACAGGGGGCCATTCACTGATGGACTATGGTCGTAAATGGTTCAAAATCGGAAAGAAAATTAAAGAAGCGAGTGGTACCCCAAGGCTCTCTAATGGGAGCAACTCTATTATTGATATTTGTTAATGATCTGGCGCAAACAAATATATTGTACAATTATATTTTGTTCGCTGATGATAGCAACATTTTAATATCTAAGGCAATTCAATTACAAGTTGCAATTTAATGCACTTCATGGTTATAGTTTACTTCTAAGATTTGAAAGGAGCCGAATCAATAAAATGTCTAGGGGTAACACTTGAGCAAAAGCTAAGGGACTATCATATTGTACTAACATGTTCGACATTAATTCCTGTGTGTTATCTGATCCGAAACCTAAGAGAATGTGAAAATGTTGATTCTGCAAATATTTTACGCCATTGTTCAATCTAGCTTGTCATAAGGACTGATATTTTTGGATGAGCACCAAATATAAATGCGGTATTTAAAAAGATATTATTCTTAATGTACATCCTCTTTGTGCTTCATCAAGAACAACATTTTAACGCTACACTCCTTCCTCCCGCGTGCCAATAAAAATTTCCAGCGTGTCACCTGTGGCACGCGTGCCATTATTTCGACCACCGCCATTGGTTCTATAAGAT
Source organism: Phosphuga atrata (assembly GCA_944588485.1). NCBI lineage: Eukaryota > Metazoa > Arthropoda > Insecta > Coleoptera > Silphidae > Phosphuga > Phosphuga atrata. The sequence goes on along the minus strand of OX155902.1, from coordinate 56,883,213 downwards.
AATGCAGCAGCATGAAACCTTCTTCGAACAGTCCATTCCATTTATATTGGCATCTCTAACTTCTTGAAGTTCATTTTGTAGCATAACCGCAGAAGATGTTCTATTTCGCAAACTTGCGGAAACCAAATAGCGGTCATCTCTTTGGGTGGTGATTCGTTTTCGCCCGGGTCTTCTGCTTATCAGGCGAGTCTTAGTTGCAAGTGACCTAAATTATTTGCTCATCATTATATTACACAATGGCACCAACATTTTCCAATGAAATCTTTTAGGCTTGTCTCATACTGGCGGATCCGCTCAGCTCACATCAGGTCTGATCGGGTCCGCTCTTCTCAGCTCCATCATTTTTCCACATATTGCATCCGCTTAGCTACATCACTTTTACACACACTTCCCTCCCACCGAACCCCTTGTCAACTTGTTAGTTGTATAGGGCTAAATATGTGCTGCTATCACTTTGTGTGTCATGCCAGGAGATCTTAAGAAAGATAGTCTAGCAACCAAGTGCTGATGTTCAGTTCGGTAATGGAAATTAAATTCCAAATACCTTAGCAGAGGCACCACGAGCAGGAATCAGCTTCACCCCCTTTATTACATCTCCTTGTTTAATGCAAACCATCCTCCTCCTGGCTTTGACCTACCAAGGAAAATTTGGGTTGCTATCAACAGGGTTCGAACTGGCCATGGTCGATGTGCATCATTGCTTCATAAGTGGGGCTTAAAATCTTCCCCTAGTTGTGATTGTGGTGACTTGGAACAGACAATTCGTCACATTGCTATAGAGTGTGAAAGAAGAGCGTTCTCCGGATCCATGGATGAGTTCATGAAGACTTCAGTTCAGGCTGTGCAGTGGTTGAACAATCTGGACATTAATTTATGAAATCACTTGTGAAATATTGTCGATTGTCATAGTGTATTTTTTATACTTATATAAAATTTATAAGTTATATTTTTTGTGTGTAATACCATAAAGCTAATAATAATAATGTGCTGCTATCCTGGTTGCATATATGCCTTAGCGCACATATGAAAACGTTAGTGTTGCGCCTGCGTGAACCATCCGCCAGGATCTAACCTCCGGCTACTATTCTTGACAAACAGAGGAATCGGAGCGAAGCGGATCGGAACGGAGCCGAACCGAGCTGAGAGGACGCAGCTTGTGCGTTTCTATTTGAATACACAAGTTTTATATTTTTCTTGGCTGAAAGGCTGAGCTGAGCGGATCCAGTGTGGGACAAGCCTTAACAATTTCCTATCTAAAACACTCAATCAAAATATTTACCAATTTTCTGTAAAAATATCCCATCAAAACATTGAAACAATTTCACACACAAAACTCTCCACACAATAAAAACTTGAATTAAAAAATAATTCCTGGTGCCTTCAAAATCCATTACTTTCCACGGAATAATTTGGTGGCTTTTTGCTCTCACACTTTCCACCAGTCAATGCTTTTTTGTGGCGACTAATTATGTAAACTTTTAACCCTCCGCCGTGTCGGTCATGAGTTATTACCAGCCAGCACCGCCGCAACTTTAATGAAATTCTAACGTTCACCGAATCCGGCGACACAAAAAAGAAACATTCTCTCTATAATTATTAATAAACATTACAACGAAAAAATCTCAATCAATTTCACGCTTCCATTCCGAAATTTACATAAAAATTAAATTAATTAAACTGCTTTTGACACTCTAATTATCACAAACAAAAAAACACTTATTAACTGTTACAATCCAAATTTGTGATTTGTGTTAGTCTACATTTGTCTTACTAACTCAACTATTCATCAGCGAGACTTGTCTTTCTAAATACAAAGATGTCCAACATTTTTTTTTTACGTTGCCTCATACTCACAAGACTAGACCCAGACTTTAACTCAGCAGACTAACTCCAAAACCATCAGTTTTGTTTTCAGAATAAGGCTTGTCGCACACTGGATTCGCTCCGTTCAGCTCACATCAGATCCGATCGGGTCCGCTCCTCTCAGCTCCGTCATTTTCCATATATTGCATTCGCTCAGCTACGTCACTTTTTCACACAATCAATCCCCTCCCACCTCTCCAACCGGGAGAGTTTAATATGTGCTGCTATCCTGGTTGCATTAATGCCTTTGCGCATATATTAAACGTTAGTGTTGCGCCTGCGTGAACCATCCGCCAGCATCCGACCTCCGGCCTTGTATTCTTCATAAATAGAGAATAAGGAGCTGAGAGGAGCGGAACGAAGCCAAGCTGAGCTGAGCGGACGCAGTATGTGCGTTTCTATTTAAATACACGGGTTTTATATTTTTCTGGGCTGAAAACCTGAGCTGAGCGGAGACGAGCGGGCCCAGTGTGCGACAAGCCTAACAGAATCGCTCTCAGGATTGAGCAATTATTAGAGATTAAACCAGCTCCGGCCCAACCCAGCAACGACGCAGACATGCTTATTCTGAGAGAACTGCAAATAGAGTGGAACTCTGTCAGACTGCAGTCTATTTGGGGGTTACATTAGACCGAACTCTGACGAAGCACGGGAAGGAAGTGTTGTGAACGGAGAAGTAATTAATAACGTGCATTATGCGGACGATACAATTCTGCTGGCAGGAAGTGCTGATGATTTGCAGGCGCGACTGGATTGCGGCTAAAATCGAAGGAAGAGGGTTCAAGTTAAATATTAGCAAGATGGTTATTAGCAAAAATGGAGAGCTTCTAGCAAACCTGAGTACAGGCAACCAACAGATTCAGCAAGTCTCGAGCTTCAGATATCTGGGATGCTTGTTGAACAGTGACTGGGATAACAAGCAGGAAATAAGGTCCCGCGTCGAGCAGGCAAGAGCTGCATTTACCAGTATGAAGAAGGTTCTTACATCCCGATACTTGTCAATACCTCTGCGTATTCGATTACTACGGTGCTATGTATTTCCAATTTTGTACTATGGAATGGAAGGAAGGACTTTGACAAAGGCAATGTGTGACCGACTGGAAGGGTTCGAGATGTGGTGCTACCGCCACCTGCTGCGAATATCATGGGTAGAAACACCGAGATGTTTGCCCGTCTCCAAAAGCAACTAGAAGTCATGTTTACCATCAAAAAACGCAAGCTGGAATATTTTGGACACGTTATGAGAGGAGAAAAGTACCGTATCTTGCAGAATATCTTGCAAGGCAAAATCCAAGGTAGAAGAGGTCCAGGAAGAAGACGCACGTCCTGGCTGAAAAACTTGAGAGAGTGGTTTGGTGTCAGTTCTAGTAGCCTGTTTCGTGCCGCTGCTGATAAAATAAAAATCATTATGTTGATCGCCGACGTCCTCGGAGGACATGGCACGTAAAGAAGAACTCTGACCTGCAGAAAACATATTGAGAAAACCAAGGCGAAAATCAAAACTAGGAATGGCATCCTCCGGAAACTGACCAACGCCCGCTGAGGAGACAACCCTAACGTCCTGCGCTCCTCGGTGCTACTCCGCAGCTGAGTATGCATCCCCCGTATGGGAGAGATCAACACACGCCTGTAGACTGGACCTTGCCCTGAACGACACGTGCAGATTAATAACGGGATGCCTAAAATCCACCAGCCTTGACTAACTGTACATGCTAGTCGGGTTTGCACCACCTCAAATAAGGAGGGAAACCCAGGCCATGTCCGAACGAAACAAACAACGCGATGACATCAGACATCCATTGCACGTACATGCCCCGCCTGTGGCCAGACTAAAATCAAGACGAAGCTTTATGTAATCCACACAGGCCATTACAGGCCCTAAAGGTAGGCGTCCACATTTCAGCATCGTACGTATCAAACGGTTTTTTTTTTAGATCGCGTCCACAGTATCGGCAGCGATAGGATTTGCCGACGCAACTACTAGCAAATACCATATTCCGTATGACGTCATCGGCACACATCGGAAAAGTTGCCCATCGGAGCATCGGTATCGGCATTGCCGACGGGTAGATTCGTGCGATCCGTACGATGCCGAACAGAGGACGCACTTGTATTACTTTCTGTAGAAAGAATACTGCTATCCGTTTGGTGCGATGCGTCCGATACATACGATGCCCAACTGTGGACGCCTACCGTAAAGCTGCATCCAAGGAGGCAAAATGGGAACAGCGCTTAGTAGACAATGATATCCCAACCTGGAATCCTAGAGAAAATCTCCCTGCAGGTTCGGGCCTAAACTGGGGTACCTGGAAAACCATCAACCGACTACGCTGCCAAATGGGACGATGCAAGAACAACCTCCTGAAGTGGGGATATGCGGAAGAGGAAGCATGTGAATGCGGAGAATCCCAGACAATGGAACACTTTCTGGTGTGCCAATCCCTACAAGTTCCATGTACCCTCTGGAACCTACGGTCGTGTGACGAAAATGCTGTGATGTGTGCTGAACATTGGAGTGATATGAGCATTTTATAAGAACATTTTCTTTGAACAGTTGACATTTCATGAGTTTTGTGATATACATATATTTTATATTTTGAGTAGCTCAGATACGATTAAATAAATCGGCGCCATTCAACAATGCCATAAAATCGATGAAATAATAAATAATATAAATCGAATAAATACCGCATTTGAAGAAAAAGAATATATATAAGAAACTTTGCCATTCCTAGATGTAAGACAGGCATTGTAAAGGGTCTGGTACGGGGACTATTACTTAAAATAATAATGGTAATTCCAGCTTTCTCGAATATACTTAGATCATACCTACGCAACTGATTGGGGTACCACAAGGCAGTCTTATGGGCCCTCTACTGTATGTGCTGTATACCTCAGATATACCAGAAAACACAACCATAGGAACATTTGCAGAGGACACAGTTGTACTAATTAACCACCCAGACCCCAACATCGCGACAAAACATCTTGAAGACTACTATCTACTGCAAAAGTGGTTAAAAAAGAGGAAATTTAAAATCAAGGAAACCAAGTAACCTGCCATGCAACATTTACGTTACGAAAAGGTCTCTCTCCTCCAGTTTATTGAAATAATATAGAAATCCCCCAATGCCCGGCAATAAAGGACTACATCTAAATCATCATCAGCCTTTCACGTCCTCACTCCTGGGGCACCGACCTCTTCTCCTCCACATATCCAACCACAGCACTAAGATTTGAATATGGTGGACCTAGCGGTTTAACGTAGAATTCGAACGACAAATTTCCAGAGAAGGTGTTAAAGGCAGTTGGGACCCCACGGTTGCCTAAGCCGGGTTGGGGAATTGAGTGTGGTGGGTTGCAGAGCCATTTGTTTTTGATTTTTGCTGCTTTTTGGTTCTGTGTGGGTTTCGAACCCACGCTGTCTGACTCAAGAGCCAAGTGTTTAACTATCTGAGCCACCACCACCCCCAAGATCCACATCTAGATAGTAAACTTAATTGGAAGAACCACATAACCAAAAAGAGAAAACAGACTCAGATATAGAATCAGATATAGAAAAGATATAGAAAACTCTGCTGGCTCATCGGCAAAAACTGAGTTTAAGGCTAAGCAACAAAATACTTATCATCAAGAAACAAGAAGCCCAGAATCAATACTCTGAAACAAAACAAAGATAAATACCTTGAAAACCTGTATGATATGGAGATGAACAGTTGGGATAAGATCAGAGAATCTTTAATCAAAACATCTAATGGTGTGGGAAACACCCCAAGAAAAATGAAGCACAGGTGGTGGAATAAAAAACGTGATGAAGCACTTGAAAGGAGGTTAAATTCATGGAAGAGGTGGCATTCCAATAAAACCGATGAAAAATGGGAAGACTTGGAAAAAAAAAGGGAATGGAAGGAAAGAAGCTGCCAAGGTTATAAGAACTCAAAAGATATGACACATCTAGGGTGGAAGAACGGGAAGAATTTATAAGGAATAGCACGAAGGAGTTTTATCAAAGCTACAAAGAGGAGTTACAAGGGTATCAACCATCAACTCTTTGCTTTAAGCGCATAGATAGTAGCAAAGTTACTAATAACTGCAAGCTCTTGGCTATCTATTTTAAAGTGCGGATAAACTGCGAAGAACCTCTAGCAAGACTGGGCGACAAGAACCAAATCCACGAGAACCCAGATTCTAAACCACCAAGTCTAGATGAGATAAAACTGACAATCAAAGAGCTCAAGGATAACAAGCACCAGGGGAAGATAGCATTTTGGCAGAAATGTGGAAGATGCCGGAGATCGCCGCAAGAAGAATCCATCACCTTATAGAAGAAATATGGAAAACGGGACAGATCCCTAATGACTGGAAATGTGCGCTCATTTTTTTTGTGTGGCGGTCGTTTGGCTGCAAAGCCTTTCTGCACTGCGACCAACTTGATCTATTGTGCTTTGTATTTTTTTATGTGCGCTCATACATACACTTCATATGAAAGGTAATCGAACGGACCTGGACCTAAATAATTACAGGGGGATCTCCCTACTTCTAATCGCTTATAAGATACTATCTAAAGTTCTATTGAGCAGAGTGGAGGAACAGGCTGACCACTTAATTGGAGAATACCAAGCTGGTTTCCGAAAAGGAGGATCATGCGCCGAATTCAATCTAAAAAGCATTCTGCGAACAAGGAGAAGCCAGAACACTGTCCTCATCTTTGTCGACTTTAAAAAGGCATACGACTCAATAGACCGACAATCATTACTTAGTACCTTGAAAAAGTTTGGAATGACAAAAAATGAGGGAAATCATCAAGGAAACACTGACGAATATCATCTTGCAAATCAAGTTCTTCGGGGATATTTCTGATCCGTTCGAAATTAAGACAGGACTCAGACGGGGAGAGGGATTATCCCCAATACTCTTCAACAGCGAAAATAATGAAAACCTGGGAAGGGGCCCTGAATTTGGAAAGAATAAGAGGAATACGCCTTAGGAGGGCAAGGAAAAACCTGGAAATCAAATGATCAGTTTTTGCCGATGACCCCTCTCTTGACCGATATCTTAGCGAATACCCGAGAAGACCCTCCATAGATGCGTGAGTGTCTTCATGAAATCGCAGTAAAAATGGGCTTCAAATTTCTTATGAAAAGACAGAATACAAGCACCAAAGTGAGACATGGAGGTACATCATGGGAAGATAAAGAAACAGAGAAGTTTAAATACCTGGGCGAATGGTACAAACCCAACGGACTAGATAATGAGGCAAATAAAGAAAGAGCCAGAAAACTAGACCTGGCCAACAAATATAACAAACGGTCATTATCCTACAAGGCCAAAATCAGACATAAGTTGACATAATCAGACATAAATTTATAGTACAACCTGAAGGATTGCACATCTCGGAGTGTCTTATTTTAAATAAAAAGTGGGAGTATCAGGAACTCGAAAAGAAAGGATTCTGCGGAAAATACTCGGGGCACAGAAAACTACTGATGGGACTTGGATTATGAGGAAAAACGAAGAGTTCTACAAACACACTTAGAAGATCAAGGACACAATTAGGAAGCGGAGGTTGAACTTTGACACCTACTAAGATTGGTTGAATGCAGACTGACCAAAAGGATCTTTAACTACATCATGGGGTTAAAGGCCACATCTAAATGGGTGGTTGAGGTGAAAAGGAATGCGGCAGAAGCTGGAATCACATTACAGATGACCCACTACAGGAGAGTAGACAGTATAAAAGCATTTCAGGAGAAACCATCAATGAGGAGGCCTACACGGATCATTTCCGATGAGGAGAGAAAGGAAAGAAGCGATCGCATGAAGAGGTTCTGGAAGAAGAAAAGAAGAAAGACCAAAAAGTTCTTCGCGATCCATAGTTGGCCAAATTAAAAGAAAACTATCATCAAACCTGTCTGAACTTATGGCATTGAACTGGGGATGTGCCAACGCCAACGCTCCATGGTAGGTAAGTAGCAAACCACATGATTTAAGAAGACCTGCAAATTACCCCAGTGAAGAAAGATATCCAGGAAAGACGAAAAAAGCACCATGAAAATATAAAATCAAACACAAATCCTATAATAAATACGCTTCCTCAACACCAGGTCCTCAAAAGACTCAAGAGACGATTGCCAGCTGACCTTTAGCGGTAGTCAGAGGTATCCTATCGTTGGATGGACACCTCATCACGCCAATTCATATGACATAACTTCAGCTCATAGACAGGTCGTCTGGCCTAGTCTGGTCTTGTTTCGTCTAAAAGTTTTCATCTAAAAAACCTTGACAAACAAGTTCAGTCCATCAAGTTTGGTCTATTAAATCTTCAAAGACAAGTACTGGCCATCAAGATCTAAGTATTCAACAAGTCCTTGTGGCAAGCTTAGTGTATTAAAACTTGACAAACAAGGTGTTAATAGATTATTCCTATCGACAAATAAGTTCTTAACACATTAAAGGCGGGAGTGGTAGTACTACGATTTATCTCGACTGTAGCTTAAAGGCGGGAGTCTTAGTACTACGATCTATCCCAACGCCTTTAATGTGTTAATAGTTTGTTCTTATTGACAAATAGGTTTTGGTATAATAGGTTCAAGACAAATTCCAAGACAAATTCGAATGCTGCTCAAAATAAAATCTAAATTTTTTTTTTTAAATAAATTAAGAAAATTATTATTTTTTAGGGGAAAAGGATCTCGTGGTTGATAGCCCTTTGCATAAAGTACAGAATAAATATATTCTCTCTTTTTATGGTTTTGTTTTGGGCAGCATTGGAAATTGTCTTGAGCCTCGTGTGACTCATAGTCCCGCGGGTTGGACATCCCTGATCTATTCGAATATCTCTAATCGAATCTGATCCTGTTACATGGAATTATCAATTTAGATGAGTTTGCAATTAAGCCGTGCAAGAATGCAAATTAGTGTGTAGAGCTGATATGATACGATTGCGTGTGTGCTGGTCGTAGTTGAACGGCGGAAATATGTAAATGCGAATCAGAATCGCTGGCAATAATTTCCCGACGTTAAGCGGTTCTGGTGCAAATTGGCATGGAGAGCGAAAATAAATCCCAATGCAAAAAGGATTGAAAATTACAAATCTACGCATCAACGAGCGAATTTAGACTCGACATGTAGATTAGTAGGCAAAAATTTAATTTGTTTGCAATATAATTATGCAAATGGTTCAGTAGCTGCAGACACATTGAACTAGATGCTATAAGTAGCCGCTGTGTATATACTACCTAGTAAACTGCATATGCGCCTCGAGTAAATATAAATTAGTTATTTTTAGAACGTTCAGCTCTTAATTGATTAATTTGTAATCTAACCCACATTATTCTAAAACAAAATAAAACAGAAACAAGAATTTATAAGTATACATTCAATACTGAGTTATAAACTTGTTTCTCTAGTCTTGTTTATGTCTAAACTTGTCAAGTTGTCTAGACATTGTCTATCTAGTCTCATATGTTTGTTTACTCTAGTCTACTCTCTGTTTATTAAAATGATAAATTGATGTTTATTTTTGATGATTATTCATGAATATTGATGAATATTGATCAAGAATAATGAACATTGATGAACATTGATGAATATAATGAATATTGATGAATATTGACGAATATTGTTGAATATTAATGAACATTAATGATTATTTATTATTGATGAATATTAACGAACATTGACGAAAATTGACGAATATTTGTTATTGATGAGTATTGATGAATATTAACGAAAATTGATGAATATTGATAATTATTAACAAACATTGACGAATGTTGAAGAATATTTGTTATTGATGAGTATTGATGAATATTAACGAACATTGATGAATATTGATTATTATTTATTATTGATGAATATTAACGAACATTAACAAATGTTGAAGAATATTTGTTATTGATGAGTATTGATGAATATTAACGAAAATTGATGAATATTTGTTATTGATAAGTATTGATGAATATTAACGAAAATTGATGAATATTGATAAATATTAACAAACATTGACGAATATTGAAGAATATTTGTTATTGATGAGTATTGATGAATATTAACGAACATTGATGAATATTGATTATTATTTATTATTGATGAATATTAACGAACATTAACGAATGTTGAAGAATATTTGTTATTGATGAGTATTGATGAATATTAACAAAAATTGATGAATATTGATAAATCTTAACAAACATTGACGAATGTTGAAGAATATTTGTTATTGATGAGTATTGATGAATATTAACGAACATTGATAAATATTGATTATTATTTATTATTGATGAATATTAACGAACATTAACAAATGTTGAAGAATATTTGTTATTGATGAGTATTGATGAATATTAACGAAAATTGATGAATATTTGTTATTGATAAGTATTGATGAATATTAACGAAAATTGATGAATATTGATAAATATTAACAAACATTGACGAATATTGAAGAATATTTGTTATTGATGAGTATTGATGAATATTAACGAACATTGATGAATATTGATTATTATTTATTATTGATGAATATTAACGAACATTAACGAATGTTGAAGAATATTTGTTATTGATGAGTATTGATGAATATTAACGAAAATTGATGAATATTGATAAATCTTAACAAACATTGACGAATGTTGAAGAATATTTGTTATTGATGAGTATTGATGAATATTAACGAACATTGATAAATATTGATTATTATTTATTATTGATGAATATTAACGAACATTAACGAATGTTGAAGAATATTTGTTATTGATGAGTATTGATGAATATTAACGAAAATTGATGAATATTGATAATTATTAACAAACATTGACGAATGTTGAAGAATATTTGTTATTGATGAGTATTGATGAATATTAACGAACATTGATGAATATTGATTATTATTTATTATTGATGAATATTAACGAACATTAACGAATGTTGAAGAATATTTGTTATTGATGAGTATTGATGAATATTAACGAAAATTGATGAATATTGATAAATATTTACAAACATTGACGAATGTTGAAGAATATTTGTTATTGATGAGTATTGATGAATATTAACGAACATTGATAAATATTGATTATTATTTATTATTGATGAATATTAACGAACATTAACGAATGTTGAAGAATATTTGTTATTGATGAGTATTGATGAATATTAACGAAAATTGATGAATATTTATAAATATTAACAAACATTGACGAATGTTGAAGAATATTTGTTATTGATGAGTATTGATGAATATTAACGAACATTGATGAATATTGATTATTATTTATTATTGATGAATATTAACGAACATTAACGAATGTTGAAGAATATTTGTTTTTGATGAGTATTGATGAATATTAACGAACATTGATGAATATTGATAATGATTAACAAACATTGACGAATGTTGAAGAATATTTGTTATTGATGAGTATTGATGAATATTAACGAACATTGATGAATATTGATTATTATTTATTATTGATGAATATTAACGAACATTAACGAATGTTGAAGAATATTTGTTTTTGATGAGTATTGATGAATATTAACGAAAATTGATGAATATTGATAAATATTAACAAACATTGACGAATATTGAAGAATATTTGTTATTGATGAGTATTGATGAATATTAACGAACATTGATGAATATTGATAAATATTAACAAACATTGACGAATGTTGAAGAATATTTGTTATTGATGAGTATTGTTGAATATTAACGAACATTGATGAATATTGATAAATATTAATAAACATTGACGAATATTGAAGAATATTTAATATTGATGAGTATTGATGAATATTAACGAACATTGATGAATATTGATAAATATTAACAAGCATTGACGAATATTGAAGAATATTTGTTATTGATGAGTATTGATGAATATTAACGAACATTGATGAATATTGATTATTATTTATTATTGATGAATATTAACGAACATTAACGAATGTTGAAGAATATTTGTTTTTGATGAGTATTGATGAATATTAACGAACATTGATGAATATTGATAAATATTAACAAACATTGACGAATGTTGAAGAATATTTTTATTGATGAGTATTGATGAATATTAACGAACATTGATGAATATTGATTATTATTTATTATTGATGAATATTAACGAACATTAACGAATGTTGAAGAATATTTGTTTTTGATGAGTATTGATGAATATTAACGAAAATTGATGAATATTGATAATGATTAACAAACATTGACGAATGTTGAAGAATATTTGTTATTGATGAGTATTGATGAATATTAACGAACATTGATGAATATTGATTATTATTTATTATTGATGAATATTAACGAACATTAACGAATGTTGAAGAATATTTGTTTTTGATGAGTATTGATGAATATTAACGAAAATTGATGAATATTGATAAATATTAACAAACATTGACGAATATTGAAGAATATTTGTTATTGATGAGTATTGATGAATATTAACGAACATTGATGAATATTGATAAATATTAACAAACATTGACGAATGTTGAAGAATATTTGTTATTGATGAGTATTGTTGAATATTAACGAACATTGATGAATATTGATAAATATTAATAAACATTGACGAATATTGAAGAATATTTGTTATTGATGAGTATTGATGCATATTAACGAACATTGATGAATATTGATAAATATTAACAAGCATTGACGAATATTGAAGAATATTTGTTATTGATGAGTATTGATGAATATTAACGAACATTGATGAATATTGATTATTATTTATTATTGATGAATATTAACGAACATTAACGAATGTTGAAGAATATTTGTTATTGATGAGTATTGATGAATATTAACGAACATTGATGAATATTGATTATTATTTATTATTGATGAATATTAACGAACATTAACGAATATTGAAGAATATTTGTTATTGATGAGTATTGATGAATATTAACGAACATTGATGAATATTAAAGAATATTTGTTTTTGATGAGTATTGATGAATATTAACGAACATTGATGAATATTGATAAATATTAACAAACATTGACGAATATTGAAGAATATTTGTTATTGATGAGTATTGATGAATATTAACGAACATTGATGAATATTGATAAATATTAACAAGCATTGACGAATATTGAAGAATATTTGTTATTGATGAGTATTGATGAATATTAACGAACATTGATGAATATTGATTATTATTTATTATTGATGAATATTAACGAACATTAACGAATGTTGAAGAATATTTGTTATTGATGAGTATTGATGAATATTAACGAACATTGATGAATATTGATTATTATTTATTATTGATGAATATTAACGAACATTAACGAATATTGAAGAATATTTGTTATTGATGAGTATTGATGAATATTAACGAACATTGATGAATATTGATAAAAATTAACAAACATTGACGAATGTTGAAGAATATTTGTTATTGATGAGTATTGATGAATATTAACGAACATTGATGAATATTGATTATTATTTATTATTGATGAATATTAACGAACATTAACGAATATTGAAGAATATTTGTTATTGATGAGTATTGATGAATATTAACGAACATTGATGATATTGATAAATATTAACAAACATTGACGAATGTTGAAGAATATTTGTTATTGATGAGTATTGATGAATATTAACGAAAATTGATGAATATTGATAAATATTAACAAACATTGACGAATGTTGAAGAATATTTGTTATTGATGAGTATTGATGAATATTAACGAAAATTGATGAATATTGATAAATATTAACAAACATTGACGAATATTGAAGAATATTTGTTATTGATGAGTATTGATGAATATTAACGAACATTGATGAATATTGATAAATATTAACAAACATTGACGAATATTGAAGAATATTTGTTATTGATGAGTATTGATGAATATTAACGAACATTGATGAATATTGATAAATATTAACAAGCATTGACGAATATTGAAGAATATTTGTTATTGATGAGTATTGATGAATATTAACGAACATTGATGAATATTGATTATTATTTATTATTGATGAATATTAACGAACATTAACGAATGTTGAAGAATATTTGTTATTGATGAGTATTGATGAATATTAACGAACATTGATGAATATTGATTATTATTTATTATTGATGAATATTAACGAACATTAACGAATATTGAAGAATATTTGTTATTGATGAGTATTGATGAATATTAACGAACATTGATGAATATTGATTATTATTTATTATTGATGAATATTAACGAACATTAACGAATGTTGAAGAATATTTGTTATTGATGAGTATTGATGAATATTAACGAACATTGATGAATATTGATAATTATTAACAAACATTGACGAATGTTGAAGAATATTTGTTATTGATGAGTATTGATGAATATTAACGAACATTGATGAATATTGATTATTATTTATTATTGATGAATATTAACGAACATTAACGAATATTGAAGAATATTTGTTATTGATGAGTATTGATGAATATTAACGAACATTGATGAATGTTGATAAATATTAACAAACATTGACGAATGTTGAAGAATATTTGTTATTGATGAGTATTGATGAATATTAACGAAAATTGATGAATATTGATAAATATTAACAAACATTGACGAATGTTGAAGAATATTTGTTATTGATGAGTATTGATGAATATTAACGAAAATTGATGAATATTGATAAATATTAACAAACATTGACGAATATTGAAGAATATTTGTTATTGATGAGTATTGATGAATATTAACGAACATTGATGAATATTGATAAATATTAACAAACATTGACGAATATTGAAGAATATTTGTTTTTGATGAGTATTGATGAATATTAACGAAAATTGATGAATATTGATAAATATTAACAAACATTGACGAATATTGAAGAATATTTGTTATTGATGAGTATTGATGAATATTAACGAACATTGATGAATATTGATTATTATTTATTATTGATGAATATTAACGAACATTAACGAATGTTGAAGAATATTTGTTTTTTGATGAGTATTGATGAATATTAACGAAAATTGATGAATCTTGATAAATATTAACAAACATTGACGAATGTTGAAGAATATTTGTTATTGATGAGTATTGATGAATATTAACGAAAATTGATGAATATTGATAAATATTAACAAACATTGACGAATATTGAAGAATATTTGTTATTGATGAGTATTGATGAATATTAACGAACATTGACGAATATTGATTATTATTTATTATTGATGAATATTAACGAACATTGACGAATCTTGAAGAGTATTTGTTAGTGATGAGTATTGATGAATATTAACGAAAATTGATGAATATTGATAAATATTAACACACATTGACGAATATTGAAGAATATTTGTTATTGATGAGTATTGATGAATATTAACGAACATTGATGAATATTGATTATAATTTATTATTGATGAATATTAACGAACATTGATGAATACTATCGAACATTGATGAATATTGATGCATATTTTTTTATTATTGATGGAGATTCATGAATATTATTGAGCATTGCTGAATATTGATGAATATTGACGAATATTAATGAACATTAATGAACATTGTTGAATATTGATGAATATTTATTATTGCTGAACATTGACGAATATTTATTATTGATGTTTATTAACTCTTCATTTTTATAATCGAGGCTGATTAAGAGCATTCAAAGCGTCGATTTATAAGTGATAGAATCTACAGGAGCTAGTAAACAGGGTTTTCGAATCCAATGTGTTATCGCTAAGTAAACTGCAAACGCGGCAATCTATTTCTTTACAATTCCCATCGTCGATTTTTTCGCCGCGAAGATAAAATCGTTATTAAATGCAACCGTTCGGATAACTAACCGCGTTTTTTCAATTGCGAAGTGCTATTATCTACGTATCTGCGTTATTATTAAACGTGTTATTATCTCTGCCCCAAGGCACAGATAAGAGGAAAACTGTAACAGCAAAGTGTTTTCTTTTTATATTGTAGACTGAATGCATGCAGTGCATGCAGGAAGTTTACCGAGTCTGACGATTATTGCTGGATTTAGTTCGTTTGTAATGAGAGCGATAATCTCCTTATCACGACTACTACGCTATATAGACTTAAAGTACTTAATTGCTTGGTTTTTATGCGGTCTTTTTACGTCGCTGGAAGATTTATCATAGAAATCGTTAAATTATTAACAAAAATAGAATCCGGTGATTTAGATTAAATTCAGTACCTACGTCTATAAACGTAAAGTAGACAAAAAATTATAAGAGACAAAGTAGACTAAACTAAAAGACAAAATAGACAAATCTAAAGACAAAGTAGATAAGACTAAAGCGCAAAGTAGACAAAACTAATTGACCAAGTAGATAAAGCTAAAGGACAAAGTAGACAAAGCTAAGTGACAATGTAGAGAAAGCTAATAGAACACCTAGACAAAGCTAAAAGACAAAGTAGACAATGCTAAAAGACAAAGTTGTCAAAGCTATTAAACAAAGTAGAACAAGATATAAGACAAAGTAGACAAAGCTGAAAGACTAAGTTAAACAGAAAAGACTAGACATTTAAACCGATGTGTAGTATTTGTGTGCAGTTCGTGTATACAGGCTTTAAATGTTCTTTGAGTATTTGTGGAATGTCGGTTGAAGGTAGGAAGTGTAAAGCAGCGCGTCTATAATTAATACCTGCAGCCATTATCACATAATCGCGTGGAAATTATGTCCGCCGTAAAACGGCTTGATGATAACATTTGCGAGCAATATTAGTTAATTCTTGTTTTCTCTCTGTTACAGGTGAGTCTCGGCAAGACAAGGCAAGCGCCGAAGATTAACGTTGCGTTAATCTGTCGCATTATTAAGTTTTGTTGCACGAACCAACGGTAAGATTAAAATGAAAAAATTCGTTAACTACGTCTATATTCAAATTTCGCACAAAAATTTCTGCTCAAAAAGTGTTAGTGATAGTTTGAAGTCATAACTGTCGAATACGACTTAACATTCATGTTATGATCTAACCTTGTATAACATAACTAGACCAAACACTAACGATATTGAGACTTTAGCATTCAACTATAGATTAATTACTTTCTTCTTATTCCTTTGGCACTACAGCCCTAAAAGGGCTTTGGATTTTTCTATAATCTCGCTCCATCTGCTGTCCACTGCCACTTCCTTCCAGTTGCTCACCTTCATCCTTCTCAAAACCTCTTCCATCGATTGCAACCACTTTTTACGTAATCTATCTCTTGCTCGTTTAGTTACCGCGTAATCACTCCGTCATTCGAGGTTCCGTTGTTTGGTTGCGTAACTGTATTTTTTTGTCAGGATAAGGTAGATGGCCCAACCCCCTTTTCGGGGGGGGGGGGCATTCCTTTCGCTCTCGTTTGCCCTGACCTTGAGCCTGATCCTCAGCCTTCATGAACTTGACTAGCTTGCTCAGGTTTCCAGGGTATATCTCGTGGATTTGAGAGTGGAGATTGGATAGAAGAGGCTATGCGACAATCTATTCCTGTCTGATTGTCGTGTGGTGCACATGCACTACCCCTTCAGAACTCCTGGTTCATCAGAGATGAATCATTTGTGTTTTTAATCAATTATCTCTGCTTAGAATTTCTCTCGCTTTTTGGGACTTTTTTCTTCTCTCGCTTTTTGGGACATTACGTTCCTCAACATGTTGTTGGCTATTGTCCAGCCCTGCTCGCTCGTAAGTAGCACATCCGCGATGTTTCCGCTTGTCAAGAGCTAGTGTCTTTTAAGCGTTGTCTTTTTGCGTCCCATCTGGGGCAGTGGAACAGAGTGTGTTCAGTCCCATCCCTTTCTTCAGAGCAATACCAGCATATGGTAATTTGCCTCTTTCCTATTCTGAACAGGTATGTGCCAAAAACGTTGTGGCCTGTCGTGGCTTGGTTTATGTAGTGGCCTACCTCGCCCCAGCGTTTCTCGCATCATGCTCTAACATTTTTATGAACGTTTTAGTCCAGTCATCGTACTTTTCCCACATGTCCTGCTATGATGACATCAAGTCCTCCCTCGCTTCCTTTCTGTTGGCGGTTCCTTTCTCGAGCAGCTGGCCCCTAAAGTTTTATGGGGTATTCTTCTGTTTACTTTCTGTCTGGGGTATTCTTCTGTTTACATTCTTCTGTTTACTTTTTCTAGTTTGGCAACATGGTGTTTATATTTTAGCGCGGTCGTCCATACAGGAGCTCCATAGAGGATGATGGAGGAAACTACGGATGTTAATATTCTTCGTTTATTTGTTGTGGGGCCATAAAAAATTGGCATTATCATTACGAAAAAGTAGACTGTGTTTGTGGCTTTCGTGTAGGTGTTCTATATATGTTCGGTCATTCGTATATCCTTGTCTAGGTGGACGCCCAAATATTTTGACGAGTTTCTGGATTTTTTTGTTTCCCGGTTGATTTTTATCTCCAGTCTGGTGAGTTTTGCCTGCGGCCTGCGAGAAGAAGCATTTCTATTTTTTCGGCTGCTAATTTGATTCGTCGAGTTCTGGAATTGTGATTAAGGCGTGTTCTGCTTTCTCTGTTAAATCTTCGCTGCTCCTTGCGGACACGACTACATCATCCTCGTATGTTACTACGGACACACTGCTTTCCATTTTTAGTCTCAAGATTTTATCGTAGAAAACGTTCCACAGTGTTGGTCCAAGTACCGATCCTTGTGGTACCCAGCTGGATGTCTTTATTTTTGTTCCCGTCTCCGCCACCACGTATCTCTCTCTCTCTCTCTCTCTTAAATAGGATTTAATTATGTTTTGGGAGGTATTCGCTGATATTTCTCATTGTTAATGCACCAATTATGCCTTTTTATCAATTATGCCTTCTTGGTATCCAGTGTTACGAGTGTACATACCTCTCTGTTCTAGGTTGCGTTCTGTTTAATATCGTTGGTCTTTTCCAGAACTTTTCTGCTCGCGTCCAGTGTAGATTTTTCGCTTCTGAAGCCGAATTGGTTGGCGTGTATGACTTGCACTCTAGTTCTTTTTCGAACCTTGATTTAATGAGAGCTTCTAATAGATTACCCAACGAGTTTATGAGGCAGATCGGTCTGTAGGTCTTCACGTCTTGCGATTTTTTTTGGGTTTCTCAACCAGTTTGGAGACTTTCCAAATGTCTGGAAATTACCGTTCAAGGCGACATTTGTTCATAACGCTGGTTACTGTCTCCACTTCTTTGCTAGACACAAGTTCGGGTACAATGTTGTCAGGGTCTGAGGCCTTTTAGTTTTAATTCGTGCAGCAGCGGCCGTTATCTCAAATGCTTCCAATTTAGGGGTGTTTACTGAGCCCTTACTTGTTTTCGCCCACCCCGTGACAGGGTGGCTTTGGAATAGTTTTTTCACTTGCTTTGTCGCTTCTTCTTCTGTTAGGATGGTTTTGGTTCTTAGTTTCAGTTTCCCGGTTACTATTTTGTACGCCTTCCCCAATATATCGTTATTAAGATCATTACAAAGTTCTTGCCACGATCTGTCTTTTTCTTTTTCGATTTCTTTCTTTGGCGTTTGTTTGTGGTTGCGATATTCCTCTTTGGCCGTGTCCACTTGCATTAATATGCCTTGTTTTTTCTTTGCTATTGTGAGTGTTCTTCTGGCTCGTCTGCAGGATCTTCGAAGTTCAGCAATTTGGAGTGTCCACCAGTATATCAGCCGACGGTTACTCTTGTGTTCGCTTTTGGGAAGTGTTGTACAGCTCTGTTAATTCCTCCGCGAGTTTTTTTGCCGTTGAGGTTTCTGGGTTTATAAGTGATGCTTTTTCTGTGTTCTGAATTTTTAAAGTTTTTTCACTTTTTCACCCACAACTCGGGCAGTTTTCGTCGCACGCACATGGTTCGAGTCCCTGTGCGTGCGGAACGTCACCCTCCCGACTGTCATCTCACTTTTCGACATTTTTGCCTAAAATTTCGGGAAAGTGACGCCTAAATGACGCGAAGTTTTATCGCAAATCGCGATATCGTGGGGTCATTCGCCAATACTTTGTCTACAAGAATCTGACGCGCGGCTTCCGCCGCCGCCAATGGCGTTTCGGTCGAAAGACCCGGATTCGCAGTAAAGTCTGAATAACGTCGCCGACAAAAGTCGCAGAGCAACGAGAGTAGTATCGTAGGAAGCGTCTCGAAATTTTCTACAGGAATCATTATGAAAATTTTACTTTTCCTGGACTTCTTCACTGTGGTCTCCGAAAAAGTGGTAAATTTTTGTTGCAAACTTTTGGGGTCTGTGTGTGAAGCGTTCGGCCGAAATCACGACGGAATCGGAAATTTCGAAAAATTCGTTTTCCAAATTTCGCCTGGGGGACCGCACCACGTGGGGTTTTCAAAAGAAAGAAAATTTGGCTTAATTATACGGCCAGGGGCGGCAGTTCTTCGGTGTTTTCACCGTGCGTCTTCTATGCTTTAACTGCGAATCTCTGTCTATACGTTACGCATCCTCAAGTTCCGTCCTCCATCTTGCCGCGCCCCTGCAGAGAGTCCAACAAAACGAGTTTTTTTCGGAAAAAAAACCTCGATTTTTCTATACGAATGGTTATGAAATTTTTACTTTCCATGGGCATTTTCTTTTCTCAAACTTTTGGGGTCCGTGTGGAGAAACTTTCGGCCGAATTCGTCAGTTCACGGTGGAATCGGAAATTTAGATCAATTCTGAGAGACGACAGACGTGGCGCCGTTTTCCAAATTTAACCTGGGGGATCGCACCACGTGGGTTTTTGAAAAAGGCAAATTTGGTTTAATTATACAGCCGGGGGCGGCAGTTCTTCGACGTTTTAACCGCGCGGCTTGGATGCTTTAATTGCGAATGTCCGTCCGCGCGTTACGCATCTTCTACTTTCGTCGTCCGCTCTACTGCACCCCCCTCCAGAGGGTGTAAACTCTCCCAAAAATCGAGTTTTTTTCGAAAAAAAATCTCGATTTTTTTATAGGAATTGTTATGAAATTTTTACTTTCCATGGGCATCTTCGCCGTGGTCTTCGAAAAAGAGGTACATTTTTTGTTTGCAAACTTTTGGGGAAGCGTTCGGCCGAAATCGTCAGGTCACGAAGGAATCGAAAATTTCGATCAATTCTGAGACGACTGACGTGTGGCGTTTTCCAAATTTCACCTGGGGGACCTCACCACGTGGGTTTTTGAAATAGGTTTGCCCTTAAAAAAACCCACTCCAAATTTAATTGGCTTAATTATACCGGGCGGCAGTTCTTCGGTGTTTTAAACGCGCGTCTTCGATGCTTTAACTGCAAATGTCCGTCCACATGTTACGCATCCTCAAGCTTCGTCTTCCATCTTGTCTCAAGCTTCGCCTTGGCTTAAACATACCGCCGGGGGAAGCAGTTCTTCAGTGTTTTAAACGCACGTCTTCGATGTGGGACCGCACCAGTCGGTTTTTAAAAATGGCAAATTTGGCTAATTATACAGCCGAGGGCGGTAGTTCTTCGACGTTTTAACCGCGCGTCGTCGATGCTTTAAGAGCGAATGTCCGTCCACGCGTTATGCATCTTCAACTTTCGTCGTCCGCTCTACCGTACCCCCCTCCAGAGGGTGTAAACCCTCCCAAAAATCGATGTTTTTTTCTCGATTTTCTATAGGAATTATTAGGAAATTTTTACTTTCCATGGGCATCTTCGTCGTGGTCTTCGAAAAAGAGGTCACTTTTTTGTTTGCAAACTTTTGGGGGCCGTGTGACGAAGCGTTCGGCCGAAATCGTCAGGTCACGACGGAATCGGAAATTTCGATCAAATCTGAGACGACTGACGTGGCGTTTTCCAAAATTCACATGAGGTCCCCCATGTGAATTTTGGAACTCTTTTTCGAAGACCACGACGAAGATGCCCATGGAAAGTAAAAAACACCACGTTGGTTTTTGAACAGGGCAAATTTGGCTTAATTACACCGCCGGGGGTGGCAATTCTTCGGTGTTGTAACCGCGCATCTTCGATGCTTTAACTGCGAATTTCCGTCCACACGTTACGCATCCTCAAATTTCGTTCTCCGTCCTGCCGCGAGTAGGGAAAGATGCCATGTTCTGGAACCCGAGGTGGCCAAGGCACTGGAAATGGTCAAGATCATGGTCAAAGGGGGAGGTGGTTCCAGACCATGACATCTTTGCCTACTGCCGCGCCCCTCCAGAGGGTCTAAACCCCCCGAAAATCCAGGTTTTTTTCGGAAACGGCCCGACTAAACTGGAGACAGCGGCACAAAACAGGAATGTACAATTTTCTTATGTAGGACCGAGAGCCTCGTACATGACTAAACATTAAACACATGACTGGTTATCTACTATATGACTTTAATATGGTCTGTAAAGACTTAACTAAGGCATTTCAGTCTTTGACAAAACTTGTTAAAGTACATAGTACATGAGTACATGACAATCTAGTACATGACTAAACATCTAGTACATGCCTGAGCATCTAATACATGACTGAACATCTAGTAAATGGCTGTACTCTTGTCTGTAAAGACTTATCTGGGACATTTTAGTCTTTGACCAAACAGGCGATACAAGCCAAGTAAACTGCATCAAATGGCAACAGATTGATTGAGATGAAAGCAATAGACCTTTTCATAGTAGAAATTCTTTAGTGCGCATGTGTCAATTTCCGCCATGTTATAACTCAAAAAGTGCCCGAACTTTTTGAATTATAACTAAATATGTGTTTGAAACTTTCATATTCCCGCCTTTCAAACTTGACGGATACGCATGCGCTTAACTAATCGTAAATAGGCCTATTTTCGTTTTTGTTTGATAAATGATGAATCTGTGAGCGCAAGAATAAACCCCATCCCCCGCGTCTATTTTTAACACGCAGCCACTTATGCATTAAAAAAGCTTTTCCTTGCTCCACATCAATAACCGTTAAAATCGGAGTGCAAAGTGCGTTCGGCGTCGAGCTGCACCGCCACCCCGTCACGGCGATAAATTGCAAAAATCGCGGCGGACTGCACATTTTGAAATGCTCGCCGACGAATGTGGGCAGAGATTCTTGTTGCAACTCTATATGGTCGCTCATTGACGATGTTTGACCATTTTTAGAACGACGGATAATGCTTCATTTACATTTTACTTTAACCGCATCGTATACTATATTGTCAAGGTTTTATTAAGAAAACACACAATGATAAGCGATAAGATTAGATGGACAATAACGTAAAGACAAGACTAGATTAGACTATACATACCAGATTGGACTAAATGTGGAACCTTAGACAGTCATGAACAAAGAGACAAGTCTAGATTAGACTTAGACTACACGCACTAGATTGGACTAAATGTGGAAGCTTAGACAGTCACGAACAAATAGACAAATCTAGATTAGACTTAGACTATACATACTAGATTGGACTAAATGTGCTGGCTTAGACAGTCACGAATATATAACAAAGAGACAAGTCTAGATTAGACTTAGACTACACGTACTAGATTGGACTAAATGTGGAAGCTTAGATAGTCACAAACAAAGAGGCAAGTCTAGATTAGACTTATACTATACATACTAGATTGGACTAAATGTGGAAGCTTAGACAGACATGAACAAAGAAACAAGTCTAGATTAGACTTAGACTATACATGCTAGATTGGACTAAATGTGGAAACTTGGACAGTCACGAACAAAGAGACAAGTTTAGAATAAACTTAGACTACACGTACTAGATTGGACTAAATGTGGAAGCTTAGATAGTCACTAACAAAGAGGTAAGTCTAGATTAGACTTAGACTATACATGCTAGAGTGGACTAAATTTGGAAGCTTAGATAGTCACGAACAAAAAGGCGAGTCTAGATTAGACTTAGACTATTCATACTAGATTGGACTAAATGTGGAAGCTTAGACAGTCATGAACAAAGAGATAAGTCTAGATTAGACTATACTAGATTGGAGTAGATATGGAAGATTAGACAGGAAAATATAATCCAGTTTTGATTGAACCATTATTGTTGGATGGGGTTCGGCAGTTGGTGGCGGTCGATCGGCGTTTGGTAAATAGAAATCGATGGAAAGTAAATTTGGATTGAATGGAGGGTTTCGTGTGGGGCGAATGGAACGGGCGGTGGATTTTAAGCGGGTTAGACAGTTACAAACGCAAACACTTTCCTCCGGCGTAAATTAATCGCAAACTTCTCAAATTGAAAATTGACGGTCGCCAAGTTTTCGTTCGCAAATTACACAAACGACCCACAAATATTGATCTTAGACTTATGGTCTTGTATTTACTGGACTTATACTCTTGTTAAACAAACTGGACTCGACAAGACTCATGAGAGACAAGACTAGACAGACAAGACTTAGACAGACAAGACTAGACAGACAAGACTAGACAGACAAGACTAAACAGACAAGACTAGACAGACAAGACTAGACAGACAAGACTAGACAGACAAGACTAGACAGACAAGACTAGACAGACAAGACTAGACAGACAAGACTAGACAGACAAGACTAGACAGACAAGACTAGACAGACAAGACTAGACAGACAAGACTAGACAGACAAGACTAGACAGACAAGACTAGACAGACAAGACTAGACAGACAAGACTAGACAGACAAGACTAGACAGACAAGACTAGACAGACAAGACTAGACAGACAAGACTAGACAGACAAGACTAGACAGACAAGACTAGACAGACAAGACTAGACAGAGAAGACTAGACAGACAAGACTAGACTAGTCTATACACATTTTTGATGTATTACACAATTTATGATGTATATAAATATAGATTATCTATTGAGTATTACTACATTTGTAATGATGTTTGTAAATATAGAGTGTAAACTAAATTCTTTGTTGTGTCTGTAATTTGTGTTCAATGTTTTGACCATTAACTGGTCACTGACGTCAAAGTGTTCCGCATGCAGTGTGCGTGTGTAACGAAGGCCTAGATTAAGTTTGCGTGTTTCCGAGCTCGCTTGGGGTCTCGCGCCTTAGCGCCAGTTCCGCAAAATTTAGCGTTTCTGCCCCGTCCGCGAGATCGTGTGTTGTGTTTCGTCGACGAGGCGTCGACTGTGCGGCCTCGTGTTCGAGCGAGCAGTGCATTCGAGATCGTCGGATTGAGTTTCAATAATTCGCGCAAGATATAAGCGATATCGTCTTGCGAGAAATGCGGCGAACGCTGACAATGTGCTTTTAAAAGAGCGAGAGGGAGAACGGAACGGATCGTTACGGGAACGAAGACGCCGATATTGATTTCGCATCATCCCACTGGCACGCAAACACACTGCACGGGAACTTAATTACATTCTTATTAGCATTAGCATTTCGACTCGCCATCATGTCGACTGCATTAGGTTTATCTGGCTGATTCATACGACGCCGATCTTTGTTTGATCATGACTGCTCCAGTCTGATCTTGTCTGGTCTAGTCATGTCTTGTCTGGTGTTCTCTGGTCTTATCTAGTCTTGTCTGGTCTAGTCATGTCTTGTCTGTTGTTCTCTGGTCTTGTCTAGTCTTGTCTGCTTTAGATATGTATTGTTTGGTTTAAGGTAGACTTCCGAGCAAAGCGGCTCTGGCGTCACTAACGCAGCGATACTGACGCGGCGACATAGCGATAGTTTTACGCACTATGAAAATATATGCGTCATTCGGGCGCCATTCGGGCTAAACGACACTGATGCTAAGCGCGTCAATGTCGCTGCGCTCGAATGGCGCCTCATACATTTCCATAGTGCGCAATACTATCGCTATGTCGTCGCGTCAGTATCGCTGCGTTAGTGACGCCAGAGCCGCTTTGCTCGGAAGTTTACCTTTAGATATAACAATACGTTCGTTACAAATAGATTCGTGGTAATCTAACTTAGACCAGATAGACTAAACAATTAGATCTAGTCTAAACAATTAAGACTATACCAACGCAGACTGCTAACTCTATCAATGTGGTTTTTATGTCCGTCACGAATTGATTTGAGTGATTGGTAATAACAGTGTGTAGACTAAACACAAAGTTAATTCTGTTGACGTTTTCGGGTCACTTGAGATGAGTACTAGCAATTGAAAGAAAAAATCGTGGAATTCTATTAATAAGCGGACTTAGTCGTCAGTTTTCGGTCTTAACTGGACCGAAAACCTCTCTGGACCCTCGCTTGAATAAAACTGTGACTATAAATACGCTTTTTCAGCCCTTAACCCTCTTCAAGATTACAATGTATATATTAAAGGATAAATCCAAAATCCGGCGGTTTTAACAATATTGGTTTTAGATTTTTCAGTTTATGAATTATTTATAGTTAATCAAGGAAAATCGTGTAAACAACAGATGTGGACTCGGTGTGTAGTGAGCGAGCCAAGTGCTTATTACTCAGCATTGTGTTTGCTTTACATAATATGCGAGGAGAAAGTCAAACAATAGACAAGGCTTTTTTCCAACAACAATGCTAAATGAAATTTAAATAGTTTAGTAAACTTATCTAAATCAATACTAAACTTTTGATTTAAAAGTTATTTAAAGTATATTTAAAGTATATATAAAGTATATACAAAGTATATATATATATATAATGCCCATCTAGTCGTGTCTGTCTGGTCTTGTCTGACTAGTCTTGTCTGTCTGGTCTTGTCTCTCTAGTCTTATCTGTCTAGTCTTGTCTGTCTAGTCTTGTCTGTCTAGTCTGGTCTGTCTAGTCTTGTCTGTCTAGTCTTATCTGTCTAGTCTTGTCTGTCTAGTCTTGTCTGTCTAGTCTTGTCTGTCTAGTCTTGTCTGTCTAGTCTTCTCTGTCTAGTCTTGTCTGTCTAGTCTTGTCTGTCTAGTCTTGTCTGTCTAGTCTTGTCCGTCTAGTCTTGTCCGTCTAGTCTTGTCTGTCAAGACAGCGCCACCGCGGGAAGGTAGTGTGTACGGTCTTGATACACCAGAGGCTATGTAGTGTTGCCCATGTCGCATTTTGTGTGTCCTGCTGTGTAAAAGGAGCAGCTTGGACCAAGAGATCCATGGGACTTACATCCTTACGGGAGTAACTAGAGAAAGATGAAAAAAAATCAGTTTAAAGAAAAAGCTCCCCATAAGTAGGAGGTACGCTCCTTACGGAGAGTGTAATAGGATAGAAAGTTTCTTGGCAGGTCTTGTGGTCGGTAATGTTATCGTCAGCATTCGAAGGGGACTCCAGAATGCCCCGGAACAGCTCATTCACCTGCATGACGTTAGGCAGTGTTTCCTCCTCCAACAAGGACCTACCCGCTAAGATGGTGTCAGCGAGCAAAGAGCGGTAGTAGTTATTGCCACGGGGTTGGGACCAGCGAATGGTGTTCGGCTTAAGTCGAATGGTCACCCAGTTATCGAGATAGGTGGCGAGCTCGGGATCGGGGAGGCTAGTTGACGCCAAAATGAGCTCATCGAGAAATTTGTTGCCGCTCAGTTCACTGCCGGGTTGCAAGAATCCCGCGAGGTATCGCCGGAGTTCGCTGTCACGGCGGCCGAAAGCGGGCTCTGATGCAGGGATAGGAGCGGTATTGGACAGGAGGCCAGAATCCAACGACTCGGGAACCTGCACTACCGCTTCCTTTGCTACTTCCCCTGACATTTTAAAACGTCTACCACACATGGGTCGTCAACAGCGGGAGATAAGGGATGCGCGACGTTCAGGACTCTTTTTGCCAGACACCTGGTGATATGTGTGGACGAATGGCGAACTGACTTAGATGGTGGTAAATTCATCGCTAAGGGCTCAGGCATGGACGCGCTGCAGGGTGGTATGCAGGAAGAAGCGACGGGAATGTTTGTTGTCGGAGGAGACCTCTTCTTCGCCGTGGAGAAGATTTGTTCAGGGGGTACCACCGATACGCTCCCTAACTAACTTCAGACAGGATTGGTAGATCGGTCTCACGCGCCGACACCTGGGTTGTTGTCCCGTAAGACCCGTTTCCACCATCATGCGATGGCAGAAAGGAGCGCCCTTTTTGCAAGATGCATCGATCTCAGCAATCTTGGAGTAAACGACGGAGTTCGCAGGTGGTAGTTGGGACTCCAGTTCCCCTATGTATTGCTCTCGATGTGCCTTACTCTCGTGTAGACAAACAGCAGAGTAGGACGAAAACACGCGCGGACAATACAGACATTTCGTTTTCGACTTGGTCGCATACTCCATCCCGCAGTTGTTGGGACACGGCAGGGTGTTGCTCACAGACTGTTCCCCAGCGTCCTTCAGAGTGTTTGAGGCGGATCCTAGAGGAGCGGGCATTGGCCGCTCTCCTTGGTAGGGGGGGTTTAAGCCTTGGATCTGCTGTACTATATTCCGGGTCTTAGGTTCCCGGCGTTGAGGAGACGGTGCACATGTTATGGACCCTCTGAAAGATACATAAATTTCCTAACCCTGCGGGGCCCGACCAAACGGACAACTCCGTCCGCAGGAGGCGGAGATTTACAATTGCTCGGAGTGGGCACTTACCGGAGTGGTTATGCATGGCACTTACATCCTTACTAGAGTAACTAGAGAAAGATGAAAAAAATTCAGTTTA
Organism: Phosphuga atrata; assembly: GCA_944588485.1. Lineage (NCBI taxonomy): Eukaryota > Metazoa > Arthropoda > Insecta > Coleoptera > Silphidae > Phosphuga > Phosphuga atrata. The sequence goes on along the minus strand of OX155902.1, from coordinate 56,854,894 downwards.
AAGAAAAAGCTCCCCACAAGTAGGAGGAATGCTCGTTACGGAGAGTGTAATAGGATAGAAAGTTTCTTGGCGGAGAGGCGGAGACTTGCAATTGCTCGGAGTGGGCACTTGTCTGTCTAGTCTTGTCTGTCTAGTCTTATCTGTCTAGTCTTGTCTGTCTAGTCTAGTCTGTCTAGTCTTGTCTGTCTAGTCTTGTCTGTCTAGTCTTGTCTGTCTAGTCTTGTCTGTCTAGTCTTGTCTGTCTAGTCTTGTCTGTCTAGTCTTGTCTGTCTAGTCTTGTCTGTCTAGTCTTGTCTGTCTAGTCTTGTCTGTCTAGTCTTGTCTGTCTAGTCTTGTCTGTCTAGTCTTGTCTGTCTAGTCTTGTCTGTCTAGTCTTGTCTGTCTAGTCTTGTCTGTCTAGTCTTGTCTGTCTAGTCTTGTCTGTCTAGTCTTGTCTGTCTAGTCTTGTCTGTCTAGTCTTGTCTGTCTAGTCTTGTCTGTCTAGTCTTGTCTGTCTAGTCTTGTCTGTCTAGTCTTGTCTGTCTAGTCTTGTCTGTCTAGTCTTGTCTGTCTAGTCTTGTCTGTCTAGTCTTGTCTGTCTAGTCTTGTCTGTCTAGTCTTGTCTGTCTAGTCTTGTCTGTCTAGTCTTGTCTGTCTAGTCTTGTCTGTCTAGTCTTGTCTGTCTAGTCTTGTCTGTCTAGTCTTGTCTGTCTAGTCTTGTCTGTCTAGTCTTGTCTGTCTAGTCTTGTCTGTCTAGTCTTGTCTGTCTAGTCTTGTCTGTCTAGTCTTGTCTGTCTAGTCTTGTCTGTCTAGTCTTGTCTGTCTAGTCTTGTCTGTCTAGTCTTGTCTGTCTAGTCTTGTCTGTCTAGTCTTGTCTGTCTAGTCTTGTCTGTCTAGTCTTGTCTGTCTAGTCTTGTCTGTCTAGTCTTGTCTGTCTAGTCTTGTCTGTCTAGTCTTGTCTGTCTAGTCTTGTCTGTCTAGTCTTGTCTGTCTAGTCTTGTCTGTCTAGTCTTGTCTGTCTAGTCTTGTCTGTCTAGTCTTGTCTGTCTAGTCTTGTCTGTCTAGTCTTGTCTGTCTAGTCTTGTCTGTCTAGTCTTGTCTGTCTAGTCTTGTCTGTCTAGTCTTGTCTGTCTAGTCTTGTCTGTCTAGTCTTGTCTGTCTAGTCTTGTCTGTCTAGTCTTGTCTGTCTAGTCTTGTCTGTCTAGTCTTGTCTGTCTAGTCTTGTCTGTCTAGTCTTGTCTGTCTAGTCTTGTCTGTCTAGTCTTGTCTGTCTAGTCTTGTCTGTCTAGTCTTGTCTGTCTAGTCTTGTCTGTCTAGTCTTGTCTGTCTAGTCTTGTCTGTCTAGTCTTGTCTGTCTAGTCTTGTCTGTCTAGTCTTGTCTGTCTAGTCTTGTCTGTCTAGTCTTGTCTGTCTAGTCTTGTCTGTCTAGTCTTGTCTGTCTAGTCTTGTCTGTCTAGTCTTGTCTGTCTAGTCTTGTCTGTCTAGTCTTGTCTGTCTAGTCTTGTCTGTCTAGTCTTGTCTGTCTAGTCTTGTCTGTCTAGTCTTGTCTGTCTAGTCTTGTCTGTCTAGTCTTGTCTGTCTAGTCTTGTCTGTCTAGTCTTGTCTGTCTAGTCTTGTCTGTCTAGTCTTGTCTGTCTAGTCTTGTCTGTCTAGTCTTGTCTGTCTAGTCTTGTCTGTCTAGTCTTGTCTGTCTAGTCTTGTCTGTCTAGTCTTGTCTGTCTAGTCTTGTCTGTCTAGTCTTGTCTGTCTAGTCTTGTCTGTCTAGTCTTGTCTGTCTAGTCTTGTCTGTCTAGTCTTGTCTGTCTAGTCTTGTCTGTCTAGTCTTGTCTGTCTAGTCTTGTCTGTCTAGTCTTGTCTGTCTAGTCTTGTCTGTCTAGTCTTGTCTGTCTAGTCTTGTCTGTCTAGTCTTGTCTGTCTAGTCTTGTCTGTCTAGTCTTGTCTGTCTAGTCTTGTCTGTCTAGTCTTGTCTGTCTAGTCTTGTCTGTCTAGTCTTGTCTGTCTAGTCTTGTCTGTCTAGTCTTGTCTGTCTAGTCTTGTCTGTCTAGTCTTGTCTGTCTAGTCTTGTCTGTCTAGTCTTGTCTGTCTAGTCTTGTCTGTCTAGTCTTGTCTGTCTAGTCTTGTCTGTCTAGTCTTGTCTGTCTAGTCTTGTCTGTCTAGTCTTGTCTGTCTAGTCTTGTCTGTCTAGTCTTGTCTGTCTAGTCTTGTCTGTCTAGTCTTGTCTGTCTAGTCTTGTCTGTCTAGTCTTGTCTGTCTAGTCTTGTCTGTCTAGTCTTGTCTGTCTAGTCTTGTCTGTCTAGTCTTGTCTGTCTAGTCTTGTCTGTCTAGTCTTGTCTGTCTAGTCTTGTCTGTCTAGTCTTGTCTGTCTAGTCTTGTCTGTCTAGTCTTGTCTGTCTAGTCTTGTCTGTCTAGTCTTGTCTGTCTAGTCTTGTCTGTCTAGTCTTGTCTGTCTAGTCTTGTCTGTCTAGTCTTGTCTGTCTAGTCTTGTCTGTCTAGTCTTGTCTGTCTAGTCTTGTCTGTCTAGTCTTGTCTGTCTAGTCTTGTCTGTCTAGTCTTGTCTGTCTAGTCTTGTCTGTCTAGTCTTGTCTGTCTAGTCTTGTCTGTCTAGTCTTGTCTGTCTAGTCTTGTCTGTCTAGTCTTGTCTGTCTAGTCTTGTCTGTCTAGTCTTGTCTGTCTAGTCTTGTCTGTCTAGTCTTGTCTGTCTAGTCTTGTCTGTCTAGTCTTGTCTGTCTAGTCTTGTCTGTCTAGTCTTGTCTGTCTAGTCTTGTCTGTCTAGTCTTGTCTGTCTAGTCTTGTCTGTCTAGTCTTGTCTGTCTAGTCTTGTCTGTCTAGTCTTGTCTGTCTAGTCTTGTCTGTCTAGTCTTGTCTGTCTAGTCTTGTCTGTCTAGTCTTGTCTGTCTAGTCTTGTCTGTCTAGTCTTGTCTGTCTAGTCTTGTCTGTCTAGTCTTGTCTGTCTAGTCTTGTCTGTCTAGTCTTGTCTGTCTAGTCTTGTCTGTCTAGTCTTGTCTGTCTAGTCTTGTCTGTCTAGTCTTGTCTGTCTAGTCTTGTCTGTCTAGTCTTGTCTGTCTAGTCTTGTCTGTCTAGTCTTGTCTGTCTAGTCTTGTCTGTCTAGTCTTGTCTGTCTAGTCTTGTCTGTCTAGTCTTGTCTGTCTAGTCTTGTCTGTCTAGTCTTGTCTGTCTAGTCTTGTCTGTCTAGTCTTGTCTGTCTAGTCTTGTCTGTCTAGTCTTGTCTGTCTAGTCTTGTCTGTCTAGTCTTGTCTGTCTAGTCTTGTCTGTCTAGTCTTGTCTGTCTAGTCTTGTCTGTCTAGTCTTGTCTGTCTAGTCTTGTCTGTCTAGTCTTGTCTGTCTAGTCTTGTCTGTCTAGTCTTGTCTGTCTAGTCTTGTCTGTCTAGTCTTGTCTGTCTAGTCTTGTCTGTCTAGTCTTGTCTGTCTAGTCTTGTCTGTCTAGTCTTGTCTGTCTAGTCTTGTCTGTCTAGTCTTGTCTGTCTAGTCTTGTCTGTCTAGTCTTGTCTGTCTAGTCTTGTCTGTCTAGTCTTGTCTGTCTAGTCTTGTCTGTCTAGTCTTGTCTGTCTAGTCTTGTCTGTCTAGTCTTGTCTGTCTAGTCTTGTCTGTCTAGTCTTGTCTGTCTAGTCTTGTCTGTCTAGTCTTGTCTGTCTAGTCTTGTCTGTCTAGTCTTGTCTGTCTAGTCTTGTCTGTCTAGTCTTGTCTGTCTAGTCTTGTCTGTCTAGTCTTGTCTGTCTAGTCTTGTCTGTCTAGTCTTGTCTGTCTAGTCTTGTCTGTCTAGTCTTGTCTGTCTAGTCTTGTCTGTCTAGTCTTGTCTGTCTAGTCTTGTCTGTCTAGTCTTGTCTGTCTAGTCTTGTCTGTCTAGTCTTGTCTGTCTAGTCTTGTCTGTCTAGTCTTGTCTGTCTAGTCTTGTCTGTCTAGTCTTGTCTGTCTAGTCTTGTCTGTCTAGTCTTGTCTGTCTAGTCTTGTCTGTCTAGTCTTGTCTGTCTAGTCTTGTCTGTCTAGTCTTGTCTGTCTAGTCTTGTCTGTCTAGTCTTGTCTGTCTAGTCTTGTCTGTCTAGTCTTGTCTGTCTAGTCTTGTCTGTCTAGTCTTGTCTGTCTAGTCTTGTCTGTCTAGTCTTGTCTGTCTAGTCTTGTCTGTCTAGTCTTGTCTGTCTAGTCTTGTCTGTCTAGTCTTGTCTGTCTAGTCTTGTCTGTCTAGTCTTGTCTGTCTAGTCTTGTCTGTCTAGTCTTGTCTGTCTAGTCTTGTCTGTCTAGTCTTGTCTGTCTAGTCTTGTCTGTCTAGTCTTGTCTGTCTAGTCTTGTCTGTCTAGTCTTGTCTGTCTAGTCTTGTCTGTCTAGTCTTGTCTGTCTAGTCTTGTCTGTCTAGTCTTGTCTGTCTAGTCTTGTCTGTCTAGTCTTGTCTGTCTAGTCTTGTCTGTCTAGTCTTGTCTGTCAGGTCTTGTCTGTCTAGTCTTGTCTGTCTAGTCTTGTCTGTCTAGTCTTGTCTGTCGAGTCTTGTCTGTCTAGTCTTCTCTCTCTAGTCTTGTCTGTCTAGTCTTGTCTGTCTAGTCTTGTCTGTCTAGTCTTGTCTGTCTAGTCTTGTCTGTCTAGTCTTGTCTGTCTAGTCTTGTCTGTCTAGTCTTGTCTGTCTAGTCTTGTCTGTCTAGTCTTGTCTGTCTAGTCTTGTCTGTCTAGTCTTGTCTGTATAGTCTTGTCTGTCTAGTCTTGTCTGTCTAGTTTTGTCTGTCTAGTCTTGTCTGTCTAGTCCATACAGACAATTGAAAAACAGGATGAGCAATCCTTTCGCTTCCTCCAGCTGTCCTTCAAAGATTTTACATTAAACAAACCTTTGAGTTCATCGTTCAGGGTTTTTTCCAACAGCAGTCAAACTGTTCGACGCATGCGCATGATTGAAAATCATTGTAAATATTAACAGTTGTGATTGCTATTGGAACACACCTATAAGTTGCCATAAGTTTCTTAAATTGCTAGTTGGGTCGTTGCAAATATACCCTTGCTCACCCTTGATTTAAATTGTTCTCTATTTATAATCTTAAAATGCAGTAAATTGTTAAAATTGCGAATGTAAATTGTGGGCGATTAGTTGTGAAATTTGCATGGAATTGTCATCGGCAAATTTAATTAGCGATACGGCGAATGTTGGTTTTAGATGAAACGACTGCACGGTTTGTAACGGCGACAGGTTCATAAATTTTAATGGAATTATCTGCGGAAAATTGGTCGTCTTTAAACTAACGACGCGCGGAAACGAGAAAAAAGAAGCTGAAAGAAAAACAAACAGGTGGATGAGATGGTGTGTTTGCAATTGGTGATTATTTGTTTGCAATTGGCTCCTGGTTATTATTATTAATTAAAATTGGCTGTAGGCATTAGGTGAAACATTATAACAGAAATAATAATAAATTAGAGGATTATATACTCTACTATTACTACTATATATTCTTATATACTCCTTATATATACTTATATACTACTATATAATCTTTAATAATCTATGTACACAATCTAAAATAATAAATGAGAGACGTTACATTCCCTTTATCGACATAATAATAAATACTAAACCAAACGATTCTTGGAAAAGGAAAAAAAAATCTGTGGGATTATAAACACTAGCGTAATTTTTTTCCAAAAAAATGAAAACTAAATCAAAGGAATGAAAACTTTTTAAATTTATTATTCGTTTAAAGTTTTTTTTTGTATATTTATATAAATAGTATTAAATTCGTCTAAATTCTCGGAAATAATTAATTGACACCAAGGGGAAAGAAAAGATTCTGGGAATAGCAACAAAAACTGCGGAATTTCAAGTGGCGCTTCGTACTCGACCTAATTTTCTTCCAAGAACATTTGTGGAATGTGTTCCAAGTAAATTTATAATAAACAAATTACATTCATTCCTCTTTTTAGCGTGTTCGGTTAAATGTCAAATTTCATATTATTTCTGGTATTGTAAGTACGAACAGAACTATTGCACGATTTTTTTAATTTGCTTTTGAATGCAAAAATCGTATGGGTATTGCAAATATCTTTTGAACCAAGATTAAAAAAAAAATAATGTGGAAGAGTTCTTTGATGTTGTTCCATGATCTTCGAATACTATTCAGATCCGTAAATATGACTCTTTTAGCAAATTTCAAAATTCATTTTCTTTTATTTTGTAAAATCTCATTTTTTGCAAAAACTTCAGAACTATGGTCGAGGTGTAGAAATTTGTAAAAAATGCACAGTTCTCTCGAAAGCGGTTGCTACGCTAATTCTTGGTATATTGGTATAGATAGCTTTAGTTCTAGACTATGCAGCGACCTGCATCGTCTAGATCAGGGGTCTCCAAACTTTCCAGCCTTAGGGCCATACTGATTACTCCAGTAAGTTCCGAGGGCCAAAACCATATTATCATTGTTGCCGGTGGTAAAAAGTGAAATAGTCCACTGATGAAAAAAAAAAGTCTGAAAAAGTACGCAACGTTTAAAAAGGCTGCAAATCGGACTAAAGTCCGCAAAACGGCAACACTGCATGTTATTAATTTTCCTCTCATTATCTGTAATTTCTAGATTAGTCGTAGAGTACGAGCCATGAGGAGTAACGTGACACGACATCTGGTGGACACAAGCGGAAATAGGTAGTACCTTCTATCGCTAACAGATGGCGCTAATAGCACGTACAGAATAATCTCGTTGGTTCGAGAAAGTTCTGGTGTCTTCCAATCACTTCTAGATGGCAGTAATTGGAATATATAAGAAGGCTAGTGGCGCAACCACAAGTCAGTTCCTATGACACTGTTGTGAAATAAAATAGTGCGTACCACCTTAAAACGTGTTTGTGCGTGTTTAAGTTTAAGACATCTTTGTAACAGTATTTTGATTTGAATTGTTGCTTTTGTGTGTGATTTAGTAGTATGGAAAAGAAGCGAAAAATTGATAGTGAATGCAGAAAATTCAAAGATCAGTGGAACATTCAGTATTTCGTAATTGAGTCCAGTAACAAGGCGCTATGTTTGATTTGCAATGAAAGCATAGCCGTTCTCGAGGAATATAACATTAAACGTCATTATGGAACAAAACATTTTCAAAATTACTCAAAATATACAGGAAGTTTGCGGACAGAAAAATTCGAAGCTATGAAGTGCGGATTGAAATCGCAGCAATCTTCATTTACAAAACTCAAAACTGAACAAGAGGCTGCAACTCGTGCCAGCTTTCGTGTGGCTCTTGAAATTGCAAAACATTGAAAACCATTCACCGATGGAGAAATGATCAAAGAATGCATAATTGCAGTAGCCGAAGAAATGTGCCCTGAAAAGGTAAATTTGAACAGTTGAGAGGATATATTTTCAGCGATGTTTTCTACCCTTCGAGCCACAGTGTTTGCTGACATACTGACAGTTTTTAATAAATTTACCTTTTAAGGACACATTTCTTCGGCTATTGCAATTATGCATTCTTTGATCATTTCTCCATCGGTGAATGGTTTTCCACGTTTTGCAATTTCAAGAGCCACACGAAAGCTGGCACGAGTTGCAGCCTCTTGTTCAGTTTTGAGTTTTGTAAATGAAGATTGCTGCGATTTCAATCCGCACTTCATAGCTTCGAATTTTTCTGTCCGTCTGTAACTTCCTGTATATTTTGAGTAATTTTGAAAATGTTTTGTTTCATAATGACGTTTAATGTTATATTCCTTGAGAACGGCTATGCTTTCATTGCAAATCAAACATAGCGCCTTGTTACTGGACTCAATTACGAAATACTGAATGTTCCGCTGATCTTTGAATTTTCTGCATTCACTATCAATTTTTCGCTTCTTTTCCATACTACTAAATCACACACTAAAGCAACAATTCAAATCAAAATACTGTTACAAAGATGTCTTAAACTTAAACACGCACAAACACGTTTTAAGGAGGTACGCACTATTTTATTTCACAACAGTGTCATAGGAACTGACTTGTGGTTGCGCCACTAGCCTTCTTATATATTCCAATTACTACAATCTAGAAGTGAGTGGAAGACACCAGAACTTTCTCGAACCAACGAGATTATTCTGTACGTGCTATTAGCGCCATCAGTTAGCGATAGAAGGTACTACCTATTTCTGCTTGTGTCCACCAGATGTCGTGTCACGTTACTCCTCATGGCTCGTACTCTATGACTAATCTAGAAATTACAGATAATGACAGGAAAATTAATAATATGCAGTGTTGCCGTTTTGCGGACTTTAGTCAGATTTGCAGCCTTTTTTAAACGTTGCGTGCTTTTTCGGACTTTTTTTTTCATCAGTGGACTATTTCACTTTTTACGACCGCCAACAATGATAATATGGTTTTGGCCCTCGGAACTTACTGTAGTAATCAGTATGGCCCTAAGGCTGGAAAGTTTGGAGACCCCTGATCTAGACGATGCAAGTCGCTGACCAAGAATTAGCGTAGCAACCGCTTTTGAGAGAACTGTGGATTTTTTACAAATTTCTACATCTCGACCATAGTTCTGGAGTTTTTGCAAAAATTGAGATTTTACAAAATTAAAAAAAAATAATTTTGAAACTTGCAAAAACAGTTCTATTCACGGATCTGAATAGTATTCGAAGATCATGGAACAGCATCGAAGATCCCTTTCGTCTAGATAATTTAACAATCTAGAGGTCTATCAAGTTTCGTTATCCTAACTAATCTAATGCCTGAGATAAAGACTCCTAAACTTAGACCATTTAGACTAAAAACTTACAAGAACTTAAATCCCGATAGCTTTTGTTCTCGCCTAGGTAACGATTTTTGCTTCTTACTAGCAGCTAGATAATTTATTAAACTATATGTCAATTAAGTTTAGTTATCATATCTAGTCTAATACTTGAAATATAGACTTTTAAACTTAATCCATTTAAACTAAAAACTTACAAGAACTTTAATCCTCATAGTATTTGTTTCGGACAAGGTTGCGACTTCTAGTTTTCACCATCCCATAGATAATTTGGTAACTAGATGTCTACCAAATGTTGTTATCCTATCTAGTCTAATGCTGGAGATATAGGCTCCTAAAAGTACCAAAGTCCATGAAGGACGGTTCAGGCCCGTGGGACTAAAAAAATTGAGATCATAATTTCAAGTCTCTTAAAAATAAATCGAATCGTTTATAAACAATTTGAGAGGCTTATTCTCCTTGCAAATGCAAGTATCATACATATTTTTAATCTGCATTTACTTTAGAATATTTTAGAAAAAGATTCAGTTAATTTAGCTTATTTTGGAAAAAGTTTCGAGCAAAAATTCGAAAGCACGCTATTTTAGGCGTTTTTATTATCGCTATTTCAGGCTTACATTTCACTGAAACAGAAAATGATTATTAGTTGTTTGTTGTATAAGAAAATTCGCATCTTTTGATGTATTATATATCAATATCCGTGACATGCAAAAATTCGCTATTTAGGCGAAAATTTGCGATATTAGACACCTCTACGTTTTTTACATATTATATATCAAAACTCGCAGAATTTAACACAGATTACGCTAATATAAATCATTATGCAATTTAGTTTACAGTAAGTCTCGAAAATCTCGAAAAACTAAAGAATTTTGATCCACCTAAAAACACCTTATTACATTTACGGATATATCTTCAAAACGAATAAATGTAGAGGAATGAGTTTTAGATTTTCTGAAAGTTTAAAAAAGCCTTCAATTTTTTTAATATAATTTATTAATATTGTTTCATACAATAAGGCTAGTTAGACTGTATAGAAACGACGTCGAAATTTAGAAAATATGTCTGCAATGACTTAACCAACCACTCGACTGCATTCAAACTTATAATAGTATATTACGTAACGAAAGTTGTAAGAAGCATATTAGAAGTTACGCACGAGTGCGTTATTCCGCGAGTACGTAATTGCCTTACAACTCGACTTATGTACTTTACTTTATCTACGACCACACTATTTTGTTTCTGTTTAATAAGAAAAATATGTTTGATGTAACAAATTTATTTCTTATGTATTATACATTCTTTGACATTATAATAAACAAACAGTTGTATTTTCATAAATAACTGTTACTGTCGACATTATTTAACTAACGATAGAAATGAAAAAAAAATACATTCTTAATGGTTTCATACCTTATTATTTAGTACTTATTTGGGTTAAACTGGAATAAGAGTGCTCATAGATATAGGCAACCCAATGTACGCAATGTCAATTTCCGTTAGTTTTAATTGTGGCACGGAGGGCGCTGAACATATGAGCAGGTATTAGCAGCTCTCAACTTATCAACGAATCGTAAACCAAACGCACGTGTGTGTTATCAATTATAACTTTATTATTCGCAGACTGTTACATTCGTGTGTGTTATGATGTATAGTCCACGAACTGTACAATAATGGGCATTTACAATAGTGGTCGTAGATAAATATTTTTAACTTGATTCATCAGTTATAACTGTGCAAGTTTGAAGAAATTCCATTCGAAAATATTGGATATTCATAATATTGAACATTTATGCAAATGTTTATTTTATTTCAACTTGATTTTATCCGGCCCTCGTAACAACTCTTAATATTATTCTTCATATTACTTACAAGATAATGAATATTTGGTAAACGTAGCTGACCTGAATTAATTTGACCGATATAAAATCCAAACGAGCAAATCCGCGAGTTATAGCTACTAACACATATTTTCTAGTTTCCGCAACAGAAAATATAGATTTATTTTTATAATTCCAGAATTTTAACACAACTTTGAATGAATGACATGAATAACATTGAATCTGAATCCTCATTGTATAAATATTTATTTAATTCTCCCCAAACTAGTAAACAAAAATAATAATAGAAATAATAATAAATTAACCGCGGAGGAGACGAAAGATACCAATTACAAAAGGAAAGGAAACAAGGCACCAGGGATAGATGGAATATCAGCTGAGGTATACAAACTAGGTTGACAACACCTAATGCAACAAATACATTACCTCATAGTAAAAATCTTGGAGGAGGAGAAACTCCCTGAGGACCTCAAACCAGCAATAATCATCCCCATCCATAAAAAAGGAGACAAACTGAAGTGTGATAACCACTGCGGAATTAGTATGCACTGTGTATAAAATACTAACGTATATCATTAACGCACGACTACAGCCGCACGCATAAAAACTGATAGAAGGAATATCAAACAGGCTTCACGAAAGGAAGATCGACGGTGGACCAGATCTTTACAGTGCTGCAAATTTTGAATAAAGCAGGGGAATACGAACATCTTACACAACATCTTCATCGATTATAAGCAGGCATACGATTCGATCGACCGCAACAACCTCTACCAAATTCTACAGCAGCTGTAGATACCAACTAAACTGGTGAAAATGATAAAGACCACAATGTGCGAAGCTGAAGCCGTGGTGCGGGTCCAAAATCAACTCACGGACCCCTCCAAAATAACGACAGGATTGAAACAAGGGGATGGGCTAGCACCCACACTCTTTAACCTTGCGCTGGAATTTGTTACAAGACGTTTCGGTGTAGGTAGGAATAACATCCTAGCTAACAAAACAGTGCAACTAGCAGCATATGCCGATGACATAAATACGCTTCTTGACAAAGCGCAGAGGACCTATGCCTAACTAAAAGCAGCTGCCAAAGATAGCGGACTCGGCATCAACACAAGCAAAACAATAGTGATGACACAAAGAAGAAAGCGCCAAAGTTGCCAGACAACATGGAGGATGTCAACAAATTTTTATATCTGCGGGTGGAAATCAAAAATATGGCACATAAGACGGAGAAGTAAGACGCCTAGCAGCAAATAAGGCGTACTATGCAATGGCGGAAATATTAAGATCTAATAGTGTGCATCGCATGAACAAGTTTACAATATGCAAGACAATAATTTGGCCTATCGCATGCTATTATAGCGAAACAAGGACTATGACCGAAAAAAAACAAGAACATAATGGACATGCATCGTTGTATTCTAGGGGTTGTAACTGTTTGAAACATCAGAAGGCCAAGGTACAATAACGAGCTATACCAGATATACCATGGACCATCGATTTCTACATTCATCAGAGGGCGAAGACTAAGAAGGGACACGTGCTCAGGATCAGAAGGACAACCGTCTGCCACTAAGAGCACCAAACGCAAAAATGCGCTGTTAGGCGGCTGGTAGGGAGGCCAAGCAAAAAGTGGGAGGAATTGACCCAGGAAGACGCATACCAACTACTCGGAGTGTGGAGAAGAACAGCAAGCGACACGGATGAATGGAGGACAAAAACACAGGAGGCCAGTGCCCGAATTGGGCTGTAACGCCATATGAAGAAGAAGATGGACTAAACTAGATTAGTCAGTGTAGACTAAACTAATCTATGCGTTAGATCTACACAATAGCGTATCGGGGGATGCCCTGCCCTGGGCCGGCACATGAAAAGCGGGCGGAAATACAAAATTAGAAAATACTTTTTCAAATCGCGTACGCGCCGAGAACGTTTGATATAATACAATTTCTGGCAAAAAAAATTGTCGTTACGTGAGCACAGGGAAGATGAGACCAGTGGCAACAGAGGTAACTTTTTAGAATTGTTGCTTTTGTTGGCAAAGTATGATACCGCTTTAAGAGAGCAGTTAGTAAGCATAAAAATGGATCACTTCTCGCTACCTCGCCCTTAGTTCTGGCGTTCTTGACCAATTTTGCAAGAAGTTCTGCAAAAATTGGTATTTTGCAAAATTAAGAAAAAAATGGAATTTTTAAAATTTAAAGTTTTCGACGTTAAGTTTTAAACATTCGAAAATCATCGAAGATCCCTTTGACATTTGTTATCTACCTCTTCTACCGTCTACCTGTTTGAACTGGATCTATGGAAAATGGTAATACACCCGATTCTTCATTTCTAAATACGAATTTAAAAACTAATTTTCACATCTCTAACATCTCCAGTTTTAGAGAGATATATGTATCCCGCATTTGCAGTGATCTTAGCTAGAGTTTCTGAAAATGTTTTCTACCCGTTTTCTATATTTTTTAAGAGGAATAAAATTCCCATGTTCTATTATTATGGCATATTTCAGAGATAAAGTTTATAAAGTTATTATTATGCTTTTAGTGATAAAGTTTATAAAATTATTGAAACCTCTAATTGTCAACCCCTAATGTAGAGTGAAATATACCCACTGGCAATAGACTCAATAAATTATAAACTTAATAAAGCCGGAACACAGACTGAATATATAAATATATTCAACCTTTCCGGAGCTCTAAAATGTTATAGAGCTCTATATATAAAGTTATATACGTGGTCTGTTAGAAAAGTATACGACCTTATTTTTTATTTTGAAAACCTGGTGGACAAAACTGGAAAAACCGCGCTTGATTCAAAGCGCGATTGCATGGGCCGACCTTGAACCTACCTGCGCATGCGTGAATTTTTTCCCGCCTGTAGATAGCGTCAGTTGTTGTCGAGCAGTGTTCGAGTGACGTAGTGTGTAGTGCTCTCGTCGGTTTTTCAATGCAAATAAAATGACGAAACGACTGGAGCAGCGCTACTGTATAAAATTTTGCCAGAAACTGGGCGACAACCAGGTGGAAACCATTCAGAAGATTCAGTCGGCTTTCGGTGACGATGCCATGGGCATCACACAGATTAAGGCATGGTAAAACGGGTTTAAAGACGGTCGCACATCGGTGGAAAGCGAGCCACGCTCTGGTCGACCATCAACATGCCGAAATGACCATGTCATTGCCAAAGTGAACGCTGTGGTGATGCGGGACCGTCGTGTGACTATCCGAGAAATTGCGGCTGGCGTTGTGGTCATCAGGAAATTGGCGACTCCATCACGACAATGCTCCAGCACATTCGTCGCACTTGGTTCACAGTTTTTTTGCGAAAAAACAGACTCCTCTGGTTCGACAGGCTCCTTTCCTGATATGACCCCCTGTGACTTTTGGCTATTCCCCAAAGACAAGAGGCCATTGAAAAGAACGCGATTTCAGACAAGAGAGGACATTATGGCTGCAACGACAGCCGAGCTAAAGGCGATTCCGAAAGGGGCTTTTTCAGAATGCTTCCAACAATGGCAGCACCGCTGGGAGAAGTGTGTGGAGTCCCAAGGAGACTACTTTGACGGCGATTAGGTTTCCAACGCTCCAGATATGCCAGTTTTTTTTTACCGGCTAAATGTCGGATACTTTTCTAACAGACCACGTATGTTATAGAGCTCTATATAAAGTTATATATGTTATACAGCTCTATATAAAGTCGGAATACAGCCTGAATATATAAATATATTCAACCTTTCCGGAGCTCTATAGTGTTATAGAGCTCCGGAAAGGTTGAATATATTTATATATCCAGGCTGAGTTCCGACTTTATTAAGTTTATATGATTATGTACTATGGTTTCACCAATTCTAAACTCAATAAATTGTTTTCTGTTTGATCAGGAAGATTTGAGTTAGTCGAGGAATGTTTTATTTGCAAATTTGTTTTGTTTTTTTCCTGTCAGTTCTGTTTGATATATTAATTATTTAATTAATTTTTGCAATAATCTGTCCAATTAACCAACGGGCAAATCATAAACCCGGACAACCCGTGCAATAAAATATAAAATAGATTGTTCGCCGTGTTTTGGTTCAATTTAACGTTTTACGACCTTTTACAATAAAATCTGACGGAGATAAATCGCTACAAATATCGGGTTCTCCCATAAAAACACAAATTATAATCGAAATAAACATCAAATGCTATCAAAAACGTTATTGAATATGCAACATACTAGACTATTCTAGATAAGATAAAACTAGAAAAGAATAGTTAGACACGATGATACAAACATGATTGAAGTAGTTTCTTCTTCTTGTTTCGAATGGGCCTACTTTGGACCACGCTTGTTGAACTGTTGGGCTTTGATCTTTGTCCTGTACTGTCGCATCTTATGCCGGTGTAACTCCTTTCTCTCTTCTGGGGGGTACCTTCCAGGGGGTACCATCCAGGGTAACCCTTCGGGGTTTGTCCTGAAATCCACGGACTTTCAAGGTGCGTCTCACAAACTGCCTGTTTTGGAGATCTGTTATTCCCAGTTCTTTAATATCCTTCTCGGTATAGATATTGAAGTATTTTATGGAAATGAGCGATATTTTGTATAAAATATTTTTTATAAAAACAAATTCTAATCTAAATAAACATCTGAACTATCAAACTTACAGTCGGCACACAGCCTGAATATATTATAAATATATTCAACCTTTCCGGAGCTGTATAACAATTACTGAGTCTTTTTGGGACTACCAAAATCTGAACTATCAATATTTTGAAAGCAAAAATGACTATATGCGATTTATTAGACTAGATAAGATAAACCAGACTAGACTAGAGTTGATGCAAACAAATATAATGTAGACAGCTTGAAACGATTTATGTAGATGAAAGATATTTTGTGTAAAACACAAAATATCCATTCCGGATTAAATGCGGCCGTAATTCAAATCCGGTTTGGAACGAGCATCCGTCAAATCCGCAAAACTTCAACGCGCGGACGTTTATTATTATTTCTGAAATTTATTTTCGTTTTCGAGCGGAAATCCGACAATGCGCGTATCGGCTTAATAGAAAATCATTTCACGTGTCGGCTTTTCCTACACGGGATATTACAATAAATCTAATACTCACACAGGCACACTCACAATGCCACGCTTGATCTCAACACAGAGACTTTCCAAATGCCGTTGATATTTAACAAACAAATTTTATCAAAACCGACAAATAGTTACACACTTGCTGATCCACAAATTAGATTATTCATTGTTTGATCTGATCTAACAGATATATTCATCAAATTTGGTTTGTCTAGACTTGTGTCCGGTTTATGTAGTCTTGTCTGTCTAGTCTTGTCTGTCTGGTCTTGTCTGTCTACTCTTGTCTGTCTAGTCTTGTCTGTCTAGTCTTGTCTGTATAGTCTTGTCTGTCTAGTCTTGTCTGTCTAGTCTTGTCTGTCTACTCTGGTCTGCCTAGTCCTGTCTGTTTAGTCTTGTCTGTCTAGTCTTGTCTGTCTAGTCTTGTCTGTCTAGTCTTGTCTGTCTAGTCTTGTCTGTCTAGTCTTGTCTGTCTAGTCTTGTCTGTCTAGTCTTGTCTGTCTACTCTGGTCTGCCTAGTCCTGTCTGTCTAGTCTTGTCTGTCTAGTCTTGTCTGTATAGTCTTGTCTGTCTAGTCTTGTCTGTCTAGTCTTGTCTGTCTAGTCTTGTCTGTCTAGTCTTGTCTGTCTAGTCTTGTCTGTCTAGTCTTGTCTATCTAGTCTTGTCTGTCTAGTCTTGTCTGTATAGTCTTGTCTGTCTAGTCTTATCTATCTACTCTGGTCTGCCTAGTCCTGTCTGTTTAGTCTTGTCTGTCTAGTCTTGTCTGTCTAGTCTTGTCTGTCTAGTCTTGTCTGTCTAGTCTTGTCTGTCTAGTCTTGTCTATCTAGTCTTGTCTGTCTAGTCTTGTCTGTCTAGTCTTGTCTGTCTAGTCTTGTCTGTCTAGTCTTGTCTGTCTAGTCTTGTCTGTCTAGTCTTGTCTGTCTAGTCTTGTCTGTCTAGTCTTGTCTGTCTAGTCTTGTCTGTCTAGTCTTGTCTGTCTAGTCTTGTCTGTCTAGTCTTGTCTGTCTAGTCTTGTCTGTCTAGTCTTGTCTGTCTAGTCTTGTCTGTCTAGTCTTGCCTGTCTAGTCTTGTCTGTCTAGTCTTGTTTGTCTAGTCTTGTCTGTCTAGTCTTGTCTGTCTAGTCTTGTCTGTCTAGTCTTGTCTGTCTAGTCTTGTCTGTCTAGTCTTGTCTGTCTAGTCTTGTCTGTCTAGTCTTGTCTGTCTAGTCTTGTCTGTCTAGTCTTGTCTGTCTAGTCTTGTCTGTCTAGTCTTGTCTGTCTAGTCTTGTCTGTCTAGTCTTGTCTGTCTAGTCTTGTCTGTCTAGTCTTGTCTGTCTAGTCTTGTCTGTCTAGTCTTGTCTGTCTAGTCTTGTCTGTCTAGTCTTGTCTGTCTAGTCTTGTCTGTCTAGTCTTGTCTGTCTAGTCTTGTCTGTCTAGTCTTGTCTGTCTAGTCTTGTCTGTCTAGTCTTGTCTGTCTAGTCTTGTCTGTCTAGTCTTGTCTGTCTAGTCTTGTCTGTCTAGTCTTGTCTGTCTAGTCTTGTCTGTCTAGTCTTGTCTGTCTGTCTAGTCTTGTCTGTCTAGTCTTGTCTGTCTAGTCTTGTCTGTCTAGTCTTGTCTGTCTAGTCTTGTCTGTCTAGTCTTGTCTGTCTAGTCTTGTCTGTCTAGTCTTGTCTGTCTAGTCTTGTCTGTCTAGTCTTGTCTGTCTAGTCTTGTCTGTCTAGTCTTGTCTGTCTAGTCTTGTCTGTCTAGTCTTGTCTGTCTAGTCTTGTCTGTCTAGTCTTGTCTGTCTAGTCTTGTCTGTCTAGTCTTGTCTGTCTAGTCTTGTCTGTCTAGTCTTGTCTGTCTAGTCTTGTCTGTCTAGTCTTGTCTGTCTAGTCTTGTCTGTCTAGTCTTGTCTGTCTAGTCTTGTCTGTCTAGTCTTGTCTGTCTAGTCTTGTCTGTCTAGTCTTGTCTGTCTAGTCTTGTCTGTCTAGTCTTGTCTGTCTAGTCTTGTCTGTCTAGTCTTGTCTGTCTAGTCTTGTCTGTCTAGTCTTGTCTGTCTAGTCTTGTCTGTCTAGTCTTGTCTGTCTAGTCTTGTCTGTCTAGTCTTGTCTGTCTAGTCTTGTCTGTCTAGTCTTGTCTGTCTAGTCTTGTCTGTCTAGTCTTGTCTGTCTAGTCTTGTCTGTCTAGTCTTGTCTGTCTAGTCTTGTCTGTCTAGTCTTGTCTGTCTAGTCTTGTCTGTCTAGTCTTGTCTGTCTAGTCTTGTCTGTCTAGTCTTGTCTGTCTAGTCTTGTCTGTCTAGTCTTGTCTGTCTAGTCTTTGTCTGTCTAGTCTTGTCTGTCTAGTCTTGTCTGTCTAGTCTTGTCTGTCTAGTCTTGTCTGTCTAGTCTTGTCTGTCTAGTCTTGTCTGTCTAGTCTTGTCTGTCTAGTCTTGTCTGTCTAGTCTTGTCTGTCTAGTCTTGTCTGTCTAGTCTTGTCTGTCTAGTCTTGTCTGTCTAGTCTGTCTAGTCTTGTCTGTGTAGTCTTGTCTGTCTAGTCTTGTCTGTCTAGTCTTGTCTGTCTAGTCTTGTCTGTCTAGTCTTGTCTGTCTAGTCTTGTCTGTCTAGTCTTGTCTGTCTAGTCTTGTCTGTCTAGTCTTGTCTGTCTAGTCTTGTCTGTCTAGTCTTGTCTGTCTAGTCTTGTCTGTCTAGTCTTGTCTGTCTAGTCTTGTCTGTCTAGTCTTGTCTGTCTAGTCTTGTCTGTCTAGTCTTGTCTGTCTAGTCTTGTCTGTCTAGTCTTGTCTGTCTAGTCTTGTCTGTCTAGTCTTGTCTGTCTAGTCTTGTCTGTCTAGTCTTGTCTGTCTAGTCTTGTCTGTCTAGTCTTGTCTGTCTAGTCTTGTCTGTCTAGTCTTGTCTGTCTAGTCTTGTCTGTCTAGTCTTGTCTGTCTAGTCTTGTCTGTCTAGTCTTGTCTGTCTAGTCTTGTCTGTCTAGTCTTGTCTGTCTAGTCTTGTCTGTCTAGTCTTGTCTGTCTAGTCTTGTCTGTCTAGTCTTGTCTGTCTAGTCTTGTCTGTCTAGTCTTGTCTGTCTAGTCTTGTCTGTCTAGTCTTGTCTGTCTAGTCTTGTCTGTCTAGTCTTGTCTGTCTAGTCTTGTCTGTCTAGTCTTGTCTGTCTAGTCTTGTCTGTCTAGTCTTGTCTGTCTAGTCTTGTCTGTCTAGTCTTGTCTGTCTAGTCTTGTCTGTCTAGTCTTGTCTGTCTAGTCTTGTCTGTCTAGTCTTGTCTGTCTAGTCTTGTCTGTCTAGTCTTGTCTGTCTAGTCTTGTCTGTCTAGTCTTGTCTGTCTAGTCTTGTCTGTCTAGTCTTGTCTGTCTAGTCTTGTCTGTCTAGTCTTGTCTGTCTAGTCTTGTCTGTCTAGTCTTGTCTGTCTAGTCTTGTCTGTCTAGTCTTGTCTGTCTAGTCTTGTCTGTCTAGTCTTGTCTGTCTAGTCTTGTCTGTCTAGTCTTGTCTGTCTAGTCTTGTCTGTCTAGTCTTGTCTGTCTAGTCTTGTCTGTCTAGTCTTGTCTGTCTAGTCTTGTCTGTCTAGTCTTGTCTGTCTAGTCTTGTCTGTCTAGTCTTGTCTGTCTAGTCTTGTCTGTCTAGTCTTGTCTGTCTAGTCTTGTCTGTCTAGTCTTGTCTGTCTAGTCTTGTCTGTCTAGTCTTGTCTGTCTAGTCTTGTCTGTCTAGTCTTGTCTGTCTAGTCTTGTCTGTCTAGTCTTGTCTGTCTAGTCTTGTCTGTCTAGTCTTGTCTGTCTAGTCTTGTCTGTCTAGTCTTGTCTGTCTAGTCTTGTCTGTCTAGTCTTGTCTGTCTAGTCTTGTCTGTCTAGTCTTGTCTGTCTAGTCTTGTCTGTCTAGTCTTGTCTGTCTAGTCTTGTCTGTCTAGTCTTGTCTGTCTAGTCTTGTCTGTCTAGTCTTGTCTGTCTAGTCTTGTCTGTCTAGTCTTGTCTGTCTAGTCTTGTCTGTCTAGTCTTGTCTGTCTAGTCTTGTCTGTCTAGTCTTGTCTGTCTAGTCTTGTCTGTCTAGTCTTGTCTGTCTAGTCTTGTCTGTCTAGTCTTGTCTGTCTAGTCTTGTCTGTCTAGTCTTGTCTGTCTAGTCTTGTCTGTCTAGTCTTGTCTGTCTAGTCTTGTCTGTCTAGTCTTGTCTGTCTAGTCTTGTCTGTCTAGTCTTGTCTGTCTAGTCTTGTCTGTCTAGTCTTGTCTGTCTAGTCTTGTCTGTCTAGTCTTGTCTGTCTAGTCTTGTCTGTCTAGTCTTGTCTGTCTAGTCTTGTCTGTCTAGTCTTGTCTGTCTAGTCTTGTCTGTCTAGTCTTGTCTGTCTAGTCTTGTCTGTCTAGTCTTGTCTGTCTAGTCTTGTCTGTCTAGTCTTGTCTGTCTAGTCTTGTCTGTCTAGTCTTGTCTGTCTAGTCTTGTCTGTCTAGTCTTGTCTGTCTAGTCTTGTCTGTCTAGTCTTGTCTGTCTAGTCTTGTCTGTCTAGTCTTGTCTGTCTAGTCTTGTCTGTCTAGTCTTGTCTGTCTAGTCTTGTCTGTCTAGTCTTGTCTGTCTAGTCTTGTCTGTCTAGTCTTGTCTGTCTAGTCTTGTCTGTCTAGTCTTGTCTGTCTAGTCTTGTCTGTCTAGTCTTGTCTGTCTAGTCTTGTCTGTCTAGTCTTGTCTGTCTAGTCTTGTCTGTCTAGTCCTTGTCTGTCTAGTCTTGTCTGTCTAGTCTTGTCTGTCTAGTCTTGTCTGTCTAGTCTTGTCTGTCTAGTCTTGTCTGTCTAGTCTTGTCTGTCTAGTCTTGTCTGTCTAGTCTTGTCTGTCTAGTCTTGTCTGTCTAGTCTTGTCTGTCTAGTCTTGTCTGTCTAGTCCTTGTCTGTCTAGTCTTGTCTGTCTAGTCTTGTCTGTCTAGTCTTGTCTGTATAGTCTTGTCTGTCTAGTCTTGTCTGTCTAGTCTTGTCTGTCTAGTCTTGTCTGTCTAGTCTTGTCTGTCTAGTCTTGTCTGTCGAGTCTTGTCTGTCTAGTCTAGTCTGTCGAGTCTTGTCTGTCTAGTCTTGTCTGTCTAGTCTTGTCTGTCTAGTCTTGTCTGTCTAGTCTTGTCTGTCTAGTCTTGTCTGTCTAGTCTTGTCTGTCTAGTCTTGTCTGTCTAGTCTTGTCTGTCTAGTCTTGTCTGTCTAGTCTTGTCTGTCTAGTCTTGTCTGTCTAGTCTTGTCTGTCTAGTCTTGTCTGTCTAGTCTTGTCTGTCTAGTCTTGTGTGTCTAGTCTGTCTAGTCTTGTCTGTCTAGTCTTGTCTGTTTGGTCTTGTCTGTCTAGTCTTATCTGTCTAGTCTTGTCTGTCTAGTCTTGTTTGTCTAGTCTTGTCTGTCTAGTCTTGTATGTTTACTCTTATCTCTCTACTCTTATCTCTCTACTTTTATCTTTCTACTCTTATCTGCCTAGTCCTGTCTGTCTGGTCTTATCTGTCTGATCTTGTCTGTCTACTTTTGTCTATTTAGTCTTGCTTGTCTAGATTTATCTCTCTGTCTAAATAGACTAATTAGTTAGTTCTCATAATTTGCCTAGTCTTGAAGCTATGGTGGATGCGCCGGGTTGCAGACAGTTAGCCAAAGTAGCAATTGTGTTATTCCCTCACAAGCTTGTGGAGAAACTATGACCAATATGGACCGAATGAAATGAGAAACTTGGGACTCGAACATGCACATGCTAATCATACTCTCTCCACCTAGTTATCTAACTAGCTAAACTAACTAGCTAAACAACTAGTTTGCACACTAAACGTGCAATATCTGAAGCAAAAGCCTGATGAACAAAGACAATTGGTTAAGTTAATGACCTAGATTAAATTGAAAGAAGCTTGTTAGAGCTTATAGAATGATAATGAATGCTTATTTTCTGCTACTAATTATATTAGTGCAGATATCTTATTGTAGATAATTCAATTACGTAGCTTTACTATTATTGTTACAAGGGACTCGGCGCGATTACGAACTAGTTTGCAGATTAAAACTGGCACGTTTTCGCACAAGAAACGTCTGGTAATAAAATTAAAACTATAAATTTAATTAAAAATTGCCGGCGAGAGCGTCTTATTAACAGACGCTTCGCTCCACCTGAAAGCGCTTTCTGCACACGAACATTACAGAAAATGCAATTATAGACTACATAACACATTTGCTAATACTCATTGCGTGTTTGACTATCTTATACAGCTATATGATTGTGAGCCGTTATAAAGTGCGTCAAAGCAGTCGGAAATGCGAGATGGTGTACAGAGAAAAACTATATAAAACTTGTTTATTTGTAACTATTGAGCGAAATAAATTGGAAAATCGTTTTTAGCACTTCGATTTCCTTCGGGTAACCAAAAAAAAATCTCGAAAAAATTTTACAAAAATTTTTTTAACAAAAATTTTCCATCATTTCGTTCGAAAAATATGTTCTTTTACGGTTTTTTTCGATTTTCTCGAGAACGGTAAAAAGCAACGAAATTATTTTCAGCACACAGAAACTACACGACAAGACGAACAAGTCGATGTGTAAATTGTCCGTAAAGATTCAATAATTCGTCGAGAGATTTCAAACTGAAATTTATCCGATTCTTGATTTTCTAAGTAGATGTCAGAAACAGTTGCAGATAATCAAAAACGGATTGCGGCATCGTTTTCAGAAGGTAATTATCCTATTAATACACTAAGATTGTCTGCGTGAAATTCACGACTTTCCGAGATCTCTACTAGAGCGCCGAAATTTCTTAAAAATTTCTTCAATTCTTGCAGGCGGTAGTGAACGGAAAGAGCTAGCAAAATATAATTTGCTTTTCTATAATCAGCAGCAAAAATGCTTTCAAGAACGTTTTTAAATTTTGCTGTAACTCAAAAAATAACGATTTTGATAAAATCGATTTTCTCGCATTTCGCCGTTTCCGCGGTCTAGACTCCCCGTGTCTATGGTATTTCTTAACTGAAAGCTTCCTAGGGAATATTATATACGTTTACCGACTAATTTTGAGACGCTTAATCGATTGGTGAAGACTAGAAATCTCTGTGGTGAGCCGTTAAAAAGTTATGACGGCGTCAAATCAGTCGGAAATGCGTGATGGTGTACAACGAAAAAATATATAAAACTTGTTTATTTAAAATTTTATAGTGAAATAAACAAGAAAAACGTTTTCAGCACTTCGATTTCCTTCGGGTAACCAAAAAAAATAAGGAAAAAATTTTCAACAAAAATTTCGTTCGCTTTTTCGATTTTGTCGAGAAAGGTAAAAAGCAGCGAAATTATTTTCAGCACACAGAAACTACACGACAAGACGAACAAGTCGATGTGTAAATTGTCCGTAAAGATTCAATAATTCGTCGAGAGATTTCAAACTGAAATTTACCCTATTTTCGATTTGCTAAGTAGATATCTCGGAAACGGTTGTAGATAATCAAAACCGGCTTGCGGCATCGTTTTCGGACGGTCATTTTCCTATTGATACACTAAAATTGTCTTCGTGATATTCACGGCTTTACAGGCTGTACTCGAGCGCCGAAATTTCTTAAAAATTTCTTCAATTCTTGCAGGCGATAATGAACGGAAAGAGGTAGCAAAATTTAATTTGCATTTCTGTAATCAGCAGCAAAAATGCTTTCAGGAACGTTTTTAAATTTTGTTGTAACTAAAAAAATAACGATTTTGACCAAATCGATTTTCTCGCATTTCATCTCGTGAAGACTAGAAGTCTCTGCGGCGAGCTGTTCAAAAGTTATGACAGCGTAAATTCAGTCGGAAGTGCGAGATGGTGTACAACGAAAAAATATATAAAACTTGTTTATTTGCAATTTTAGAGTGAAATAAACTGGAAAACCGCTTTCAGCACTCCGATTTCCTTCGGGTAACCAAAAAAAATCACGAAAAAATTTTCCAAAAAAATTTTCAACCAAAATTTTTCATCATTTCGTTCGTAAAATATGTGCTTTTTCGTTTTTTTTCGATTTTCTCGAGGACGGCAAAAAGCAGCGAAATTATTTTCAGCACACAAAAAGTACACAACAAGACGAACAAGTCGATGTGTAAATTGTCCGTAAAGATGAAATAATTTATTCAAGAAATTTCAAACTAAATTTTACCCGAATCTCGATTTGCTAAGTAGATATCTCGGAAACGTTTGCACACAATCAAAAACGGATTGCAGCATCGTTTTCAACGATCATTTTCAAAGGTCATTTTCCTGTTAATGCACTAAGATTGTCTGCGTGAAATTCACGGATTTATTTTACGAGATCTCTACTCGAGCGCAGAAATTTCTTAAAAAGTCTTCAATTCTTGCAGGCGATAGTGAACGGAAAGAGCGAGCAAAATATAATTGGCATATCTGTAATCAGCAGCAAAAATGCTTTCATAAACGTTTTTTAATTTTGCCGTGACTTAAAAAATAGCGATTTTGACTAAATCGATTTTTTCGCATGTCGTCGTTTCCGTGGTCTAGACCTCCCGTGTCGATAGTATTTCTTAACTGAAACCTTCCTAGGCAATATTATATATGGTTTCCGACTAATTTTTGGACGCTGAATCGAATGGTGAAGACTAGAAGTCTGTGCAGTGAGCCGTTCAAACGTAATGACAGCGTGAAATCAGTCGGAAATATTAGATGCTAGAAAGGGGAAAAATACAAAAGAAAATAAATAAACAGTAAAATTTGTATCATAAGTTGTTGTTTATTTCTTTATGCAGGTAATGTGATAAAACATTTTCCAAAAGCAACAAGTTGCTTAGACTTCTAACCATTTATAAAAAGAATAAGATTCGGCTCCTTCATAACACATAAGCATTGAAAGAGCCAACATAAAGTTTGAAAGAGCCAAGTTCATATTACAGGGACTTGAACTGTAAATTAGCAAAAGATATCATTGAAAATATTTATTATTATATAAAATGATTTATGTTACGCAAACTCTGAATAAAGTATTTACTTAAACTTTACTAAAGTACTTACTAAATCTATCATTTTAATCTAAGTATAGTCTTCTTAAGAATATAATTATAGTTGCCGAATTCAAAAACTTAGTAGTAGTAGTAGTTTTGGCAAAAAAATACAATCTCCCTTTTACACCACAGGATTCATTTGCCCAACCGGAACAAATTTTGCACTGGTACCACTCTTGTTTGCTGTTACTGTAATTATCATTACATACTACACATATATCCTGTTCTCCTCCTCTTGTATTTATATCCTTATTTGTTGCTTGTGAGAATACTATATTATCGTCAGAATCTGTAGTATCTGAATCTGTTTTAGATTTCTTAGTAAGCGCTTGTATAGATATTTTATGGTCATTTTCTTTACATTCTCTCTATTTTGCCTTGAATTTTAATCCTTTTCTTCTATCTTGTTTTTCTCAGGTGTGTTTGTTACAATGGCAGATGACATTTTCCGACTTTTACGAACCGTGTTCTTTCTGGGACCTTCCTTTAAAAAGGTCTAATCATTTGCGGTGATATAACTTTTCGCCTTGTGGTGGTTGCTACTGATACTATTGGTGACGCAGCAGTTGAAGATAGAGGAGGTCTAAAATTATCTTGTGATAAAGGTCTTAAAATTGACAGTGAAAATGCATTAGCAGGTGAAGGCCGATGAGGCAGATTGTCTTCTATTTCAGTTGCATTGTTATTATCATTTTCCTTATCGGAATAGACTTCAGCAAATGGTTCAACTTCTTCTCCAAATATGTTCGAATTTAAAGGATAAATACCCGTTTTGAGAAAACCTTGTATAATATTGTGAGGGCTGAAACTTGATAGATATGCATATTTCACAAACTGTCCCTCTTGGTAAATGGTGACTGTTTCACCGGGATTTGACAACATCCATTCATTCATAGCAATCCTATACCTGATTTTGAAGGGACCATACACTGTGAGATCAAGGGGCTGTAGCTTGTGGCTACAGTGTGGTGGAAAAGTAACTATTACAATAGATTTTCCCTAGCAAATTGAACCACTCTGAGGTTAATATGTGAGCTATGATTGTCCATTATGATCAATGCCGGATTTTCTTTGGAGGGTTTTACATGTAGTACAAAATGTTCCAGAGCTTTAATGAAGCATTCTTCATTCATCCATCCAGAAATATTTGCCAATCCAAGAGCTCCTGGTGGACCATTAGGTAACATAATATCTTTGTAATTTACTCGCGTAAACACAAAAATTGGTGGTAAAAAACCAGCAGCATTAATGAAAAACAAAGTTGTCACCAAAGTTCCTCGTTCACCTGATGTCAGTTGTCCGATTTGTTTTGATCCTCTTTCAGCAATAACTTTAGGAGGATTGGTTACAGTGCTGCATGGTTACTTACTTTTTATACACGAAATCTTCATCACTTTGCACTGGCGCTATTTATTTTCGGTGAACTATCAATTTTCTGTGGGTGATTTTTGCTTTATTCCTTCAAAATGATACAACTCATTTCCTCAAAATGTTAATTCATGTTATTTGCATAGACTAGGTAGTTTAGATAATATTAAATTCTTTATTGGAGCTTATACAGCTAAATAGCAGGTTAGAGTAGTTAGACAAATAGGATTCGACTCATTTCCTCAAATTGTTAATTCCAGTCTTTTATGTTATCTGCTCAGACTAGACCGTTTACATAATTTAATATTCCTCAATTTGTCCCGGAAACAACATCAAGTCGTTCCGGATGAAAATAGACATCGCAACATATGTTCACTCGTTCCCACACACACTTAATGAATTTAGTGCCGGTGACACCTTCCCATTCCTGAGGATGCTTTCAGGTCGGCTGTTACTGCATATGAAACACTTCATTAAATCCAGGACGGGGGATTAAGTTTATAGCCCGTTTATTTACTACGTATTACTATCACTATTCAAGATTATTATTATATCACTATTTAGATATCACTATTTAGATATCACTGTTTAAATATCACTATTTAGATATCAATAAGTAGATATCACTATTTAGATATCACTGTTTAGTTATCACTATTTCGATATCACTATTTAGATATCACTATGTAGATATCACTATTTAGAATATCACTATGTAGATATCACTATTTAGATATCACTATTTAGTTTATTCCGCTGATATTTTTCAGGAATTTAGAAGAGTAGATTATGTTTACACAATTAAGTAGAGATAAGGATTGATAGACACCATTAGTTAGGAGAATGAGAGATAGTATTTAGATAGTCAGATGGTATATAGATATCAGAGTCAATATAATGTTTGTCGCGGTGGAATATTAAATATCTGTGCTGTAAAATCAATGAATTTCTGTCTGGAAAATTGGAATTTCATTTGATTTGGTTATTCGCATGCGAAAATTGAACTAGTCCATTATGTTATTAAAGTGCGCACCGGAAATACTGCGCAAATATCCAACTAATCAAATCAACTAAAGCTGATGCTAAACGTGCTAGTAAGAATAGATGAAATATAATATAACGGTACTAACGTACTAACGCCACCGCGGCTACAGATTTGAACAAGATGGATGATTAGGTTAGGTTATAACGGAGTAGATAAATCCAATGCGCGGTAGCGCGACCTCTCGATCCAAAATAAGAAATAATATTGGACAAGGATTAGATTAGGTTATATTAGAGCAGATAAATCCAGACCACATATCGCGCGGCAGCGCGACCTTTCGCTGCGGTGGCGTTAATAACTAACTACCAATGTAACTTTAAGCTTGTATAATGTAGTGTAGAGAAGATACCAGAAAGTAGATCTAATTAGTAAAATGAGTTTTTGACGTGGGTAAGGCGATAGCACAATCCTTCTGGGCGTCCCTTAATGAAATTAAATCCGAACCGAAGACGGTGTTAATTTGTGTACAAATTGTATCCGAGCCTCATAAAGGTCGCTTTATCCTTAGCGGGATGGAGTGTCCTTTATGGCGGTTTGAGCGACTTTGTTTCCGCCGCCCGATCGATATCGCCGTCCCTCCGCCCTCGCACACGCAACACTCGCACACACGGCCCGAAATGGCACTTTACATCCCTCTTGCGCTCAGCGTGACATGTAGGACCACTTAAGGGTCGCGTATACATGATCGGCTTAGCGCACGATCGACAATCCGATAACTTCTTCCCCTCATATTCTTCCTAACAACAGTTCAGAAATGTTTGTTGACTTTGATTTTTCTTATTTATTTAAACCACTCACATATGACTAAACAGACAAGACTAGACAGACAAGACTAGACAGACAAGACTAGACAGACAAGACTAGACAGACAAGACTAGACAGACAAGACTAGACAGACAAGACTAGACAGACAAGACTAGACAGACAAGACTAGACAGACAAGACTAGACAGACAAGACTAGACAGACAAGACTAGACAGACAAGACTAGACAGACAAGACTAGACAGACAAGACTAGACAGACAAGACTAGACAGACAAGACTAGACAGACAAGACTAGACAGACAAGACTAGACAGACAAGACTAGACAGACAAGACTAGACAGACAAGACTAGACAGACAAGACTAGACAGACAAGACTAGACAGACAAGACTAGACAGACAAGACTAGACAGACAAGACTAGACAGACAAGACTAGACAGACAAGACTAGACAGACAAGACTAGACAGACAAGACTAGACAGACAAGACTAGACAGACAAGACTAGACAGACAAGACTAGACAGACAAGACTAGACAGACAAGACTAGACAGACAAGACTAGACAGACAAGACTAGACAGACAAGACTAGACAGACAAGACTAGACAGACAAGACTAGACAGACAAGACTAGACAGACAAGACTAGACAGACAAGACTAGACAGACAAGACTAGACAGACAAGACTAGACAGACAAGACTAGACAGACAAGACTAGACAGACAAGACTAGACAGACAAGACTAGACAGACAAGACTAGACAGACAAGACTAGACAGACAAGACTAGACAGACAAGACTAGACAGACAAGACTAGACAGACAAGACTAGACAGACAAGACTAGACAGACAAGACTAGACAGACAAGACTAGACAGACAAGACTAGACAGACAAGACTAGACAGACAAGACTAGACAGACAAGACTAGACAGACAAGACTAGACAGACAAGACTAGACAGACAAGACTAGACAGACAAGACTAGACAGACAAGACTAGACAGACAAGACTAGACAGACAAGACTAGACAGACAAGACTAGACAGACAAGACTAGACAGACAAGACTAGACAGACAAGACTAGACAGACAAGACTAGACAGACAAGACTAGACAGACAAGACTAGACAGACAAGACTAGACAGACAAGACTAGACAGACAAGACTAGACAGACAAGACTAGACAGACAAGACTAGACAGACAAGACTAGACAGACAAGACTAGACAGACAAGACTAGACAGACAAGACTAGACAGACAAGACTAGACAGACAAGACTAGACAGACAAGACTAGACAGACAAGACTAGACAGACAAGACTAGACAGACAAGACTAGACAGACAAGACTAGACAGACAAGACTAGACAGACAAGACTAGACAGACAAGACTAGACAGACAAGACTAGACAGACAAGACTAGACAGACAAGACTAGACAGACAAGACTAGACAGACAAGACTAGACAGACAAGACTAGACAGACAAGACTAGACAGACAAGACTAGACAGACAAGACTAGACAGACAAGACTAGACAGACAAGACTAGACAGACAAGACTAGACAGACAAGACTAGACAGACAAGACTAGACAGACAAGACTAGACAGACAAGACTAGACAGACAAGACTAGACAGACAAGACTAGACAGACAAGACTAGACAGACAAGACTAGACAGACAAGACTAGACAGACAAGACTAGACAGACAAGACTAGACAGACAAGACTAGACAGACAAGACTAGACAGACAAGACTAGACAGACAAGACTAGACAGACAAGACTAGACAGACAAGACTAGACAGACAAGACTAGACAGACAAGACTAGACAGACAAGACTAGACAGACAAGACTAGACAGACAAGACTAGACAGACAAGACTAGACAGACAAGACTAGACAGACAAGACTAGACAGACAAGACTAGACAGACAAGACTAGACAGACAAGACTAGACAGACAAGACTAGACAGACAAGACTAGACAGACAAGACTAGACAGACAAGACTAGACAGACAAGACTAGACAGACAAGACTAGACAGACAAGACTAGACAGACAAGACTAGACAGACAAGACTAGACAGACAAGACTAGACAGACAAGACTAGACAGACAAGACTAGACAGACAAGACTAGACAGACAAGACTAGACAGACAAGACTAGACAGACAAGACTAGACAGACAAGACTAGACAGACAAGACTAGACAGACAAGACTAGACAGACAAGACTAGACAGACAAGACTAGACAGACAAGACTAGACAGACAAGACTAGACAGACAAGACTAGACAGACAAGACTAGACAGACAAGACTAGACAGACAAGACTAGACAGACAAGACTAGACAGACAAGACTAGACAGACAAGACTAGACAGACAAGACTAGACAGACAAGACTAGACAGACAAGACTAGACAGACAAGACTAGACAGACAAGACTAGACAGACAAGACTAGACAGACAAGACTAGACAGACAAGACTAGACAGACAAGACTAGACAGACAAGACTAGACAGACAAGACTAGACAGACAAGACTAGACAGACAAGACTAGACAGACAAGACTAGACAGACAAGACTAGACAGACAAGACTAGACAGACAAGACTAGACAGACAAGACTAGACAGACAAGACTAGACAGACAAGACTAGACAGACAAGACTAGACAGACAAGACTAGACAGACAAGACTAGACAGACAAGACTAGACAGACAAGACTAGACAGACAAGACTAGACAGACAAGACTAGACAGACAAGACTAGACAGACAAGACTAGACAGACAAGACTAGACAGACAAGACTAGACAGACAAGACTAGACAGACAAGACTAGACAGACAAGACTAGACAGACAAGACTAGACAGACAAGACTAGACAGACAAGACTAGACAGACAAGACTAGACAGACAAGACTAGACAGACAAGACTAGACAGACAAGACTAGACAGACAAGACTAGACAGACAAGACTAGACAGACAAGACTAGACACACAAGACTAGACAGACAAGACTAGACAGACAAGACTAGACAGACAAGACTAGACAGACAAGACTAGACAGACGAGACTAGACAGACAAGACTAGACAGACAAGACTAGACAGACAAGACTAGACAGACAAGACTAGACACACAAGACTAGACAGACAAGACTAGACAGACAAGACTAGACAGACAAGACTAGACAGACAAGACTAGACAGACAAGACTAGACACACAAGACTAGACAGACAAGACTAGACAGACAAGACTAGACAGACAAGACTAGACAGACAAGACTAGACACACAAGACTGGACAGACAAGACTAGACAGACAAGACTAGACACACAAGACTAGACAGACAAGACTAGACAGACAAGACTAGACAGACAAGACTAGACAGACAAGACTAGACAGACAAGACTAGACAGACAAGACTAGACAGACAAGACTAGACAAACAAGACTAGACAGAGAAGACTAGACAGACAAGACTAGACAGACAAGACTAGACACACAAGACTAGACAGACAAGACTAGACAGACAAGACTAGACACACAAGACTAGACAGACAAGACTAGACAGACAAGACTAGACAGACAAGACTAGACAGACAAGACTAGACAGACAAGACTAGACAGACAAGACTAGACAGACAAGACTAGACAGACAAGACTAGACAGACAAGACTAGACAGACAAGACTAGACAGACAAGACTAGACACACAAGACTAGACAGACAAGACTAGACAGACAAGACTAGACAGACAAGACTAGACAGACAAGACTAGACACACAAGACTAGACAGACAAGACTAGACAGACAAGACTAGACAGACAAGACTAGACAGACAAGACTAGACAGACAAGACTAGACAGACAAGACTAGACAGACAAGACTAGACAGACAAGACTAGACAGACAAGACTAGACAGACAAGACTAGACAGACAAGACTAGACAGACAAGACTAGACAGACAAGACTAGACAGACAAGACTAGACAGACAAGACTAGACAGACAAGACTAGACAGACAAGACTAGGCAGACAAGACTAGACAGACAAGACTAGACAGACAAGACTAGACACACAAGACTAGACAGACAAGACTAGACAGACAAGACTAGACAGACAAGACTAGACAGACAAGACTAGACACACAAGACTAGACACACAAGACTAGACAGACAAGACTAGACAGACAAGACTAGACAGACAATACTAGACAGACAAGACTAGACAGACAAGACTAGACAGACAAGACTAGACACACAAGACTAGACACACAAGACTAGACAGACAAGACTAGACAGACAAGACTAGACAGACAAGACTAGACAGACAAGACTAGACTGACAAGACTAGTCTCTTCCTATTCTGTGTAATATGATATAAAACTGCACCGTAATTACTCGATAAATCGTCTTTGAACGTTCCTTCAAAGACGGGCAAAACTGTTTACGCTTGCCATGTAATATTACCAGTGGTCAAAAGCCCTTTTCTGAGAATACCTCAAACTATACATAAACCGCAAAATTAAACAAAAGGGAAAATAGGATATAGCAGCTTCAGAAAACTAAATATATTTTCGATAAAAATCTGAATAAAAATATTGCCTAGTCGAGCTTCTTCTTGTCTTAGAATTAGTTTGTTTAGTAAGTCTCCAGTCTTCTCTATTTTATATGCAGCGTCTTGTCTATGTGGTCTAATATATTCCGTATCATCTGTCTAGTCTTATCTGTCTATTCTATACTTATAATCTTATCTAACAAAATGTTAACTAGATTATATACTGAGGCTTGATTTGTAGCCGGGTCTGCATGATTAATGTTGCAGCGAATCTAATTATTGTAAGAATGATAAAGTTTTAACGCAATCACAAAAGGCGAGTCAACAGGTGACTGGTATTAATGATTCATGCAGTCTGAATGGATGTTCACATGCAGCTCGAGATTAATCGAGACTTTTATCTAGACGATTTGTACTCGACTCAACTTATGTTTCTAACTCCATCAACCACTGAAACACTTCTACAAATTACACAAACCAAACAAGATTCTAATCTTGTCTAGTCGTGACGACTCACATCTATTCTTTTCTGCTCTTGTTTAATCCTGTTTTATAATATAATCCTTAATATAATCCATAATTTAATCTTTAAAAGAATCCTTAATTTAATCTTTAATAAAACCTTTAATATAATCCTTAATATAATCTTTAATATAATCTTTAATATAATTTTTAAAATAATCCTTAATATAATCCTTAATAAAACCTTTAATATAATCCTTATTATAATCCTTAATATACTCCTTAATATAATCCTTAATGTACTCCTTCCTAATCCTAATCCTTCGGAATATAAACTTTCCGAATTCTATAAAAATCTTTAAATGTTATCAATTTATTTATTTTTATTCAGTGTGTATTATTCTTATTGATTTTATTGGAAGAGCATTGATGGATTTGGTCGTCTTCCCGGAGGAAAAGTTTTGGAGATGTTTTCTGAGCCAGTTAACATTTTCATATTGTCGTTATTTTTCCGGGAAAATTATTGGAATGGAAAATCCATCCGTACCGCATACAGCAAAATTTCCTTTCCAGCTCAAATCTGCTAAGAAGAAAATCAATTACTAGGATTAATTTTGTTAATTTGCAGAATTTAATTATAATTTTTGTTTCAATGACAATCTAAACTGGAAGGATTTGGATTCGGTTTGCATCGTGTTGTTCATCGTCGAGGCATTAATTTGGATTGTGTTCATTTAGCCTAACAATTTATCGTTGTCGGTCGCGTAATTTATGTTTTTAATATAAATAAACTGCAATTAATAATTTCGCAGTCGAATTCGTGCGAATCAAATGTTTATTCAATCCGTCGAAAACAGCACTGCGAGGTTTTGATTTTTATTATTTCGCATGCGTCCGGCATTTCGGCCCTAATCCCGAAATAGAACCGTAAATCCCTTCGTCAGACCCCAAACATGACACACAAACCAGCACACTCCGTCCATCCATTAATTAAGTTCATCAATTCACTTGACGGATTAATTAATTCCATTCACATGCAGTTTCCATTCCTCCGGCTTTTACAAACCACAAATATATTTTTCGAATCCAAAATTTATTCGCAAATCTCCACTCAAATTATTTTAAACTCTTCTCGTTCGAATTAACGTGGACTATTTGAAAGAACTGATATTGTAATTGTCAGAATTGGCGTTTTTCTGCCTTGTCTAGACGGACAAGACTAGACAGACAAGTGTAGACGACAAGACTAGACAGACAAGACCAGACAGACTAATCTTGTCTCTGTAGTCTTATATGACTAGTCTTGTCTGTCTAGTCTTGCGGATGGATTTTCGGTAAGAAATTTCTGTTATTAACGCGTGCAAAAAATAAATAAGTATTCGTTCTGAAGAATTTCTTAATATCGGATGGAGGATATTTTCGGGCGTAATACTCGGGCCAATATAAATGTGTTGTGAATGAACTTGAGGTTGAGGGTGGCTCGTAAAGGTCACATTTCACGATATCGATTTCGGATTTCGTTGCGGGGGCGATTTTACGCCAACTCAACTCGCTTTTTTTTCTGCCCACCCTTTTACCGAAACCGACGTCCATTGTTACACCAGCAACAACAAAAATATCAGCAACTATTTTGCAGAAATTTCTTTTACAGGTTTTATTATAATTTTCTCAACATCAAAATTATGTTGAATTTTATCCTAAACTTGTAGAATTTTCTCAACAACCTGCCAATTTTTATCAAAACTATGTCAAATTTTGTCCTCATTTAGTCCAATTTTTATTAACTTCCTGGCAAATTTTATCAAAACAAGACCAATTTTTCCTCGTCTTGCCATATTGTAGCAACATCCTGTCAGATAATAACAAACTACGTCAAATTTTGTCAAGTTTTGGGTTAGGTAAAGAATACGGGATTGTTTTGAAACTTAGTGTTGCGCACTTTTTACCTAGTGTAACTGTTGTTAATCGTCTTTGGCACTCCTTAACTAGGATCCGAAAGCAAAAATTAAGCTTCTACGTTGTCTACGTTGGCTCAATAAATATTCGTGTTTTTGTTGAAAATAAATCAAGACAACAACGCGCGGCAGCGCGAACTCTCGATCCAATGTGGCAAGAACCACAAAGGACAATGTGGCAAGAACCGTTGAATCAAACAAAAATAATAAACGTGTCAACGTCGAGTTAGTTGCGTTCGCATCTACTATCTGCCATCTTGAAAATGTCAACAATTATTTTCAACAAAAACACGAATATCTACTGAACCAACGTAGACAACATAGAAGCTTAGTTTTTGCTTCCGGATCTTAGTTAAAGAGTGCCAAAGACGATTAACAGTTACACCAGGTAAAAAGTCCGCAACACTGATTTTCAAAACAATCCCGTATTCTTTAGCAAGTCCTTTATATCTTTTAAATCTTGTAAATGATAAAACATTTGCTCAAGTCTGAGTATTGATATTAATACCGTGTTTAGTAATTGACGTCGAGTCGTACATAGAGTAGGTAAATGATGTAAGCACTTAAGCGCTAAAACTAACGATCAGTACTTATCGTCTTAATAGATATTCAGTGCGTTCATTAAGCATCTCGGCGGAAACAAAAATAAACGGCCGCATTTAGTCGGATCTCGGCCACTTAAAAGGAGCTTTCAGACCGATATTAAGCTTCTCTGACGCGCTCACCCTATTCCGGTAACCGCATACATGTTTTTCTTTATTGCTCAATTATTACACTTAATGCTAAATTTAACGCAATATAAAACATAATTCGACAACACTTTAACTAACTAGTATTAGTTAGTTTCAGTATTTTATTTGACTAGACTAGACAAGCTTATCTAGACAGATTAAAATTGTAGATCTACACTAGTAAGATATTTGTTGTCTAGTATAGGTAACATGTTAGACTGGACAAGATTAGATAGACAGATAAGGACAGTAGAACAAGATTGCTAAGACATTCGTTGCCTAATTTCAGTATAATATTCGACTAGACTACACTAGATCAGACAGACAGATAAGAACAGTAGAGTAAGACTAGTAAGACATTAGACGTCTAATTTCAGTATCATATTTGACTAGACTAGACAAGATCCGATACACAAAGATGAACAGTAGAACAACAAGACCTTAGTTGTCTAGTTTTAGTATCATATACGACTAGATAGAATTGGAGAAACCATTCTACGTTATAGATAATCGTTATAAATACTACGTTATAGATAATTGAGTGCCACGAAGGTGGACTAAAAGCTGTAAAATAACTTACAAATTTCATGTGAGATTTGTTTTGGTAGTCCTAAAAAGACTCAATATTTGTTATAGAGCTCCGGAAAGGCTGAATATATTTATATATTCAGACTGTGTTCCGTTCCGTTTGTTTTATGTATATACGACTAGACTATACAAGATTAGATAGACAGATAGGAACAGTAGAACAAGACTGGTAAAACATTAGTTGTCTAGTTTCAGTATCTTACTCAACTAGGCTAGACAAGATCACATAGATAAGAATAGTAGAAGAAGACTGGTAAGACATTAGTTTGTCTAGTTTCAATATCATATTTGACTAGACTAGACAGACAAGACTAGACAGGAAAGACTAGACAGACAAGACTAGATAGACAAGACTAGACAGACAAGACTAGATAGACAAGACTAGACAGACAAGACTAGACAGACAAGACTAGACCGAC
Organism: Phosphuga atrata; assembly: GCA_944588485.1. Classification (NCBI taxonomy): domain Eukaryota; kingdom Metazoa; phylum Arthropoda; class Insecta; order Coleoptera; family Silphidae; genus Phosphuga; species Phosphuga atrata. The sequence goes on along the minus strand of OX155902.1, from coordinate 56,818,524 downwards.
AAGACTAGACAGACAAGACTAGATAGACAAGACTAGACTGACAAGACTAGACAGACAAGACTAGACAGACAGGACTAGATAGACAAGACTAGACAGACAAGACTAGACTAGACAGACAAGACTAGGCAGACAAGACTAGATAGACAAGACTAGACAGACAAGACTAGACAGACAAGACTAGACAGACAAGACTAGACAGACAAGACTAGACAGACAAGACTAGACAGACAAGACTAGACAGACAAGACTAGACAGACAAGACTAGACAGACAAGACTAGACAGACAAGACTAGACAGACAAGACTAGACAGACAAGACTAGACAGACAAGACTAGACAGACAAGACTAGACAGACAAGACTAGACAGACAAGACTAGACAGACAAGACTAGACAGACAAGACTAGACAGACAAGACTAGACAGACAAGACTAGACAGACAAGACTAGACAGACAAGACTAGACAGACAAGACTAGACAGACAAGACTAGACAGACAAGACTAGACAGACAAGACTAGACAGACAAGACTAGACAGACAAGACTAGACAGACAAGACTAGACAGACAAGACTAGACAGACAAGACTAGACAGACAAGACTAGACAGACAAGACTAGACAGACAAGACTAAACAGACAAGACTACATAGACAAGACCAGACAGACAAGACTAGACAGACAAGACTAGACAGACAAGACTAGACAGACAAGACTAGACAGACAAGACTAGACAGACAAGAGTAGACAGACAAGACTAGACAGACAAGACTAGACAGACAAGACTAGACAGACAAGACTAGACAGACAAGACTAGACAGACTAGACAGACAAGACTAGACAGACAAGACTAGACAGACAAGACTAGACAGACAAGACTAGACAGACAAGACTAGACAGACAAGACTAGACAGACAAGACTAGACAGACAAGACTAGACAGACAAGACTAGACAGACAAGACTAGACAGACAAGACTAGACAGACAAGACTAGACAGACAAGACTAGACAGACAAGACTAGACAGACAAGACTAGACAGACAAGACTAGACAGACAAGACTAGACAGACAAGACTAGACAGACAAGACTAGACAGACAAGACTAGACAGACAAGACTAGACAGACAAGACTAGACAGACAAGACTAGACAGACAAGACTAGACAGACAAGACTAGACAGACAAGACTAGACAGACAAGACTAGACAGACAAGACTAGACAGACAAGACTAGACAGACAAGACTAGACAGACAAGACTAGACAGACAAGACTAGACAGACAAGACTAGACAGGCAAGACTAGACAGACAAGACTAGACAGACAAGACTAGACAGACAAGACTAGACAGACAAGACTAGACAGACAAGACTAGACAGACAAGACTAGACAGACAAGACTAGACAGACAAGACTAGACAGACAAGACTAGACAGACAAGACTAGACAGACAAGACTAGACAGACAAGACTAGACAGACAAGACTAGACAGACAAAACTATACAGACAAGACTAGACAGACAAGACTAGACAGACAAGACTAGACAGACAAGACTAGACAGACAAGACTAGACAGACAAGACTAGACAGACAAGACTAGACAGACAAGACTAGACAGACAAGACTAGACAGACAAGACTAGACAGACAAGACTAGACAGACAAGACTAGACAGACAAGACTAGACAGACAAGACTAGACAGACAAGACTAGACAGACAAGACTAGACAGACAAGACTAGACAGACAAGACTAGACAGACAAGACTAGACAGACAAGACTAGACAGACAAGACTAGACAGACAAGACTAGACAGACAAGACTAGACAGACAAGACTAGACAGACAAGACTAGACAGACAAGACTAGACAGACAAGACTAAACAGACAAGACTAGACAGACAAGACTAGACAGACAAGACTAGACAGACAAGACTAGACAGACAAGACTAGACAAACAAGACTAGACAGACAAGACTAGACAGACAAGACTAGACAGACAAGACTAGACAGACAAGACTAGACAGACAAGACTAGACAGACAAGAGTAGACAGACAAGACTAGACAGACAAAACTAGACAGACAAGACTAGACAGACAAGACTAGAAAGACAAGACTAGACAGACAAGACTCGACAGACAAGACTAGACAGACAAGACTAGACCTACAAGACTAGACGGACAAGATTAGACAGACAAGACTAGACAGACAAGACTAGACAGACAAGACTAGACAGACAAGAGTAGACAGACAAGAGTAGACAGACAAGACTAGACAGACAAGACTGGACAGACAAGACTAGACAGACAAGACTAGACAGACAAGACTAGACAGACAAGACTAGACAGACAAGACTAGACAGACAAGGCTAGACAGACAAGACTAGACAGACAAGACTAGACAGACAAGACTAGACAGACAAGACTAGACAGACAAGACTAGACAGACAAGACTAGACCGACAAGACTAGACAGACAAGACTAGACAAACACAAGATTAGTCTTGTCTGTCTAGCCTTGTCTAGTCAAATATATTCACATTTTCCAACGGTTTTATATTAAAAAATTCAAAATTAATAATATTTCGATGTTTTTTCTTTTGTGAATACGTGGAATGTGATGTGAATAGAGATGAAAGCTGGGAGGATAATGGGTGGAAGTAACGCAGGCATAGGCTAATAGGCGTAGGCCTAGCAGGGGAACACGTCGACGTCGTGGAAACCTTTAGATAAGCAACCGATTACATCCACCGTTGGCTTTTATGAAAATGTTATTGGGGTTGCCGAGTTGGGGTTAGGGCCGGGTCGAACTATTAGATACCGAGCCGTTGAAATATCACCAGCGATCTCTTATCAGCCTCCCGAAACTAACCAATCACGAGGCACAAGATTTCTCGCACAAATTAATTCGCAAAATTTCAGCAAGTCTGAGATTTTGCGATTATTTTCAGTGTAAAATAGTTATAAAATTTATTATCAATTGTATCGGTTATAGCAGAGCCATACTATTAGCTAGCCGTTGAAACATAATTTGAGATCTCTTATCTTCCACCCGCAACTAATCAATCGACGAGTCATAAGATATCTCTTTTGAATTCATTCTCAAAGTTTAACCCATCTTTGGCCAAGGATATAAATAGATGATATTTTAGATTTGTTTTAAATAAAAAGCATTAGAATGGTGTTCATCAAGAAAGTTTTAATAAAAAAAATTCAAAAATTTTGCTGTACATTTTTTTTTTATTATTATTTTCTGATTATTTTTTCGGATTATTTTGATTATTATACGCCAAGATTTTTTTATTATTTTCATTATAAACTTATTATGAAAACTATTAGCAAATGTATGGGTTTAAAGCAGGGTCAAACTATTAGCTAGCCGTTGAAACATCATCAGAGATGTAAACTTGTGGTTAGTTTTATGAGGTGGATGATATTTCAACGGCTAACTAATAGTTTGACCCGGCTTTAACCGATACAATTGATAATAGATTTCACAAGTTTTGACTGAAAATATTCGAAAATCTTATATTCTTCCTCTTATCTTTCTCCCGCAATTAATCCATCGACGAGTCATAAGATATCTCTTTTTAATTAATTCTCAAAGTTTCAGTAACGACAAGATTTTTCGAATATTTTCACTCAAAACTTGTGAAGTATCAATTGTATCGGTTAAAGCCGAGTCAAACTATTAGTTAGCCGTTGAAATAGCATCCACCTTACAAAACTAACCAATTATCGAATTCATTTTTGAATTAATTCTCAAACTTTCTGGAAGAAGTTTCAGCTGAGATTCTTCGATTATTTTCAGTGGACACTTATGCGATCTATTATCAGTAATGTGTATTGAGGTGGTCATCCTCGTCGCCAAATAATATGTATTGAGGTGGTCAAGTGGGTGTCCAGTGGATAGGTATATAATACAACTATTTAGGCTTAACAACGTATATATTAACAAGACTAAGACTTTGTACGAGGACGTCTTGACACTACGATGGGTGAGAGCAGAAAGCAGCTCGTGTGCGATCACCTGACTTGACTGTAATCTCTTAAAATACAATATACTCTGGAGGAGGACAAAGGAACAATAATACAGGTTACTGTACACTACTATCAGTTGTGTTCCATCCTAGCAGAGGTTTTATGCGAAGGACGCGACAAGTTTTCTGGACTAAATTTTGTATGCAAGACTGAATATTCTGGACAAAATATTTTTGTTTCTGGACTAAATATTGTGTCGACACGCTTACTATCTATTCTACACGTAAATTGTGTTTAGATAAGATCGGACTATACATACAGGTTTACATTAAAATTCCTTTCAGTTTGCTGCGTCAATTGAGCAAACATTAACTAAATTGGCGATAAAGAAGTCGCTATTTATAGAAATTCCGTGCAATTTAATTAATTAACGAGATGATTTGTGTTCCAAGGAAATTTAAAATAAATTAACCGCGTTCTGTCCAGTCAATTAGATGAGCGACTAGTAATTCGTCTTAATCAATTTAACACAATTACCGCAAGAATTAAAAGTCATCAAGCCCACAAGCAAATTAATTGACACTAATTAATGACGTTTCTTCCGCATTCCAAATCAGAAACGACAGCGATTACTCCGACTAGACTAGTTGTTTTGTCTATCTAGATTAGTTAATTTACACTGGGTCCTATTAGTCCTACACTAAGTCCGCCTAGCCCTACTTAGAGATTAGATTTTTTATTCCTACTTACCGCCTAGACCTTAGACTAGATCTTAAACTTAGTCCTACTTAGACCTTAGACTTAGTCCTACTTAGACCTTAGATTAGAACTTAGACTTAGTCGTACATAGACCTTCGGCTTAGTCTTACTTAGACCTTAGACTAGACTCTTAGTCCTACCTAGACCTTACACTAGGTCCTACTAGTCCAACTACTGAAACTAATCCTACACTAGTTCCAAGCAGTTGTAATTGAAGATTATATGTTGTGGAAAGACAAAAAAAATGTGCATTTATAAGCGGCGGCGTGTGGTGTGGAATTAGCGGAGAGTGTTAACCGCGGGTGGTAATTAACTCCATGAACAATGCAAGGAATTCTCTTCATGTCGGGCAGGGAGTCACACACACGCGCGTCAATGTCATTTTATCGCCATCATCAAGCCGTTTCATTTAAATAAAACATGATTTTGGGACAAAGCCGGGGGTTAATTAAAACGAAACAGGGTGTTGTATTCACTAAACGCTGGAAACTAAACTTCACTAAACAAGGAAAGTAGTTATTTTAAATCATTTAGTTGACCAATTTCGTCAAAAATAGTAAGTTTACTATTTTATCTACGATCACTATTCAGTTCTTGTACAGTTCGTGCAAAATGCCCATTATTGTACTTGTCTCTCTAGTCTTGTATGTCTATTCTTGTCTGTCTAGTTTTGTCTGTCTAGTATTATCTGTCTGTCTAGTCTGCGACAACTATACAGTAATTTAAGTTAAATCATTTCAATAAATGGCACATTACGTCTGCAATAAATAGTTGCTCAGCACGTTTAAACCTAATTTGTAGGGTTTGTACAAAAAATCTGATTCACAAAATCCTGAGCTAGAGGCTATAACTAGTTGACAATAAATCGATCACGTCAACGAACAAAAATCTAACTCTCAAAATGCAGGGCTATAAGCCGCGGGCTATAAGTAGTTGACTATAAAATGATCATGACAGCAAACCAAGGCGAATCGAAATTGGAAATCCAGGCGATCGAAGCCGTGGGCTATGTTTACTTGTCAATAAAGCGACTACAGCAACAATACCAGACTATAGAATCTAGTTTGATCTGTTTATCAATATTCAACATAGGATTATATCATGCAAACGAGGGCAAATAAATGTGATGTATTCTCGGAACGTATAAAAGTTTGAGACGAGAAAACGAATTGATAATAAGATTAAAAGGAAACTTAAAGAAAACGATAAAGTATTCAAATTTATGTGCGTATTTTCGACGGTTGGAACAGAACGAGATGAAAAAACTCGTTATGTTGTTTCGGTTGTGTAGAACGTAATCAATCAAGAACCGCGTACGAACCGTGAAATAAATTATTATCGAAACGTTGTTCGACCGTTACACGTTTTATTGATTTAGTTTCGTTTGTAAATACACGGTCATTAATTTTAATCGTAATTCATCAAACCGATGCAGCTCGATTTGGTTGCCCCTTTCAACCCAAAAGTTTGAACAGAGCAATATCCAGCTTAAAAATGAGCTTCCATTTGTAATTGATCTTCTCTAATTTGTTCCAATTCTTCTAATGACATGAAAACCCCCAATATCATTTCTCATATGTGAAACAACCTGTCCATCAAAAATCGAAGAAAGATAATTCAAAAGCAATCAATTATTCATGTACACATTTATTTAGTATTTAATTAGTAATAGTAGTTATAATAATTAGTAATAGTGGTTATAATAATTAGTAATAGTAGCTGAAATATTAGTTAATAGTAATAGTTAATAGAAATAATTAAGTTTTACTGTTTTTTTTCTTTTGCTTTATTGAGTGTTTCTGAATTTTTAGGAAAATGGAATTTTTGAAATTTGAGCTATGATTTATATTTGATGAAACTTGAGTTGGTGGCCACCGCTATTTGCAGCAAAACCGGAAATTGCACAGAAAATACAAAAGCAGATTTAGATTCCTCGCGATTTTTTTTTAAAATAGCCTTTGCGATGTTGTAAAACTTTCACTTGTTTCTGAGATAACAAGGTTTTTGTTGAGAAGTTGAAGAAGTTCATGGTTTGCAAAGCAAGTTTTTACTTTCGAAGCTGACAAGCGTTCAATTAATAGCGATTTATGGTAAAACCGGAAGTGGCAGACAAATGACGAAACCAGTTTTGGATTCCCCATCAAATTCCCTTAACGACAGCCTTTGCCGTTTAACAAATTGTTCATTTGTTTCCGAATCATCAAGCTTTCCATTTTTGACATTTTAGACTAACTTTAAAACGGAAACGCATTCCACCGCTATTTGCACCAAAACCGGAAATCGCACAGAAAAACTAAAATCAAATTTGGATTCCACGCGAAATACTTTAGAAAATGGCCCTTGCGGTGTTACAAAACCTTCATTTGTTTCTGAGATATCAAGGTTTTTGTTTGGAAGTTTAAAGTTTTTCTTTGCAAAATCAAGTTTTTACTTTTAAAACGAAAAAGCGTTCAATTAATAGCGATTTGTGCTAAAACCGGAGCTCGCAGGAAAATGGCGATACCAGTTTTGGTTTCCCCATTAAATTTCCTTAACGACAGCCTTTGCCGTTTAGCAACTCTTTCATTTCTTTCCAAATTATCAAGCTTTCCACTTTTGGCTCAATCTTTAAAACGGAAACGCATTCCACCGCTGTGTGCACCAAAACTGGAAACCGTACAGAAAAAATAAAAGCAAATTTGGATTCCTCGCGAAATTCTTTATAAAATAGCCCTTGCGGTGTTGCAAAACCTTTAATTGTTTCTGAGATATCAAGGTTTTTGTTGGGAAGTTCAAAGTTTCCCTTTGCAAAATCAAGTTTTTACTTTTAAAACCGAAAGCGTTCAATTAATAGCGATTTGTGGTAAAACCGTAACTCGCAGAAAAATGGCGAAACCAGTTTTGGATTCCCCATCAAATTCCCTTAACGACAGCCTTTGTTGTTAAGCAAATTCTTCATTTGTTTCGGAATTATCAAGCTTCCCACTTTTGCGCAAACTTTTAAACGGAAATGCATTCCACCACTATTTGCACCAAAACCGAAAATCGCAAAGAAAAAAAAAAAAGCAAAGTTGGATTCCTCGCAAAATTCTTTATAAATAACATTTTACGGTGTTGTAAAACATTTACTTTTTTCTGAGATAACAAGGTTTTTGTTGGGAAGTTCAAAGTTTTCCTTTGCAAAATCAAGTTTTTACTTTCAAAGCCGAAAAGCGTTCAATTAATAGCGATTTGTGGTAAAACCGGAACTTGCAGAAAAATGGCGAAACCAGTTTTGGATTCCCCATCAAATTCCCTTAACGATAGCCTTTGCCGTTTAGCAAATCCTTCATTTTTTTCCGAATTGTCAAGCTTTCCACTTTTGGCTCAAACTTTAAAACGGAAAGGCATTCCACAACTATTTGCGCCAAAACCGGAAATCGCACAGAAAAAATAAAAGCAAATTTGGATTTCTCCCGATATTCTTTATAAAATAGCCCTTGCGGTGTTGCAAAGCCTTTATTTGTTTCTGAGATATCATAGTTTTTGTTGGGAAGTTCAGTTTTCCTTTGCAAAATCAAGTTTTTACTTTTAATACAGAAAAGCGTTCAATTAATAGCGATTTGTGGTAAAACCAGAACTCGCAGAAAAATGGCGAAACAAGTTTTGGATTCCCCATCAAATTCCCTTAACAACAACCTTTGCGGTTTAGCAAATCGTTAATTTGTTTCCGAATTATCAAGCTTTCCACTTTTGGTTGAAACTTTAAAACGGAAACGCATTCCACCGCTATTTGTACCAAAACCGGAAATAGCACAGAAAAAATAAAATCAAATTTGGATTCCTCGCAAAATTCTTTATAAATAACCTTTGCGATGTTGTAAAACTTTCACTTGTTTCTGAGATAACAAGGTTTTTGTTGGGAAGTTTAAGGTTTTCTTTTGAAAAATCAAATTTTTACTTCAGAAAAAATAAAAGCAAATTTGGATTTCTCCCGATATTCTTTATAAAATAGCCCTTGCGGTGTTGCAAAGCCTTTATTTGTTTCTGAGATATCATAGTTTTTGTTGGGAAGTTCAGTTTTCCTTTGCAAAATCAAGTTTTTACTTTTAATACAGAAAAGCGTTCAATTAATAGCGATTTGTGGTAAAACCGGAACTCGCAGAAAAATGGCGAAACCAGTTTTGGATTCCTTACCAAATTCACTTAACGACAGCCTTTTCCGTTTAGCAAATCGTTCATTTGTTTGCTAATTATCAAGCTTTCCACTTTTGACTCAAACTTTAAAACGAAAACGCATTCCACCGCTATTTGCACCTAAACCGGAAATCGCACAGAAAAAATAAAAGCAAATTTGGTTTCCTCGCAAAATTATTTTAAAATGGCCCTTGCGGTGTTGCAAAGCCTTTATTTGTTTCTGAGATATCAAGGTTTTTGTCGGGAAGTTCAAGGTTTGCCTTTGCAAAATCAAGTTTTTACTTTTAAAACCGAGAAGTGTTCAATTAATAGCGATTTGTGGTAAAACCGGAACTCGCAGAAAAATGACGAAACCAGTTTTGGTTTCCTTATCAAATTCCCTTAATGATAGCCTTTGCCGTTTAGCGAATCCTTCATTAGTTTCCGAATTATCAAGTGTTCCACTCTTGGCTCAAACTTCAAAACGGAAACGCATTCCACCGCTATTTGCACCATAACCGGAAATCGCACAGAGAAAATAAAAGCAAATTTGGATTCCTCCCGAAATTCTTTATAAAATGGCCCTTGCGGTGTTGCAAAGTCTTTATTTTTTTAAGAGATATCAAGGTTTTTGTTGGGAAGTTCAAAGTTTCCCTTTGCAAAATCAAGTTTTTACTTTCAAAGCCGAAAAGCGTTCAATTAATAGCGATTTGTGATAAGACCGGAACTTGCAGCAAAATGGCGAAACCAGTTTTGGTTTCCCCATCAAATTCCCTTAACGGCCTTTGCCGTTTAACAAATCGTTCATTTGTTTCCGAATTATCAAGCTTTCCACTTTTGGCTCAAACTTTAAAACGGAAACGCATTCTACCGCTATTTGCACCAAAACCGGAAATCGCACAGAAAAAATAAAAGCAAATTTGGATTCCTCGCAAAATTATTTAAAAATGGCCCTTGCGGTGTTGCAAAGCCTTTATTTGTTTCTGAGATATCAAGGTTTTTGTCGGGAAGTTCAAAGTTTTCCTTTGCAAAATTAAAGTTTTTACTTTAATTGCCGAAAAGCGTTCAATTAATAGCGATTTGTGGTAAAACAGGAACTTGCAAAAAAATGGCGAAACCAGTTTTGGATTTCCCATCAAATGCCCTTAACGATAGCCTTTGCTGTTTAGCAAATCGTTCATTTGTTTCCGAATTATCAAGTTTTCCACTTTTGGCTCAAACTTTAAAACGGAAACGCATTCTACCGCTAATTGCACCAAAACCTGAAATCGCACAGAAATAATAAAAGCAAATTTGGATTCCTCGCGAAATTCTTTATAAAATGGCCCTTGCGGTGTTGCAAAACCTTCATTTGTTTCTTAGATATCAAGGGTTTTGTTGGGAAGTTCAAAGTTTTCCTTTGCAAAATCAAGTTTGTACATTCAAAGCCGAAAAGCGTTCAATTAATAGCGATTTGTGGTAAAACCGGAACTCCCAGAAAAATGGCGAAACCAGTTTTGGTTTCCCCATCAAATTCCCTTAAAGATAGCCTTTGCCGTTTAGCAAGTCGTTCATTTGTTTCCGAATTATCAAGCTTTCCAATTTTAAAGCGTTCAATTAATAGCGATTTGTGGTAAAACCGGAACTTGCAGAAAAATGGCGAAACCAGTTTTGGATTTCCCATCAAATTCCCTTAACGATAGCCTTTAGATTAGCCTTTGCTGTTTATTAAATCGTTCATTTGTTTCCGAATTATCAAGTTTTCCACTTTTGGCTCAAACTTTAAAACGGAAACGCATTCCACCCCTATTTGCACAAAAACCGGAAATCGCATAGAAAACAACAAAGCAAATTTGGATTCCTTGCGAAATTCTTTATAAAATGGCACTTGCGGTGTTACAAAGCCTTTATTTGTTTCTGAGATATCAAGGTTTCTGTTGGGAAGTTTAAAGTTTCCCCTTGCAAAATTAAGTTTTTACTTTTAAAACCGAAAAGCGTTCAATTAATAGCGGGTTGTGGTAAAACCGGAACTCGCAGAAAAATTGACGAAACCAGTTTTGGTTTCCCCATCAAATTCCCTTAACGATGGCCTTTGCTGTTTAGCAAATCGTTCATTTGTTTCCGAATTATCAAGTTTTCCACTTTTGGCTCAAACTTTTAAAGGGAAACGCATTCCACCGCTAATTGCACCAAAACCGGAAATCGTACAGAAAAAATAAAAGCAAATTTGGATTCCTCGCGAAATTCTTTATATATAACCTTTGCGGTGTTGTTCAACACAACTTTCACTTGTTTCTGAGATAACAAGGTTTTTGTTGGGAAGTTCAAAGTTTTCCTTTGCAAAATCAAGTTTTTTCTTTTAAAGCCGAAAAGCGTTCAATTAATAGCGATTTGTGGTAAAACCGGAACTCTTAGAAAAATAGCGAAACCAGTTTTGGTTTCCCCATCAAATTCCCTTAACGATAGCCTTTGCCGTTTAGCAAATCCTTAATTTTTTTCCTAAATATCAAGCTTTCCACTTTTGGCTCAAACTTTAAAACGGAAACGCATTCCACCGCAAATTGCACCAAAACCGGAAATCGTACAGAAAAACTAAAAGCAAATTTGGATTCCTCGCGAAATACTTTATAAAATGGCACTTGCGGTGTTGCAAAGCCTTTATTTGTTACTGAGATATCAAGGTTTTTGTTGGGAAGTTCAAAGTTTTTCTTTGCAAAATCAAGTTTTTACTTTTAAAACCGAAAAGCGTTCAATTAATTGCGATTTGTGGTAAAACCGGAACTCGCTGAAAAATGGCGAAACCAGTTTTCGATTCCCCATCAAATTCCCTTAACGAGAGCCTTTGCCGTTTAGCAAATCGTTTATTTGTTTCCGAATTATCAAGCTTTCCACTTTTGTCTCAAACTTTAAAACGGAAACGCATTCCACCGCTATGTTCACCAAAACCAGAAACCGTACAGAAAAAATAAAAGCAAATTTGGATTCCTCGCGAAATTCTTTATAAAATAGCCCTTGCGGTGTTGCAAAACCTTTAATTGTTTCTGAGATATCAAGGTTTTTGTTGGGAAGTTCAAAGTTTCCCTTTGCAAAATCAAGTTTTTACTTTTAAAACCGAAAGCGTTCAATTAATAGCGATTTGTGGTAAAACCGGAACTCGCAGAAAAATGGCGAAACCAGTTTTGGATTCCCCATCAAATTCCCTTAACGACAGCCTTTGTTGTTTAGCAAATCCTTTATTTGTTTCGGAATTATCAAGCTTCCCACTTTTGCTCAAACTTTTAAACGGAAATGCATTCGACCGCTATTTGCACCAAAACCGGAAAAGAAAAAAATAAGAGCAAAGTTGGATTCCTCGCAAAATTCTTTATAAATAACCTTTTGCGGTGTTGTAAAACATTTACTTTTTTCTGAGATAACAAGGTTTTTGTTGGGAAGTTCAAGGTTTTCTTTTGCAAAATCAAGTTTTTACTTTCAAAGCCGAAAAGCGTTCAAATAATAGCGATTTGTGGTAAAACCGGAACTCGCAGAAAAATGGCGAAACCAGTTTTGGTTTCCCCATCAAATTCCCTTAACGATAGCCCTTGCCGTTTAGCATAGCGTTCATTCGTTTCCGAATTATCAAGCTTTCCACTTTTGGCTCAAACTTTTAAACGGAAAGGCATTCCATCGCTATTTGCACCAAAACCGGAAATCGCACAGAAAAAATAGCAAATTTGGATTCCTCGCGAAATTCTTTATAAATAACCTTTGGGGTGTTGTAAAACTTTCACTTGTTTCTGAGATAACAAGGTTTTTGTTATGAAGTTCAAAGTTTTCCTTTGCAAAATCAAGTTTTTACTTTTAAAACCGAAAAGCGTTCAATTAATAGCGATACCGGAACTCACCATTAGAAAAATGGCGAAAAGAGTTTTGAATTCCCCATCAAATTCCCGTAACACATTCACTGCCGCCGTGACACCGGTGACCCGGCGGTGTTTGCATACTTTTTTAGGTTTTTTTAGGTCCGTACCGAAAACGGAACCCTTATTGGATCACTTCGTTGTCCGTCTGTCTGTCTGTCCGTATGTCCGTCCATCCGTCTGTCTGTCTGTCAAGACCATTTTTCTCAGGAACGCGTAGAGGTAACAAGTTGAAATTTGTATCAAATACTCGGGTCTGCGGTCTCTTTCAGCTGTGAAAAAACTAAACTTGTAAGTCAACGCGATCAAAAGATATGACCGTTTATGTCGCATATTTTGCGATTTCACAAGGGAATCAAAACCTATAGGGTACTTCCCGTTGACCTAGAATCATGAAATTTGGCAAGAAGCGGTGTCTTACAGCACATGTAAAGGGAAAAATCTGAAAACCGTAAATATGTAGTTTAATTACAAGAAAAATGCGAATTTTCTATTAGAAACTTATGAAAATACACTAGTGTTGTCGTAGTGGTATTGTTAGGCTCCAGAAGCATATGGGTTGCATACAGTTAGGTCCGAAGATTAAAAAGTATGTGTTGGCACCAAGCTGTTTATTCTGAATTTTCTTTGTTAATATTCGTTATGCATTTCATCACGTACGCTCTTTATACGTAATATATACAGGGTATTTATTATGTCTAAATTTTGCATGTTTATAACCGACATGCGACATACTCAAGTCCTGTAACATCCTGTATATATTATATTTCGTCTAATTTTTCTTTATAATCTTGATTCATAAAAATTGAAAATCAAATAACATAAGTATAAACGTAATATTTTTTATTTATTTTCAACTCAACGTCTAAATGTATAAATATTATAATGTCAAGGATCAAAATTGTTTAAGTTGTTATAGAAAAGGAAAATTACGTGTTTTGTAAAAAATGGATTTTGAATCATTCTGCCCCACCAACGGGGTACTTAGATACATCACGTGGGGCATTTTAATACAGAATGGAAATTGTATGAAATGGTTATATTATAACACTAAAAGATAGATAATCCCATTATCATGACAATAGTTAACAGCTTTAGTAGAAATATGTGATTCGTGGTTGTCACAAATAGTAAGAATTGGGTTATCTTTAGTTCACAGGCGTCACCCACCCGCTCCTGTTTGCTAAACCAAGACTGCCTTGGGGAGCCCCATTTAAAAATGGGACTTTGAAATTGACACGAGGAAAAACATAAACAGGAGGAAGAGCACCACATGTTGCTGTTACTATTCCACAAAAAGTTACGAGTTCTCAGCGTTCAGCTGACACAATTTGTCCTTCTTGCCTCTGTGTCTTTTCAGCCAAAATTTTAGGCGTTGGTAAGACCGTGTTAATGCCTGTTTCGTCTAAATTTAATATACGGTTAGGTGTGAATTTATAACGTAACATTACACGCTCAAAATTATCCAGTGCATTATCCATCCGCAGTTAAATGCAAAACTTCTTGGGGCGCTTGTATTTTCAGGTCTCCCTTGGTTGAGCTCCTGATTTCTTTTTCTAAATCCTGCTGCCCTATCTTTTCCGGGCTTTTATTTTTTGATCATCATTTTCTGATGGCAACAACAGAACATATAATTTAAACATATTTTATATTATTTAAGAACAAATTTATATTGTGCAAAATTTATTGGGGCACTTTGATATGAGTACGGGGTACAATGATATGTATCATTGTGCCACGTACTTTGTTGTGTCTAAGTGCCCCAAACATTTTTTTTTCAAAATGCAATTTATACTGATGAAACTTATTTATTTATTTCAAAAAATGCACTAAATCCTTAATACTTGATGCCCTAACTTACCTTTGGTATATATAGACCTTAACAAGAAGATATTGGAAACAGCTTTACATTTTAAGTATTTTTTTAGATGGCTCGAAACACGTTAGGACTTGTAAAATGCCATCGAGTGATTGGCTGTCTGCGTGATCGCAATGGATGCGTTCAAACATTTATAGGACCGTTTTAGAGATGTAGTCACTTGAAAACATTCAATAGATTATTAAATAATGCTTGTGTATCTAGGTGCCCCTTGTATCATTGTACCCCACCTTCCCCTATACTTAAATCACGTACGCCCTATATTGTTTGGTAGTCAATTGCCCAAAAGCTGTCAATTGAACAACTGAATGTTAAGAGTATCGAAATAGATCTAGAAATAGTTAATATATTAGTTTATATTAGATCTATAAATAGTTAGATCTTAATATAAGTTAGTGAATAAGTGTTATACTAAAATAAAGTTTTCTTCTTATAAGTTTAAAAATTTTCGCGTTATTTAAAAAAAATACCCTGTATACCTTTATACAGGGTATATAGGTATACAGGCAAAATTGAGCAGTAAAAACAAATAGTGAAGTTCCAGAACCCCTAAACACTCATAGTGAATGGGGATGTATGGTAATAAAATATAGGGTAGAATTCCATTGTACGACAGCGACATCTTGAGGTTATGCTTGCAGCGGTACTAAGATGGTCGTGATTTCAGGAGGGCCACTTGTCAAGTTAACTGAATGTGCTTGCTACGTCCTCCACAAAAAAAAAAGATACCTTACTTACAAGTTTGTACGGAACCCTCGGTGCGCGAGTCACAACTCGCACTTGGCAGTTTTTTTTTGCATATTACAGACCAGCACGTCACTGGGTCACAGGTGAGCCATTTCGTGAAAATCACCTACAATAGTTCTATGGGGCCCCTAGAGAAAGAAAATAAATACCAAATCATTATAACTAGGGCCCGGATTTATATGTAAAAACATATTTTTAATTCAATTTTTTTTTCGGTTTTTATGTTGTTTTCTACACAAATTACGATATTTGGAAATAAAGATTACATTTTCTCGTTCCAAATGTCATAATTTGTGTGGAAAACAAAATAAGACCGAATATAATTTGAATATAAAATATGTATTTACATATAAATCCGGGCCCTAATTATAACTATCGATTTTGTAAAGTGGTTTAAATCGGCGATACAGGAAGGTCATTGAATCAGGCGCGGCAGTGAATGTGTTAACGATAATCAATCTCTCATTCTTATAATTTATATAATAATAATCTTCTCATTCTTATAATTTATATTAAAGCTCAAGAAGTCGACAAGAAGATTTACATTGCTCAAGAAGTCTATCCACTATATTAAGATTACGTTAAATTAGTCTACAATGAAAGAGTTTTGCAGAGTCTAATAAGTAATGAAATAATTGTCAGAAAAATATTGTGAGATAATTAGTAGACTCTGTTTAATAATAAACAATATTTGGGCGAGTTATGAGAGAACATTAGTTAGAAGACAATATTGACACAGCAAATTTATACAAAACATTTACAATTGTCAGTTGTTGGGGAGAATTGAATATAATTAGTCGGTGGACAGTGCGAGCCAGTTTTGCGGTTTCAATTTAACATGTAGGTCAGTCGCGAATAAATTTGCGAGGAGAATAAACACGGCAAAAGCAAATAAAGTGCACTTTATATTAACTTGAACTACACTCAAAAAAGCCTTTCAAGTGCAATTATTCAATTTCTTGTTTCTCCCATTTTCATATATCTAGTTTAATAAATACACAAGCACACTTCATATATCATATGATGCACTCTTATATGTAGTTTTATTTGCTTGCGTAGTTTTGTCTGTCTGGATAGTCATGTCTGTCTACCCAGTTTTGCCTGTCTGTCTAGTTTCGTCTGTCTATCTACTTTTGTCAGTCTGCCTAATTTTCTTTGTCTGACTAATTTTATCTGTCTGCCTAGTTTTTCCTGACTACTTTTGTATAGCTACCTAGTTTTGTCTGTCTATCTACTTTTGTCTTTGTGTCTAGTATTCTCCATCTGTCTAGTTTTCTCTGTCTGCCTACTCTTGTCTGTCTACCTACTTTTGCCTCTCTGTCTAGTTTTGTCCATGTGTTTAGTTTTGTCTGTTTAATTTTCTATGTCTGGTTAGCCTTTAAATTAGAGATGCATCGATACGCACTTCTGCCGATACGATACCGATACCGATATTTATAAAAAAGTATCGACGATACCGATACCGATTCGTACAGTGTAGGCTTTAAAATGTGTAAACAGCTGTGGATTTAGGATAGAAAATATAGAAGCGGACGACATTACTTATTTATATAATATTTACATATTTAGAATCTTAACAAACGAAATTTAGAAAAATTTAATTTTACAAAATATCAATTTAATAATAATGTTTAGATTAGAAACTAATATTTAAAATTCACATTTATTAGATTTTTATGCAGAAAACACAACATCCTTAAATTATTAGGTGAAAGTCGATTTCGTAGGTCTGTTTGGCCGCGACCTGCTGTGGAGAATAGCCTTTCAGATGCGACAGAACTCATTTGAAAACTATTTAAAAATATTTTTGGGCAATTTTTTTTCAAATTTGGATATAAAATATCACTGCGTCAGAAAAGGAGATCTGCTTCTCTTGATATATTGGGGGATCTTAAATATCTCTCTAATTTCTCCTTAAGAGAATCAGTGCTCAAAAGAGACATATTCCACATCTCGTAGATGGCTCAGAACTTGTACTTGGTTGTAACATTGTCAATTCTGAAATAGTTTATGAATTCAATAACTCTCTAAGCCGTCTTTTTGCCAAATAATACGATTCTTCAGTTTTCAAATAATCAAACTCTCATTAAGAGCCATTATCATATCAGCCGCCATAAGTTTCGATACATTTCCTCTTGAAAAAGACTGACCGTCTGTGTCCTTTCTGTTTTGTAGCACTCTTCGGAGACTATTAATTAACGGAATAGCGTCGGATAATACAGCTGTGGCTTTGCTGATTGATTTTGTAACCTCTTCAAAATAACGTAAAATGTTCATCCATCATTATCCATTCCTCCGTTGTGAGTTCTACATTGCACTTTATACTAGGCAAAGAAGCTTGCACTGCAACTCGTTGTTCCAGCAATCGCCTTATTGCTTGCTTGTCGAATTCCATCGCGTAGATACGTCTTGTATAAGTACACGATTCGGAACGTTATGAGCGTCTTGCATTTCCTTTAAAATCTAGCTGCTGCTCGCACAAAAATGAAAATGACCGATGATAGACCGTGCTTTAGTAATCACGACATTCACCTGATCCTGTTTAAAAAGGCTAGCTTTAATTACCAATTGGAGTGAGTGACCCAAACATTTGATGGGTACTAAATTGTATATTTGTCGAATCTCTCTGATAGCGACACCCATATTTGCAGCGTTGTCTGTAACTATGGCTCGAACTCTGTCCTGTTCCTTCTTTAGATTACATGATATGTTGAATCCTGAATGCTGAAGACCTTCGAATGGAAATACTTCGAGACAATAAAGCTTGTACTCGAAGTTAGCATCTATCCCATGAGCTGTTAAAATCATTAGATTGCGAAGAAAAGTCACTTGTACATATGTCCGTGGTTATCACAATGTGCAACAACTCTCCTAACAAATCTACTACTTTAGTTCTCACTCGCTCATATATTTCTGGTATAACTTTTTCCGTAATATAGAAACGGGATACCATTTTATAATTCCGGCATAGCTTCTTTAATAACCGTTGTTAGCATACCTTGTTGACTAATTCGGATGGCTCCATATCGACGCATATTTGCTCAGCAATGGTATGAGTTATTTCTTATGCCCTACTATCGTCATCTATACAATGTTTTTTTATCGATCATTTCTCTTAGAGGGATGATCGAAAATCCCTAGCGGGATGAAATTATAAAGCCCGTGTGTAGAATTTACACGCCATTTACACGTTGGATGGTTATATATCTATCGGTGTATAGGCAAACTGATATCGGCAATTCCGATATATCGGAAAACCAACTATATCGCCGATATATCGGTATCGATATCGGTATCTGATGCATCCCTACTTTAAATCAAGGGTGCTCTAACGGGCGATGGCAATCGATTGGTCGATCGCGAGAGGTTAAAGTCGGTAAAACAGCTAGATCTTAGATCAATTGGTTTCATATAACATCATAAATAAATAAATATGTTTTTGACATTTAAAAGTTCAATTTGTAAAAAGTTTATTAAACACGCATTTTCAGTCTAATGTATTTATGATCGATCGCTGATGATATAAGTCTGATCGCCCTGGCTTTAAATAATCGATTGTTTTCTTGTAGTTGAAGTAAAGAGTTTTCATTAAACGTTGAGGAGGTTTGTTTTGAGTCGAAGGCGATTCTTGTTTCTCTTTTCGAGGCGATGCATTTTGCAAAACGGAGTGAGCGAAGCAACAACGGCAGGAATCCAATTATCCACTCCAGTTATCTGCATAAGTTACAAGCCGGGGATGTTTGCTGCGTTAATTTTTATAGCAGAAGCGAGGCAGACGAAGAAATATAATTAGCTTTTGTTGGAAATTACAAGTGGATTTCGTTGAATTTAACTCAATTTAAGGGAATATTAAAATTATATTAATTTTATTTAACTCATTAGGAATAGCACCGGAATATTCAATTCATTTTATGTTTTCCGAAAAACTTTAATTTACCACGTTAATTACTTCTGGCGCAAAAATGAAATAAACAATAACTTTCCTCGTCCTCCAATAAATTTTCCTCGTTCTAGCAATTTTTTTTGCGCTTCTATTGTAGTTGGGACAAAATTTGTCAAAATCTAGTCCTGCCTGTCTTTTTTTTATTACGCAAAAGGAGAAACATTTTCCTAAGACGCCGGTTAATCCCGTAGAGTGTCCTGTACTCCTGTTATTCTCCTATTGCTGCCATAGTTGTAACCAGTTCAGGATCACCTGGGCATAGCTTCGAAGTGGAAGGAGTTAGTTGTAGGTTTTGGATTTATCGGCTATCTAGTTACTCTGCGATTTGCCGTTTCATTCTTTCTATGTAATTCAATTTTCGCTCTGATTGTAACATACTTTCAATTATGAATAGGATGGTTACCTGTTACTACGTGGTAACTCAAATTTACATTGAATTGAAAAATTCAGTATGTTTTTACCACACAAGTGTGGTAAAACATAATGAATTTTTCAATGCAATGTACTTTCAATTATGTTGTTAGCATTAAGCTCCTCACTTATCTTTGCCTCTGTAAACATTCTTTTATTTGACCAATAGTCCCGTCTGTCTAATTTTATCTATTTAGTCTTGTCTATTTAATCAATTTTGTGTAGCCTAGTCTGTGTTTTAATTTGCAAAACTTTGCGATTGTTCTCTTAAAAGGATACTAAAACAGGAAAGAACGCAATAATGCAATAACTCGCGATTTATTTCTCCGACCGAACAACGATTATCCTTGAACTCGCGAAAATTTTATCTAGCGATGGAAAAAAACGAGTTATATTTTACTGGAAAATGTTCCAGTTTGACCCAATTCGCAAGGATCCAGACAAGTTGGAACCTCTGACCGAATCTCGTCCTTCCTCAAAACAGGAACAATATCTGCCCCAATAAATTTAACTAGATGTTCTAAAAGTGTTCAAACTACATGCTGGTCTGTCTAGTCTTGTGTGTATAGTCTTGTCTGTCTAGTCTTGTCTGTCTTGTCTTGTCTGTCTATTCGTGTCTTTCTAGTCTTTTCTGTCTAGTCTAGTCTGTCTAGTCTTGTCTGTCTAATCTTGTCTGTCTAGTCTTGTCGGTCTAGTCTTCTCGGTCTAGTCTTGTCTGTCTAGTCTATAATAATACATAAAACATCTATAATAATAATAAACTAATCAGGATTATGATTAAGTTTTAATGTTAGACTACATAAAAGTAGACTGTAATAATAATAATAATAATTTCAAGCGAAAAATAATAATAGTAATGATGATTATTAAGAGTATTTGTTGTTGAATGTCAAAATTATGACAACACTTTGTTTGACAATGGTTTTGACTTTGAATTCCTGTCGTAAATTTGAGACTTTTTATTGATTATATACAATTTTGACGTTTCAATTTTCTTACAACCTTGACAAGACGACAGCTATTGTCATTTTTTGATAAATTTATAGATTTCTAGCAGTTTTTCAATTTTGATAGTTAGTTTTTGATATTTTTTAAAACCTCAATTGTTTGACAAAATATTTGACAAGATGACAGCTATAGTCATTTTTGATTTTTTTGACTTCTATGACTAATAAGATGACAATCATTGTCATTTTTTGATAAATTTACAGATTTCTAAATTTTTTCATTTTGACCCTTGTTTTCTGAATTTCTACATTTCAATTATTTTACACTATGACAATTTTGACGACAGTTACTGTCATTTTTGATAGTTATTTTATAAAATTTGTCAATTATTTTCTAAATTTTGACTACTTTTTTGAAAATTTTGACAATTATTGTGGAAATTTTGACAATTATTTTGTAAATGTTGACAGTTATTTTGAAAATTTTGCATACATATTAATAATAACTGACACATTTATAATCATTTTGACTTTCATCGATTTTGTAAATTCTATTTTAAATGGAATTTTGACACAAAAATAAGCAAAAATAGTGATAGCTAAATGTCAAAAATAATGGAATAAGAATGTTCAAAATGTCAAAAATGATGGAACAAAACTGTTCAAAACGTCAAAAGAGATCCAAATGTCAATTTGAATGTCAAAAACAATGGAATAAAAATGCTCAAAATGTCATAAATGATGGAATAAGAATGTTCAAAGTGTCAAATTTTTGACACTTTTTTTCATTTTGACACTTTTTCTGAGTTTCTACATTTCAATTGTTTTACACTATTGTTCTACACTTCACTATTGTTCTACATTGTTTTACACTTTCAATTGTTTTACACTATAACAATTTTGACGACAGTTACTGTCATTTTTGACAGTTACTTTATAAAATTTGTCAATTATTTTCTAAATTTTGACAATTATTTTGAAAATTTTGACAATTATTTTGAAAATTTTGACAATTATTTGGTAAATTTTGACAATTTTTTGAAAATTTTGCAGACATATTAAAAATAACTAACACATTTACAATCATTTTGAAATTCAACGATTTTGTAAATTCTATCTTAAATGGAATTTTGACACAAAAATAAACAAAAGTAGTGATAAATGTAAAAAATAATGGAATAAAAATGTTCAAAATGTAAAAAATGATGGAACAAAACTGTTCAAAATGTCAAAAAAAAATCCAAAATGTCATAAACAATGAACTAAAAATGCTCAAAATGTCAAAAATATTGAAATAAGAATGTTCAAGTGTCAAATTTTTGCCACTTTGAACATTTACCTTTGAACCGTCACACCCGACATCCCGAACATCCCCATTTCATTATTCCTGACACCTTGAACATTCTTACCCCGTCACCCGCGACATCCCGAACTTGCCCATTTCATTATTCCTGACACCTTGACTGTCTTGTCTGTCTAGTCTTGTCTGTCAAATCTTGTTTGTTTAATATAAACTAAAATATAATAATATATAATAATACCTAATCTTGTCTGTCTAGTCTTGTCTGTCTAGTCTTGTCTGTCTAGTCTTGTCTGTCTAGTCTTGTCTGTCTAGTCTTGTCTGTCTAGTCTTGTCTAGTCTTGTCTGTCTAGTCTTGTCTGTCTAGTCTTGTCTGTCTAGTCTTGTCTGTCTAGTCTTGTCTGTCTAGTCTTGTCTGTCTAGTCTTGTCTGTCTAGTCTTGTCTGTCTAGTCTTGTCTGTCTAGTCTTGTCTGTCTAGTCTTGTCTGTCTAGTCTTGTCTGTCTAGTCTTGTCTGTCTAGTCTTGTCTGTCTAGTCTTGTCTGTCTAGTCTTGTCTGTCTAGTCTTGTCTGTCTAGTCTTGTCTGTCTAGTCTTGTCTGTCTAGTCTTGTCTGTCTAGTCTTGTCTGTCTAGTCTTGTCTGTCTAGTCTTGTCTGTCTAGTCTTGTCTGTCTAGTCTTGTCTGTCTAGTCTTGTCTGTCTAGTCTTGTCTGTCTAGTCTTGTCTGTCTAGTCTTGTCTGTCTAGTCTTGTCTGTCTAGTCTTGTCTGTCTAGTCTTGTCTGTCTAGTCTTGTCTGTCTAGTCTTGTCTGTCTAGTCTTGTCTGTCTAGTCTTGTCTGTCTAGTCTTGTCTGTCTAGTCTTGTCTGTCTAGTCTTGTCTGTCTAGTCTTGTCTGTCTAGTCTTGTCTGTCTAGTCTTGTCTGTCTAGTCTTGTCTGTCTAGTCTTGTCTGTCTAGTCTTGTCTGTCTAGTCTTGTCTGTCTAGTCTTGTCTGTCTAGTCTTGTCTGTCTAGTCTTGTCTGTCTAGTCTTGTCTGTCTAGTCTTGTCTGTCTAGTCTTGTCTGTCTAGTCTTGTCTGTCTAGTCTTGTCTGTCTAGTCTTGTCTGTCTAGTCTTGTCTGTCTAGTCTTGTCTGTCTAGTCTTGTCTGTCTAGTCTTGTCTGTCTAGTCTTGTCTGTCTAGTCTTGTCTGTCTAGTCTTGTCTGTCTAGTCTTGTCTGTCTAGTCTTGTCTGTCTAGTCTTGTCTGTCTAGTCTTGTCTGTCTAGTCTTGTCTGTCTAGTCTTGTCTGTCTAGTCTTGTCTGTCTAGTCTTGTCTGTCTAGTCTTGTCTGTCTAGTCTTGTCTGTCTAGTCTTGTCTGTCTAGTCTTGTCTGTCTAGTCTTGTCTGTCTAGTCTTGTCTGTCTAGTCTTGTCTGTCTAGTCTTGTCTGTCTAGTCTTGTCTGTCTAGTCTTGTCTGTCTAGTCTTGTCTGTCTAGTCTTGTCTGTCTAGTCTTGTCTGTCTAGTCTTGTCTGTCTAGTCTTGTCTGTCTAGTCTTGTCTGTCTAGTCTTGTCTGTCTAGTCTTGTCTGTCTAGTCTTGTCTGTCTAGTCTTGTCTGTCTAGTCTTGTCTGTCTAGTCTTGTCTGTCTAGTCTTGTCTGTCTAGTCTTGTCTGTCTAGTCTTGTCTGTCTAGTCTTGTCTGTCTAGTCTTGTCTGTCTAGTCTTGTCTGTCTAGTCTTGTCTGTCTAGTCTTGTCTGTCTAGTCTTGTCTGTCTAGTCTTGTCTGTCTAGTCTTGTCTGTCTAGTCTTGTCTGTCTAGTCTTGTCTGTCTAGTCTTGTCTGTCTAGTCTTGTCTGTCTAGTCTTGTCTGTCTAGTCTTGTCTGTCTAGTCTTGTCTGTCTAGTCTTGTCTGTCTAGTCTTGTCTGTCTAGTCTTGTCTGTCTAGTCTTGTCTGTCTAGTCTTGTCTGTCTAGTCTTGTCTGTCTAGTCTTGTCTGTCTAGTCTTGTCTGTCTAGTCTTGTCTGTCTAGTCTTGTCTGTCTAGTCTTGTCTGTCTAGTCTTGTCTGTCTAGTCTTGTCTGTCTAGTCTTGTCTGTCTAGTCTTGTCTGTCTAGTCTTGTCTGTCTAGTCTTGTCTGTCTAGTCTTGTCTGTCTAGTCTTGTCTGTCTAGTCTTGTCTGTCTAGTCTTGTCTGTCTAGTCTTGTCTGTCTAGTCTTGTCTGTCTAGTCTTGTCTGTCTAGTCTTGTCTGTCTAGTCTTGTCTGTCTAGTCTTGTCTGTCTAGTCTTGTCTGTCTAGTCTTGTCTGTCTAGTCTTGTCTGTCTAGTCTTGTCTGTCTAGTCTTGTCTGTCTAGTCTTGTCTGTCTAGTCTTGTCTGTCTAGTCTTGTCTGTCTAGTCTTGTCTGTCTAGTCTTGTCTGTCTAGTCTTGTCTGTCTAGTCTTGTCTGTCTAGTCTTGTCTGTCTAGTCTTGTCTGTCTAGTCTTGTCTGTCTAGTCTTGTCTGTCTAGTCTTGTCTGTCTAGTCTTGTCTGTCTAGTCTTGTCTGTCTAGTCTTGTCTGTCTAGTCTTGTCTGTCTAGTCTTGTCTGTCTAGTGTTGTCTGTCTAGTGCTTGTCTGTCTAGTCTTGTCTGTCTAGTCTTTGTCTGTCTAGTCTTTTTTGTCTAGTCTTGTCTGTCTAGTCTTGTCTGTCTAGTCTTGTCTGTCTAGTCTTGTCTGTCTAGTCTTGTCTGTCTAGTCTTGTCTGTCTAGTCTTGTCTGTCTAGTCTTGTCTGTCTAGTCTTGTCTGTCTAGTCTTGTCTGTCTAGTCTTGTCTGTCTAGTCTTGTCTGTCTAGTCTTGTCTGTCTAGTCTTGTCTGTCTAGTCTTGTCTGTCTAGTCTTGTCTGTCTAGTCTTGTCTGTCTAGTCTTGTCTGTCTAGTCTTGTCTGTCTAGTCTTGTCTGTCTAGTCTTGTCTGTCTAGTCTTGTCTGTCTAGTCTTGTCTGTCTAGTCTTGTCTGTCTAGTCTTGTCTGTCTAGTCTTGTCTGTCTAGTCTTGTCTGTCTAGTCTTGTCTGTCTAGTCTTGTCTGTCTAGTCTTGTCTGTCTAGTCTTGTCTGTCTAGTCTTGTCTGTCTAGTCTTGTCTGTCTAGTCTTGTCTGTCTAGTCTTGTCTGTCTAGTCTTGTCTGTCTAGTCTTGTCTGTCTAGTCTTGTCTGTCTAGTCTTGTCTGTCTAGTCTTGTCTGTCTAGTCTTGTCTGTCTAGTCTTGTCTGTCTAGTCTTGTCTGTCTAGTCTTGTCTGTCTAGTCTTGTCTGTCTAGTCTTGTCTGTCTAGTCTTTTCTGTCTAGTCTTGTTTGTCTAGTCTTGTCTCTTTGGTCTTGTCTAGTCTTGTCTGTGTTGTCTGGTCTTGTCTAACATCATATATAATGCACTAAAATGTGGATCCATTTAATATTGCTTATCTAAAGGTTTTCTACATTACCTAGGATTAGTATAACTTTATAAAAACCGCTTTGAAATCTACGGATTATTTTCGCAAGTGCTGAAAATTTGATCGAGAGAGAACACAGCTTGGATACTTTGCAAGGATTAGTTGGAAAGGAGTGGCTTTTGCCATTTTTTTCGCTCGAGTGCGTCAGAAGATAAGACCTTAATAGCTTCCTTGTTTTTATAGCAGATTGGACTGAAACCCCATTATAATTTAATAAACCGAATTCGGTCAGCACACAACCAATAACTAAAAATTTTATAAAAGATCATCACCTTGCGAACTGAACAGTGCTTGAATATTGCGGTGAAACCAAACTAATTATAAATAAAATCTGTTTCAACATGGGGTTTGTTTTGTAGTCTTAAAAGTACTTAATAATATAATAGAGCTGCGGAGAGGTTAAAAGAATAGAGCTACGGATTTGATTTATATATTCAAGCCATATTCCGCTTTAATAAGTTGGTTTAATTATTAAAGCAGAATATAGCTTGAATATATAAATCAATTCCATAGCTCTATTCTTTAAACCTCTCCGCAGCTCTATAATATTATTAAGTCTTTTTAAGACTATAAAACAAACCCCATGTTGAAACACAACAGATATTTGTGAGCTATTTACTAGTCCTCAGTTAACTTTCGTGGCACGAAACAGCATTCACTGTCACAGTATTCAAACAATATTAAATTGAGAATATATGAATTACCACATAGTAACAGTCGCAACCATCCTATTCATGAAACAGTATTTGGTTAACAGTTTAAAAAACTCATATTCCATAACTAATAAAAGCAGCAATACTCGCAATAGTTCGCATTATACATTAATATATAAATTTCTTGCGTATTATTTATATCTGTTACGGTAAAGGTAGACTTCCGAGCAAAGAGACTCTGGCGTCACTAACGCAGCGATACTGACGCGACGACATATCGATAGTATTACGCACTATGGAAATGTATGAGGAGTAATTCGAGCAAGTGCTTATATATTTTCATAGTGCATAATACTATCGCTATGTCGCCGCGTTAGTATCGCAGCGTTAGTGACGCTAGAGTCGCTTTGCTCGGAAGTCTACCGAAAAAGTACGTAATTTGGTAAATGTACACATTTACCGGTATATGTACACATTTACCTTCTTGGTTGGTAAATGTTGGAAAATGTGTTCAACTTACATCTACCAATTATTTCCGGCAAATGTGTACATATGCCTAATGTTGTTGGCAATTGTATAGAGTATAGAGGTTTGCATTAACATACACAGCGCATGGGCTATCGAACAAGACACACGTGATACTGTAACACACAAAAAGTATATATTTTCCGGTAAAAGTAGATAAATATATCTACTTTTACCGAAAAATGTGTACTTTTTAATGTTGATTGTGTTTTTGTGCTGATCTCAGATTTAAACTCACATTTACCTATCAAATTGGTAGATGTATACATATACCGGTAAATGTATACATTTGCCGATTTTGTACTTTTACCGTGACATATCTACTCATCTTCGAAAGGTGTCTTGTACGAAGTTTAGATAACTAGTCTAGAAATGAACGAACTAATTCACAAATTAGTCGAATCTAACTTAATAAACCCGTTGCTCAATCTGGCATAGTGTTTATATTTACTAATCTTAGAAAGATATTTGTTTACCCAGAGATTGGCACATTTTCCTATTAAATTGGTAGATGTATACATATACCGGTAAATGTCTACATTTGCCGATTTTGTACTTTTACCGTAACATATCTACTCATCTTCGAAAGGTGTCTTGAACGAAGTTTAGATAACTGGTCTAGAAATGAACGAACTAATTCACAAATTAGTCGAATCTAACTTAATATACCCGTAGCTCAATCTGGCATAGTGTTTAGATTTACTCATCTTAGAAAGATGTTTGTTTACCAAGAGATTAGATAATTCGTCTAGAAATGAACGGACTTTAAACTTGAAATACCTGTTGGTTGATCAATACTTTTAATTATTTAGTCTAGTCATAGTTTACACAACCTATCTAATAGCACATAGAGAATTCTTAATAAATGTATGTTGTATAATTAGTGTTAGTTTGTCGCGCGTGCCATTTATATTTAGTCATCGTGAAAACACGCAGTGTGAATTCCGGCAGCTAGACAAATATAACCCATCCGACTCAATAATCCCGAGATGTGAAGGATTGCGCCGACACTGGAACCGCATTAATCAGTCTTAGCGTTTCCTGTTGGGATCCGAACCAATAAACAATCGCTCATTAACAACCGCCGCTGAAAGCGATTAATTCAGATCCGGCTAAATAGTTATTTATAAAACTAATTTAACAAGGATGGATATTAACATCCATGCATCCATGGCTCTACAACCCGGGGTGGGTCTTGGCCGCCTCAACAATTCTCCTCCATTCTCTCCGATCCTGAGTGGCTTCTTCCCAGTTGAGCAGCCCCAGGGTTTGGAGGTGCTTGCGGATATTATCTTGCCATCGAGGCTTTGGGCCCCAGTGGTCTTTTGTTTTTTTAACAGACCATTTTAACTAGCTTTGAGTCATTACTCCTCTGGACATGTCCCAGCCATCTTAATCTGTTTGATTTGATTTCTTGTACTATACTTGGGCTATTATATAGTTCATATACCTCGTTGTTCGTGCGCGTCTTATACCGCAACGTTTGTTGATCCCAGACTGCTCCAAATATTTTCCTAAGAATTTTTCTTTCAAAACGATTGAGTAGTAACGTGTCTTGTATGGTCATGGTCCATGTTTCGCTAGCGTAAGTTACCACTGGTCTTATAATAGTTTTATATATATTTATTTTTGAATTGGTAAAACCATACAACATTATAGATAATCAGATAAACTTAATAAAGACGGAACAAAGCTTGAATATATAAATATACTCAACCTTTCCGGAACTCTATAATACTAATGAGTCTTTTTAGGACTACCAAAATCTCGAAACGCGTCCACAGATGGCTATCCACTCAAGGTATCGGAAAGACATGATCTTAAAACTCAATGTTATTTTTATGGTTTTTGTTGAGTGCCACGAAGGTGGACTGAAAGCTATAGAATAACGGACAAATTTCATAAGAGATTTGTTTTTGGTAGTCCTAAAAAGACTCATTAGTATTATAGAGTTCCGGAAAGGTTGAGTATATTTATATATTCAAGCTTTGTTCCGTCTTTATTAAGTTTATATTTATTTTTGTTTGTCTGGTCAGGATTCTTGATAGTAATAATTGCTGGGTTGATTGGCATGGGTGGATTTATTTCCTTGTAGAATGCGCTGTCCTATTTCTACTTTAACGTTGTTATCTGATGTTATTAATGTCCCTAGGTATGGAAAAGACTGTACGTGCTCGAAGTTGTACTCATCCATGGTAACATTTTGTCGAATTCGATCTCGTCTTGTGTTCCGTGTCATATGCATATACTTCGTTTTCTCCTCGTTGACTTTCAATCTCATCTTTTTTGCCCCTTTTTCGAGTTTTATAAAGGCTTCCTTCACGCTAATTGTATTTCTTCCCACAACATCTAGATCATCTGCATACGCTAGAATCAGTCTGGGTCCGCTATTTTCGAAGATGCTCAAACTTAGTTAGGTTCGTCTTATCACCTTCTCCAAGGCTAGGTTAAACAAAGCCATCCGCTTGTTTAAGGCCAGTTGTTATATCAAATATTTCGTTGTATTGACCTTCTATTTTAATTGTACCATATGATCCTTCAACGCATACTTTAAACATTCTCGTGAGTTTGCTGGGTATTCCAAGCTCTTCTATTGCTGACCATAAGCTTGCTCTGAAGATACTATCATACGCCTGTTTAAAGTCTACGAATAGATTGTGCAAATATCTATCGAATTCCCAGAATTTTGTCTTAATAGCTGGTCTGTTGCTGATCGTTTCCTTCTAAATCCACTTTGGTATTCTCCAACTATTTCTTCTGCATACGGTGTTATTCGGTTCCTAATTATGTTGGACAGAACTTTATATGATGTGTTAAGGAGTGTTTCCTTCTTATGTATTGGTATGATAACTCCTTCTTTCCAGTTCTTTGGAATCGATTCCTGTTCCCATATTTTTTGTATCAGCTGGTGTATGGTATCTCCTAGTTGATGTCCACCCTCCTTCAGGCATTCCGTGGGGATGCCATCTCTTCCTGCTGCTTTATTATTTTTTAGCTCTTTAATGGCTTAAGCTGTTTCTTCTCTAGATGGTGGATCAACCCAGGCTTCAGCGCTATGTCGTTTATCCTCTTTTTGATATATCGGGTCTTCTATAAGTATTGAGTAGGTTGTGAAAATATTCTTTCCAGGTATTGAGGATCTCCTGTTTGCTAGTCATAAGTTCGCCATCATCGTTGTAGAGGTTCTTGAGCGAAATCCTTTTTTATGTATGTTCACTTGCTTATAGAATTTTCTTGTGTTTCCATGTGTTCTAGCTCTTTCCACTCCATGTAGTTCTTCATTATGCCATTCTCTTTTCTTTTTTCTCATAAGTTTTCGTATTTTGTTTCTTAGGTTATGGAACTTATTTCTATTTTCATCCGATGGATTTTGTAACATCTTGATTCTTGCTCCATAGTTTTCCCCATTAAGTCTGTGCCAATCTGTATCGAACCACATCTTCTTTTTTGTATTTTGTTTCTCACCAAGGATTTCTTTGTTGGCTTCTTGAATTACTTTCTTTATTGTCTTCCAAGTATCCTCTACTCCTAGATTCTGTACATGTATTTCTCTGTATGCCTATTCTATTCTTTGTTGGTACTGATCTTTAACATCTGGTTGTTTTAGCTTTTCGATGTTCCACTGTACTTCTTTCTTGTGGCTTTTCTTGCAGCTAGTCTCAGTCTAGTTTTGGCTCAAACCAAAATATGATCCGTATCTCCATCAGCTCCCCTGCAACTTCTAACGTCTATTATGTTTGATCCGTGTCTAGTGTCTACCAATACGTGATCTATCTGATTTCTCGTTATACCGTCGTTAGATATCCAAATATGTTTGTGTATATCTTTATGAGGGAACATTGTTGATTTTATCAGCAGGTTATTCGAGACTGCAAAGTCGATCAGCCTGGTTCCATTGTCAATAGAAGAAGCATGTAAGCTGTGTCTTCCAAATTGTAGTTGTGATGTTTCTTCTCTTCCTACTTTGGCGTTATAATCTCCCAAAACCAGCAGCATATCTTCCTTTGGTATTTCATTTAGTGTTTGTTCCAGTATTTCATAAAAATTGTATTTGGTCCCTTCCTCGGCTACTTCAGTTGGTGCGTGTATTGCTACTAGTGATATGTTGTACCATTTTCCACGTAACCGGATCTAGCATATTCTCTCATTTATGGGTTTAAAGGATATTAGTTCACTCATCATTTTGGTCACAAAACCTGTACCAAATTCGTGCGGGTCCTCTTTTCTGCTATTTGCTAATCTTAATATTGCCGGAATTTAGCCACCTTATTTCTTGCACTACTGTTATGTCCATTTTACATTTTTCCAAGACTTCGACAGCAAATTGGGCTGCCCCTGGTCTATACCAGCTCAAAACGTTCGTTAAAGTTCGTTAAAGTAACTATAAAAAGTATAGAAATAAAGTACCTATATTCAGATCCATTTTTCGTTGCCGTTTCCGTTGATCGGTCCCTTTCCGAGGCTCTTGTTGAAGTTTCATAACAAATAGGCTTTTACGAGATAGGTTGTTAGCCTTATGCTCAACCCTCCTCCTTTATCCAGGCTTGGGACTGGCAACATGGCGGTGGAGCTACTCAATCCACCCAACCACTGCATGCTGCCGGAGTTCTTTGATCTCTTGACAATGTTTTCGAAAACTCACGAGTTCGATCTAGGCGTATGCCTTGGTATTTCGGTGTGTTGTTATGCTCCAACTCTTGGCGCTGCCAGGCCATCCTTAGCTTCCTGTGTGCTTCCTTGTTTCTAAGATGGAAAGCACACACCTGTGTCTTAGTGGGATTAGATTTGAGTTGGTTATTTTTATAGTAGGCTGCTAGATCCTGCAGAGCGTGAGTTAATTTATCCTCAATGTCGTTGAAAGTTATGCCTTGAGCTGCTATAGCCGTATCATCGGCATATATGAAACGCTTTGTCTCTCCATTTGTTTGTTGATCATTGCTGCAAATATTATAGAGGATTGGCGCCAGGACGCTGCCCTGAGGTAGGACATTTTTCTGAGCCCTCCACCGACTTTTCCTGGTCTGTACTGTTACAAAAATCCGTCTAGTTTGTAGGAAGCATTCTACCAACTTAGTCAGGCGAAGGTTTGTGAACACATGATTGTCCTGGGGATATCCCGAGGGATCTTTAATGCAGTGTTTTTCCGTTACCTTCTGCATCTTCTTGCCGTTGGTCAATTATTGACTCATCCGCCTTTAGGTACGATTTCTCGTTCTTGGGACAAGAAGTTGCCCTTACTCTCGATAGCTCTTCCATCCGTAGATGTTGGCTATTGGAGAGGGGGACTGCTTATTCCGGCAGTCACTCGGTCGACAGAGCCTTGTTAGTTGCAAAGCAGGGTATGCCACGTGCGGGTGAGGTTGTCCTTTAAGCTGGCCAACCTGTCCTTTTAGATACCGTCAGGCAGCTTGACGCCACAAAACCAGTTCGGAACTTTATTCCAGTCACTTCAGATCAAGTAGCTACCCAACTGCTACTGAATGGTAAAACAAAGGGCAAGAAGTCCAAAGAGCACATTGGCACGGCCCTGGAGCATGAGAATAACTTCCTCGGTGCCCCTTTTTCCATGGAGTTGTGGCTGGGATTAAAGGGATGAAACTCAACCGAGCGGCGGGCGTGGACGATCTGAGGGCAGAACAGATCAAGAACTTTGAACCACAGACCCTGCAATGGCTCCTTAATATGTTCAACATATGTGTCACGCAACTGAAGATCCACAAAGAATGGAGGAAGGCTCGTGTGGTCGCGTTACTGAAACCTGGCAAGGAACCGACTAACCCTAAGAACTTCAGGCCCGTGTCCCTTCTGTGCCAACTCACTTCAAACTGCTGGAACGACTGATTCTAAACCGAACAGCGGAGATTTTGGATGTCAAGATTATCGAACTTTCGTCCAGGGAAATCATGCTGTGGCTAAATCCTCAACCTAACTCAGCACATAAAGGATGGTTTTGAGAGAAGGAAGATTACTGGAGTGACGTGCATCGATTTGACAGCCGCTTATGACACTGTCAACCACAGGAGGTTGTTAAGAAAACTTTATGAGACGACAAAATATAGTCTTTTGGCTCACTATAGTCATCGGTCTATTCCTCCAGAACAGGAGATTTTATGATTCACTCCAAAACAAGAATAGCAGATGGAGGGTCCAGAAGAATGGACTGCCGCAAGGCAGCGTCCTGTCTCCACTCTTGTACAACGTGCACACGAACGACTAATTCATCTATGCCGATGATACAGCTGTGGCAGCCCATGGCAACGAGTTTACCAAAGTGGAGGAGAAGTTTGAGGTCGCCCTTGAGGAACTGCCAATCTATTACCAGAAAAACCACCTAAAGCCGAAAAACCACCTAAAGGGCCCAGTAAGAGGAGCTCGAGGTACATTGGCTAGGCGAACGACTGAGCACTGCCCGACGCCGAGATTCCTGGGCGTGACCCTGGACCGTACTCTGTCCTTCAGACAACACTGCATCAATACTAAAGGCAAAGTTAGTGCGCGTAATAACATATTGCGAAAACTCACAGGCACAGCATGGGGAGCTCAACCAGAAACGCTCAGAAGCTCGGCTTTGGCGCTCTGTGTGTCCACTGCGGAATGCGCCGCACCGGTTTGGGCAGCTTCAGCTCACGCTAAACATGTGGACGTCGCTATCAACGACACAGCAAGAATCGTAGAGTAATCGATAGGCTGCCTAAAGCCAACTGCAGTTAATAGTTTGTACCCACTTATTGGCGTGGCACCCCCATATGTGCGAAGAGCCGTCGCCACGGATGCTGAAAGGACGAAACAGGTAACCGATGCTCGCCATCCTCTGCACCAACACTAGCCAGCCGGTCGACGCCTAAGATCAAGGAAGAGCTTCATGGGAAGATCACACACACTCGAGGGATCCATAGAAAATAACCGTATCACTAAGTGGACCCAACAGCTAACTACTCGGGAACCCCCAAGAGAAGAAATGGCCCCAGGCAAACGCCTCCCTTTCGCGGTATGGAAATCCCTAAATCGGCTCAGGAGAGGAGTGGAAAGGTGCAAGAAAAATCTGTTGAGGTGGGAAATGTCTGAGAACAACGATGTGCTGTGTGCGTGTGGTCAGCCCCAGGATATGAGTCTGCCCACTACTGGTCTGCCCACTGGAAGAAGGATGCACGCACGAAGACTTAATTTTATGTAACGACAAGGCTATTGCAGCCGCTATTTTTTAAATAGATGTCGTATGAGCTGGACACGGAAAAAAATAGAATGTTCTAGTTGGTCGCGCCACTTTTGTTGTTCTAATTGGTTTTCTGCCTCTATCCAAAAAAGGGCGACAGGTGCCCCGACCTGGGTCTAGTCTGCGCTAAATTTGAAAAAATCATGCTGCGATATGAGATACCCGGTAGTAAGTTTTGAGCGTTCAACGAGTCTGCGACAGATTAGTGCGTCTGACTTCAGCCGACATGTTGGTTAATTAATTTGATGTGAATCTTTATCGAGTGGTTCGATCGCCGCATTAAAGGCAGCTAAAGCATCGGCTTTTCTCCCGTCCGGAACAATTTGATTTAAGGGTTTCCATCCGTGTATTTCCCTGTTTATATTATTTCTTCCTATTTTCTCCCTTAAATAGGCGACGGAAGGACGTTCCACGGAGCGGGTCAGAGACGGTTGCAGCCTGAAGATAAGTGACGGGACCATCCCGATTTGATATACAAACGCTAAAATTTATCGTTAAATACAGTCCATTCACTAGTTATAGTTTTGAAATAGTTACAGTGCGCCATGAAGATCGAACCACCCGATAAGGATTGATTTAAAATTAAATAACAAACGTGAGCGTGGCCAAAATAGCTGAGGTCAAACGTACGAACCTGGCGCGGACTCGCCGAACGCTCAAAACACACAGCACGATATCTCATATCGCGACGCGATTTTTGCTAATAGCGCGGTCTCGACCCAGGTCGGGACACCTGTCGCCCTCCTTTGGATAGAGGCCAAAAAACAATGAGACCAACAAAAGTGGCCCGAACAACCTGTTTGTATAAGGTTAGCATGTTGTGCATTTTTAGTTCGGAGCGATGCCCTACGAGCCAATACATTTTTCGTGTTTCCAATTGAAGTTCCTCTTATTTTTTCTTGATGGGTTCCTTCTATCGGACTTTTGCATGAAGCGTTATGCTCAGAAATTTTGCTCTGTTGCCTGGCTGGATAGTTATGCAACCAAACAACCCGTTTGTATAGGGTTAGCATCTTGTGCATTTTTAGTTCGGAGCGTTGTCCTAGCAGCAAATACATTTCTCGTGTTTCCAATTGAAGTTCCTCTTGTTTTTTCTTGATGTGCTCCTTCCATCGGACTTTTGCCCGAAGCGTTATGCCCAGATATTTTGCTCTGTTGCCTGGCTGGATATTTTGCTCTGTTGTCTAGCTGGACAGTTATGCCATTAATAACGAGGGATCTGTTTTCAATCTTTTTATCGGTGAAGCTGATGTATGTAGACTTTGCTTCATTAAGTTTGATTCGTCATTTACGAGATCAGCTAGTCATATTATTTACAGCAAGTTGGAGTATTTCTAATGAATGCCCTACAGTTTTTCCAGTTGCAGTATCATCCACAAAGGTGGCAGTTATCGTGTTATCAGTATTGAGTGTATCGTTTGTATAAAGTATATATAGCACCGAGCCCAGTACACTTCCTTCGGGAACACCCGCACTGATGTTCCGAAGATCGGAGAACGCGTCCTCATTCTTCTTCTTCCTAATCTAACGTCTTGGCCGACGTGTAGTGACAGGTCATGAATGTCGGCCTCCATCAGGCCCCCTCAAGTATGTTGATCCACTGCTTGATGGTATCTCGCCATCGCGATCGGTCAGCTGTTCCACGTACAGCGGTCTCAATGTCAGTGTGTAGAAGCTGCCTGATGGTATCTAAAACGACAGGTTGGCCAGCTTAAAGGACAACCTCACCTGCACGTGGCATACCCTGCTAGACAACTAACAAGGCTCTGTCGACCGAGTGACTGCCGGAATAAGCAGTCCCCCTCTCCAATAGCCAACATCTACGGAAGGAAGAGCTATCGAGAGTAAGGGCAACTTCTTGTCCCAGGAACGAGAAATCGTACCTAAATGCGGATGAGTCAATAATTGACCAACGGCAAGAAGATGCAGAAGGTAACGGAAAAAACTACATTAAAGATCCCTCGGGATATCCCCAGGACAATCATGTGTTCACAAAGTTTCGCCTGACTAAGTTGGTAGAATGCTTCCTACAAACTAGACGGATTTTTGTAACACTACTGTCCAGGAATAGTCGGTGGAGGGCTCAGAAAAACGTACTACCCCAGGGCAGCGTCCTGGCGCCAATCCTCTATAATATGTGCAGCAATGATCAACAAACAAATGGAGAGACAAAGCGTTTCATATATGCCGATAATACGGCTATAGCAGCTCAAGGCAGAACATTCAACGACATAGAAGTTAAATTAACTCACGCTCTGGAGGATCTAGCAGCCTACTATAAAAATAACCACCTCAAAGCTAATCCCACTAAAACACTTGTGTGTGCTTTCCATCTTAGAAACAAGGAAGCACACAGGTAGCTAAGGGTGGCCTGGCAGGGCCAAGAGTTGGAGCATAACAACACCGAAATACCTAGGCATACGCCTAGACCGAACTCTGAGTTTTCGAAAACATTGTGAAGAGATCAGGGTTTTTTAGGGTCTTCCATCCCTCCCGTCTGCTCTTGACCTTCATATCTAGGTTTTCTAGCATGTTGCACCACTTGGCCGTTCGGTCCTCTGCAATTTTTGCCATCAGTATTTCTCCGGCCTAAGATGTTTCCTCGGCAAAGGGGTCTGCGTCGTACAATTCTTGGTAGCCTTAAAGAAGGGGTTTCGAATCTCCAGATTGGTGTACACAGAAGAAGCCTCCCCGAAGATTGCGCTGTCTCGCATGAGAACCACAATCGGGTCAACTTGTTCAACGGCTAATTCTTCTAACACCGGATCTACAATAAACGAAAATATTCTAATCGCCAACAAAAACTAGATAATTTAACAAACTATTTGTATCAAAGTTTACCACCCCTGCTTTAGTTGGCCACCCCTGATTTAAAACAAAAACTTGAAGAATAATTTCGTCCTTGTAATGAAAACGAAAATAAACTACAAATTCCTAACTCCTTTTTTTTTCTTGATAATAATCTCGATGACTTGTTAATATTCCCTTCCTATTGATTTCTGGCTGTTCTCGACGTCTTTGCCCAACTTTTCAGGCCTAACATAAATACATATATTTTCTTATATACACTTGGCTTTGCCGAACCCTCCCGAGGGTATATTTTACATTTCAAGCTTTTTTCTTCTCCTCTTGTTTTTCGTCCTGCACCGCAGCAAACGGGATGAGAAAGAGTGCGCCTCGCTAATAATTTTCCAGCGGGTTTTCCTTTCAAAAGTTCACGGGTTTCTACTTAGGTTTGTTTATTAAGACGTTATTTATAATGCTCGAATTCTCCCGTTTCAGCTTCCCCTTTTCATTTATGAAGAAAACAAATTGGAAAATATTTTGAGTGGAATATTCCATCGCAACTAATTTAATTCAACATATACTTTATATAGTAAATATACCTATCGACTTTTTGTGCATTAACTAATTTTATCTACGACAACTATTGTAAATGCCCATTATTGTACAGTTCGTGGACTATGTAAATACATCATAACACACACGTATGTAACAGTCCGCGATTAATGATAAGTTATAATTGATAACACACACGTGCGTTTTGCTTTACGATTCATTGATTGGTTGAGAGCTGCTACTACGTGCTCATACGTTCAGCGCCCCCCGTGCAACAATTCAAACTAACGGAAATTGACATTGCGTACATTGGGTTGCCTATATGTATGAAGTCTCACTCACTCACTCTTCTTCTAGTTCTCACTCTTGTTCTAGTTTAACCCAAATAAGTACTAAATAATAAGGTATCTAAATTTTCAAGTTAAATAATGTCGAGTAACAGTTATATATGAAAATATAACTGTTTGTTAATTATAATGTTAAATACTGATAATTAAATAAACATAACCTAATAAGAAATAATTTTGTTATATCAAATATATTATTTCTTATTTAACAGAAACAAATTAGTGTGGTCATAGATAAAGTATAGTACATAACTCGAGTTGTAAAGCAATTACGTACTCAAGTTACGTACACAAATCTCGTTACGTAATATACTATAACATTATATCTAAACTATTTCACCCTAGACTTTTTCAACGTAGACTAGTTTAACATCTAGACAACAAATCCATCTTAGTCTTGTCTGTCTAATGCCCGCCATACACACAAAGGTCCACCGTAGAGGTCTATCTGTGCAGGTTTGAACGCGGAGCATGTGTGGGAATAGACCTATGCAGTTTCTTTCCGTACGGTTGACATGCGCAGGCAAACCTGCACATGTAACCTCTCCGGTAGCCCATAGCATGTATGGCGGGCATTTTGAAAGTTGTTCCGAACCCTGGACTAGATTTATACAATTTTTTAAATAATGATTTTCTCTGTGTTGATTCAGGTGATTCAGAATGTGTGAACGTGCATTTCGAGAACAAGGACGGCGGCTTCTTCCTGAAGCAGTCGCCGAGGCAGCACTACGTCCCCGGCGGCGTCGAGGACGCGGCCGCCGGCGGGCAAGGCTCGCTGCTGTCCGTCGACCGCTTCACGGTCTTCCAGAGCTCGCAGCCCATCTCTGTGCGGGCCACCTACGGGCCCTTCAGCACCAAGCAGACCGTGCCTGCCCGATACGTCGTGCCCGATCCCATCCCCCTAAACACAACAGGTAAGCAAACATCTTAAGATTAGATGATTAAATTTGAATGTAAAATGGTGCATGTTCCGGGTTTCAACTCGGAATTATAAAATTTTCTTTTTATCTGTTGCGTTTTCCCATTTATTCTCCGGTTTTTATTCCCTTCCCGTGCTTTGTTTCGCTTTTATCGTCAGAATAATGTTCAATGTCGCGACAGATTTCCCCCCGTATTTCCACCCGACGACGCGACGTTCACGGGAAAACTCCCCACACACAAATATTCCAACGCAGAAAATATTCAATTCAGTTTTTAGTTCAAATGGAAACTGCGTCTTGTCTATCCATGGGTCTATTACTACATGGGTCCATTGTTACATGGGTCTATTACACTACAAAACCAGACAGTCCTTTGGTCCTAAAAAGAGTTTTCCTTTTAAGTTCTGACATTTTATAATTTGACAAGTTGTGTTGGTCAAACTTCATGTTAAGACAACATCAGATTGATGCAGTTGCATATAGACAAGATCAGACAAGACAAGACAACACAAGAACAGACAATACTAGACAGAACTAGAGAAGACCAGACAAGACATGACTAGACAAGACTGGACTAGACTAGACGAGACTAGACGAGACTAGACGAGACTAGACGAGACTAGACGAGACTAGACGGGACTAGACGAGACTAGACGAGACTAGACGAGACTAGACGAGACTAGACGAGACTAGACGGGACTAGACGGGACTAGATGAGACTAGACGAGACTAGACGAGACTAGACAAGACTAGACAAGACTAGACAAGACTAGACAAGACTAGACAAGACTAGACAAGACTAGACAAGACTAGACAAGACTAGACAAGACTAGACAAGACTAGACAAGACTAGACAAGAGTAGACAAGACTAGACAAGACTAGACAAGACTAGACAAGACTAGACAAGACTAGACAAGACTAGACAAGACTAGACAAGACTAGACAAAACTAGACAAGACTAGACAAGACTAGACAAGACTAAACAAGACCAGGCAAGCCCAGACTAGACCAGACAGGTTCAAACAAAATAAGACAAGCGCAGAAAAATCATGACAAGACATGACCTGATAAGATCAGACAATACCAGGCAAGACCAGACAAGTCCAGACAACATCTGATAAGGCTAGACCAGTGGTGGCGAACCTACGCATGTCACAGCTGACACGTAAGAAAATGTTATTGGCACGCGAACTACTTCTCACGCATGCCTTCTAAATTTGTTAAACTATCTTTTCTAAAATAAATTTTTAAGTTTCTCAATCTACTTTTGTCCGTAATTGCAAAAGGCGCACGAAAAATTTCAAATTTAAAAAATTCACCAAAGCCGTATTTACAAAGCTACAATTTTTAAATTTGGCAGTTTTTGAGATTTGTCAAGAATTTCAAGTCACACCAAGTTTCATCAAAATCCATCGATTCATTTGTCCGTAATTGCAAAAGGCGCACAAAAATTTATAAACTTCAAAAATTCACAGAATTCACAGAAGTTCACAGAGATCTCGCAAGAATATCACATCATACCAAGTTTTATAAAAATCCGTGAATTGGTTTGTCTGTAATTGCAAATGGCGCACAAAAATTTCCAAACTTCAAAAATTCACAAAAGCCGTATTTACAAAGCTACAATTTTAAAATTTGGGAATTTGTGAGATTTCGTAAGAATATCATGATACCACGTTTTATCAAAACCCGTCACACAAAAATTTACAAAATTCACGAAAGCCGTATTTACAAAGCGACAATTTTGAAATTTGGCAACTTGTGAGAGTAGGGAAATATAGTTCCTTCTGGAACCACCGCCACCTTATGGGGATTACATGTAAATCTAGCCTCTTATGGAGGAAATTACATGTAAATCTAGCACGATACCCCTTATGGAGATTTACATGTAAATCTAGCACGAAGCCCCTTATGGGGGAATCCTATACAAAATAGTTCTGAACGTGTCGTGAACGTGAACGCGAGTATGGGTAGATGACGCTGGATAGCGGGAAAATTCAAAATGAGTTGCGGGATACCAGTGGGAAGTGGATATGTATGCATAATTGATTGCAAACGTATTACGGGTTGATTCAAATGAGATTATAGGGTTTTAATTACATATTTTGACAGCTTTGGTGACTTGCAACCTTGGAGGAAGGAAGTATATGTTGTCGGTTGTCCCTTCTTTTGTAAGCAGGCCGCCATCTTGGTGTCCCTAGTATTTTGTGCTACTCCACTGTTTCTTATGACTGAAGTTAAGAGTTTTTTTTTAAATTTTAGTTTATTACCTATTTATTTTTAACTTTTTATCTCTTTTTATCTATTTATTTATAGTTTGGTAAGCATTATGTACCAAATTACCCATTATTGTGAAAATAATATTAAAAATAAGAACAACGTTATTTTAATAGTAAAAACTTTACTTTTTTAATTATTATATATTATTATTATATATTATTAATTATTATATATTAATTATTATAGTATTACGGTTATCGCTATGAAACAAAAAAGTTATCTATAGCATTGAAACGTACCCGGGCTGTTTTTTGTAGATAGCTTGGAAAAGCTGTAAATACAGAAGGTGTGGCATTTTCCCTCAGCCTAGCGCATGATAATGACGTCCTGTCCATATATATTTCTTCAAAATGAGAAGAGCACAGTCTACTTTTTTCTGAAGGAGTCCAGTTTTCTCGTCTAATTGCCTTTATCCAGAGCTCCCTCGGTAGTATATCTTTCGGAAACCTAGAGCACATAACAAAACACAATTTGTTAGAAAACTGTTTTTAAATTCCTTTTTCACATTTACAACGTTTTGCCGTTATAAACATTTTTGGATTAACTACGTAGGTAATTGTACTTATTTGTATTATATACCACAATCAAGCAAAATTAAAAGAAAATTCAGCCGGCCAAAATAATTTTCATAAAAAAAAGTCAAGAAAACACAGCTGCACCTATTTTATTTTCTATCTACGATTTTACATAAATGTCAAAACACCGAAATGTTTGCACTTTTTTTAGCATAAATTATCACCTGTTTCCTAGATTTTAATTAAGATTAGGGCTTCACTAACAACTAACTCCCTTTGTTACTTTCTATGCCGTCTGTTTATTTTTTTCCAATTATTGTTTCTAATAATGATGGGCAAACTCGTATTTTTGTTAACTCGAGTTAACCCGGTTAAAAATTTGCGTAACCCGATTTCAAACCGAGTTATCCCAACCGAGTTAATAGAAAAATAAGAAGTTTATTATAAATTAGATTCTGGACGCCCCTGGTCTTAATTGGCAATTATAAGCCAACCATTTTATTTTTCCGCCCATTAATTTTAATAGAAAAAACTGTTTTTTTGCAGGAAAATACACAATGTGTAATGGATGTTAAATGATACTAAATATTAATATATATATATATATATATATATATATATATATATATATATATATATATATATATATATATATATATATATATATATATATATATATATATATATACGCACGGATATATATGCGCACGGACGCATATATCTCTTGAGAATGGCGAATGTTAGTTCGCCGAAACGTCGAGAATCCGGTTTTTTTCAGAACCAACCCTCAACATCAACGCGGAATCCCCGAGAAAACAATACAACACAGGTATCTATCCGCGAAAACCTCAAATATAACATTATAAACCTCCACGGGGAGGAAATTTACCACCTCACCCGTAGTTTCGAGAAACTACGGACAAAGCGCTGTCAATTATTATGCGCTTTAGCATTTTTACGTCGCTGTAGAGATACAGACATAATACCCGTCTGTATGAGGCTGTCACACCAAAATCCGACAGCCAGGTCAAACAAAATACTACACAACGCAAGCCAAGCTTTGCTTCGGGACGAAATCCAAACCAAACGACAGAAACTTGACAGCATCAGTCAAAATATCCTGACAACCCACATAACTCTAACCACTACGCTACACCCTCTCCTCTGGCAACAGATAGACTTAATATCTACCAACAGAGCCGAACAGAATAGATTATTAATTACCAATAGACAGAAAGAAAAATACAACCTTCTCAGACGGAGACAAAAAACCTGTACCAAAACCACTCAACATCGACAAAGTGGTTTACAATCTTTCAGACCAGCCCCTTGACGAACCTACCAAAACCGTACTGGCCAAGGGTTTTAACTTTGCAATAGCACCAACTCGCCTTCCCAAAGAAGACATAATCACTGGTGTCGAGACTGCTATTTCACAACTCCCTGCCACATTAGCCGAGACAATAAGACAGGAAACATGCCACATTTTAAGATCTGCCAAACCACCGACAAGAAACATCTCATACGAGGAATTCAAAGCCCTCAAGGCACTAAGGGAAAACAACAGCATTGTGGTCCTACCAGCTGACAAAGGAAATTGCTCTGTAGTCATGAACAGTGCTGACTATAAACAAAAAATGACCACAATCTTAGATGATCCAGCTTATCTGCCCAGTACAACGGACCCCACAACCTATCTTGAGAAAACTAGCAGACAAAAGATCCTAAGCTCTAGCATTGACAAGGAAACAATGAATTATCTTATACCAAGGGAGAAATCTTCACGGTGTCCCAAGATATATGGTTTGCCAAAGATCCACAAAGATGGAGCCCCACTACGACCAATAGTAAGCTCCGTTGGTTCACCGGTCCAACTTCTTGCGAAACATTTAGCAAAATGTTTACAACCATACGCCGAAGATTGTGATTCCTATGTCCGCAATGCTGAACACTTCATAGACATACTGAAAAATCACCAACTCCAGCCCGGCCACCTCCTTGTGAGCTTTGACATTGTATCTTTATTCACAAAAGTACCGGTCCCTGAGGCCTTAAACATCATATGATCA
Source organism: Phosphuga atrata (assembly GCA_944588485.1). Lineage (NCBI taxonomy): Eukaryota > Metazoa > Arthropoda > Insecta > Coleoptera > Silphidae > Phosphuga > Phosphuga atrata. Next base: position 56,775,259 of record OX155902.1, on the reverse strand, counting down.
AAATTAAAACCAGAAAAGTACGTATCAAATCTGGCAGAACATTGTTTAAAGAATACATACTTTAGGTACGGTGGTCAAATATACAAACAAGTCCTAGGAGCACCAATGGGTTCACCTCTATCCCCAGTAATAGCCAACATATTTCTTACAGATTTTGAGGAAAAGGCAATCTCATCAGCCACACTTAAACCTACACTCTGGTTAAGATATGTTGAGGACACATTTGTAATCTGGCCCCACGGCAGACCAGAGCTGGACAAATTCCTTACCCATCTTAACTCCCAACACGACCAAATTAAATTCACAATGGAGATAGAAAAGCATCAACGACTTCCTTTCTTGGATGTTTTGGTACAGAAGAGACCTGACGGCACCTTGAGTCACACTGTGTACCGGAAACCAACCCATACAGACCGATATCTGAACGCTTCTTCGCACCATCATCCCAAACAACTAGCATCTGTAGTAAACACTCTTACCACCCGATCAAAAAGACTAGCCGACCAGCTGAACTTACCGAAGGAATTGAGGAACTTACGAGAAGCTCTTTCTTCAAATGGATATCCAAACAGCTTAATATCCAGAGCTTTTCGTCGTACAGAGAACAGTAGCCAGAGAACTGAAGAACGCCAGAAACCCGTTAGCACAGCATACCTACCATATGTTCATGGATCAACTGACAAAATCTCCAGAATTCTTAAAAGACACAACATCGACACCATTTTCAAACCTAACCAGAAAATATCCTCCATGCTATGCAGCGTTAAAGACACCATCCCGTTAGAAACCCATGGAATTTACGAAATACCTTGCGGAACATGTGAACGAACCTACATTGGACGTACCAATAGAAAAATATCTGCTAGGATTCAAGAACATGTAGTTTCAGTCAGACACAGAGACAAAGTTTCATCGGCACTTGTCCAATACACAAACACCGGTCACTGGATGGACTTTAGAAATTCAAGGACTCTTGCACAGATTAGCCACGAAATGTCACGAGTATACAAAGAAGCCATAGAGATAGAAAAACGAGACTACTGCATGAACACGAGAGACGATGCCTTGAGACTGCCCCCAGCATGGCGACCGATCATATCCACCCTCAAAATGCAACCCCAGACACCCCAGACTCATGTACGACCAACAAGACAAACAAACAACCGAACCGAAGCACCGCACACAACGCGCATGATCCGAAGCCAGACAGCTATAAGTAGTCGCACCGCACGAACGAGCTCTCAGTATGCGTCTAACCGTTGACCCGCACGGACGCATATATCTCTTGAGAATGGCGAATGTTAGTTCGCCGAAACGTCGAGAATCCGGTTCTTTTCCAACCCTCAAACCAACCAACCAACAAACAACCCTCAACATCAACGCGGAATCCCCGAGAAAACAATACAACACAGGTATCTATCCGCGAAAACCTCAAATATAACATATATATATATATATATATATATATATATATATATATATATATATATATTATAAATGAATTTATAAATAAACAAGCAACAAGCAAAATCTGTAATACCTAAATATTACTTAAATGGAACTAATTTTTTTTATTACATAACTGAAAGCTACTATTTTAAGAAAAACTATTTTAAATCTTAACTATTGTGTGGTATTAAGAAATAATATTTGGTTTACTCTTTTTGGTGCTAAACGGTTTCGTCTTTCATTGCATAAAATGCCAGCTTTCGAAAATAATCTTTCTGAGGGAACTGATGTAGCCGGTATACAAAGGTATTTTTTAGCCATTTTAAACAATGCTGGAAATAAACTTTCTTTTTCACTCCAAAATTGAAGTGGATCTTTTTTGCGATCTAAATATGGCATTTCAACGTACTGTTTTACTATCATAGCAGCTGAAAAATATGGAGTACACTTTTCGTTCAATTTTGTTATTTTTTTATCCACAACAGCCCAAATGTCATCATCTGAACAGGTCAATTCAGATACAGTAGCAGTAGAAGTTGATGGTTGTTCTCGTAAATGTAAGGTATTTGTTAAAACTGATATTTTGTCCTGTAATTCATTTATTACCCACATTTGTGCATTCTTAGCATTACTTTCTAATAAGAATGCTCTTTTCTTAAATCGAGGGTCATGAAAGGTAGCTATGGCTGCTGTTCTATTATTTTCATAAATTCCAAGTCGTTTTTCAACTACATTGTCAAGAATTTGTTATAAAAACTTGCCTGACTCTGTCAGTGGAGTTTTGCTGTTTACAGCCTTCCTGAGACCAAATACAAGAGGTATAACAGAAGACAGGGATGGGTATTTTTCTCCAGATAAAATAACAGTTACCTGTTCAAAAGGATGTAAAAGCGCCACCATTTCTTCAGCCAATAACCTCTCATGAGACTCTAAATTTGATGGTGGTAAATTCAATGTAGGTAAAACAGCAGAAAGCAGTTTGATTAAGCACCTTCAATTCGATTAAGCGCTCCAGCATGTAGAAAGTACTGTTCCACCTGGTACGAACATCTTGCTTTACTTTTAGTAAATCCATATTCATTTGTTTTTGCATGTCAAGTAAAGCATAGGACGACTTGCTGCTATACTTGAAGTGGGAAACAATCGAACGGCACATTTTTAATACTTGTAACTTTGACTGTTATCCAGATTCTTTTCTAAATCAGCCCTTTCTTTATCTATACAGTCTTTGACAGCAAGGTTAAGTGTATGAGCAACACATAAATGGTTTCGTTTTTTAAGAATCTCACGAATTGCCTTTTTCATAGGTGCAGCGTTATCAGTGACTATGCAGACTATTTTTTAATCTATTTTCCAATCATCCAATACTAGTTGTATAGCATTTGCTATGTTTTCAGCCGTATGTGAGGACCAAATATCAGATGTTATTGCAATGTATTCAATATCCTCCAATCTCTTTTTGTAAGCTCAGGACTCTAAGTCATATTTTGCTTCAATCATTTTTGTAAGTTTTTTTCTAGATGGAATTTCGTACTCGGAGTTTAATGTTTTGGTAAATTTGCGAAAACCTTCATTGTCAACGATTTGTAATGGCTGGTAATCTTTGACTATCATATGCATTAGGGCATCGTCCCCAGATTTCTGCACAGATTTATTGTATAGATTCAAATTTAAACGGCTTTGTTTAATTTTTTTTGTTGGAGGTTCGACATCATTTGACGAAACCGGAACAGGGCGACGCCCGGCATCGGCGATTCATCTAAAATTGATTTTTGAAATTGGCTTGTTGATTATTGTATTACTTACTATCGAGCGCCATCAAGCCAATGTTTTCACTGGGATGTTTCTTTTTAATATGATTATTCAATGTGGTTGTATTTCCAGAATATTTATATGTGTTAGAACATGTTTTACATTTTACTTTTTCCGTCAATGGGTAAACTAAACACTTCCCACACCACTGATCTTTTTCTAGGACCTGGCATTATTCCGGTAAACTTCCCCAACACTATGTAGAAAATATTTACTTTACACTACACGTAGCAACAATCGGCTTAGGTCGGGTATATATGCACCACGATGTATTGCGTTTGCGCCGTTGACCATGATCGTAAAGGAGCCGAACCGATTAGTCGGTCGTTGATGCGGCGTATCAACTCGAGTTGGTAAATCGAAAATCGAGTTGACTCGAATTATCCTTAACTCAAGTTAACCCGGTTTAAAAAATCGAGTTGACCCATCACTAGTTTCTAAGCACGTACGATACAACTTGAGACAAAGTATACCTACCTATACCTTATACTTACTAACATATAAACTAGCCTATAATATGTATGTATGTATGTAAACTAATATTTAATAAACGGTTAAAGCTATTATATATTCACCTACATAGTTTCATCATTATTATTATTTACTTAACTTCTTTTATATAAATAACATTTCTACCTATTATTTTTCACAAAGTATCTATAATTTAGTAAATATGTGAATATAAACTACGCTCCTCTATGTAGGAATGTATGCTTGTTCAACTATTTTACACCTTGCAGTTAATTCTTAATTTATGATACAAATTATAACCTGTAACCTACTTAGTAGGTACCTAAAATATTTTTATAGGATAAAGTAGCAGTGGTAATGAAGAAAATTAGTAATAAAGATAGGTACTTGTTAAAGCACAATAATAAGAATTACTAATAAGAACACCATATAACATACGTAAACACAACCCTGTCACAACCAGCTTGTAAACAAAAGGGGGCACCAATATGGCTGCCGGCCAGTGGAAAGGGTGACATCTTAAAACTTCTCAATGCTCCCTCCTTTACTTTACTTCCTTCCTCCTAGCTTGCAACCACCTGCAGAGCTGTTAAAATATTTTCGAGGTAGCGAGATAGTGTATTTATCATACTAGGTATCAGAAATTTTAAATATTCCAAAACATTATCTGGTAACATTATTAGCTGATAACAATTTCTTGTCTCAACTCGCCTGTAAACGCATGTGAAACTAATAAATTATGAGAATATAATTAATTTATCGGAAATTTGTCTGCGTCTAGTCTGGTACTGATAACAATTTGCTTGTCTTAACCTGTCTGTGGACACGCGCAATATCACCGAACTTCTAACGGATTTTTTACTTATCTGCTGTACGCGAGAGCGTGGGGCTAATAAATTATGTCGGTCTAATCAATTTCTTAGAAATTCATTTGCTTGTTTATTTTAATAAGGGTATTAAAATTTTGATTTACTGTTCGGCTTGTCGATTAGACCTGACCGAATGTCTACCGTAGATAACAACCTCTGTTATCAGTGCGCGAGCGGAGAAATAATCATCTCGTCGCGGTAAAAAATATTTATGTGATGGTTGTTTAAAACCTTTTTTCAACTGAATCGACTTTATGAAACGCAGGATAATCAATTTCTTGAAAATAATCTGCGTTTTTATTTTGATTTACCATTAGACGAGACCGAATGTTTGCGGTCGATAACAATTTCAACTGATTGAAAGGTGCTTAAAAGTGGACTAAAGCTGTTTAAAGCTGATTGAAAGCTGTTTAATGCTGATTGAAGGATGTTTAAAGCTGATTGAAAGCTGTTTAAAAGTGGATTAAAGCTGATTGAAAACTGTTTAAAGCTGTTTGAAGCTGATTGAAAGCTGTTCAAACGTGAATTAAAGGTGTTTAAAAGTGGATTAAAGCTGATTGAAAGCTGTTTTAATCCACTTTTAATCAGCTTTAATCCACTTTTAAACAGCTTTAATCCACTCCTAAACAGCTTTCAATCAGCTTTAAACAGCTTTCAATCAGCTTTAAACAGCTTTCAATCAGCTTTGGTCTTTTTTTAAACAGCTTTCAATCAGTTCAAATTGTTATCGACCGCAAACATTCGGTCACGTCTAACGGTAAATCAAAATTAAAACGCAGATTATTTTCAAGAAATTGATTATCCTGCGTTTCATAAAGTCGATTCAGTTGAAAAAAGGTTTTAAACAACCATCACATAAATATTTTTTATCGCGACGAGATGATTATTTCTCCGCTCGCGCACTGCTGATAAGATAACAGAGGTTGTTATCCACGGTAGACATTCGGTCAGGTCTAATCGACAAGCCGAACAGTAAATCAAAATTTTAATATGCTTATTAAAATAAACACGCAGATGAATTTCTAAGAATTTGATTAGACCGACATAATTTATTAGCCCCACGCCCTCGCGTACAGCAGATAAGGAAAAAAACCGTTAGAAGTTCGGTGATATTGCGCGTGTCCACAGACAGCTTGAGACAAGCAAATTGTTATCAGTACCACACTAGACGCAGATAAATTTCCGAGAAATTAATTAGATTGCCATAATTTATTAGTTTCACATGCGTTTACAGGCGAGTTAAGACTAGAAATTTTTATTAGCTAATAAACCAGATAATGTTTTTGAATATTTAAAACTTCTGATACCTAGTATGATTATACACTATCTCGCTACCTCGAAAATATTTTAACAGCTCTGCAAGTGGTTGCAAGTCACCAAAGCATTTAAAATATGTAATTAAAACCCTATAATCTCATTTGAATCAACCCGTAATACGTTTGCTATCAATTATGCATACATATCCACTTCCCACTGGTATCCCGCAATTCATTTTGAATTTTCCCGCTATCCACCGTACATGTATCTTGCAGCGTCATCTACACATACTCGCTCGGACACGTTCAGAACTATTTTGTATAGAATTCCCCCATAAGGAGCTTCGTGCTAGATTTACATGTAAATCTCCATAAGGGGCATCCTGCTAGATTTACATGTAAATCTGCATAAGGGGCATCGTGCTTCATTTACATGTAATTTCCCCCACAAGGGGCTAGATTTATATGTAATCCCCATAAGGTGGCGGTGGTTCCAGAAGGAACTATATTTCCCTACTTGTGAGATTTCGCATTAATATCAAATCATACCAAGTTTCATCAAAATCCGTCAATTGGTTCGTCCGTAATTGCAAAAGGCGCACAAAAATTTACAAACTTGAAAAATTCACAAGGGCCGTATTTACGAAGCTACAATTTTGAAATTTGGGAATTTGTGGGACCTTGTAAGAATATCCAATCCTACTACGTTTCATTAACATTAATTGCAAAAGGCGCACAAAAATTTCCAAATTTCACCAAAGCCGTATTTGCAAAGCTACAATTTTCAAATTTGGTAATTTGTGATATCTTGCAAGAATATCAATTCATACCAAGTTTCATCAAAATCCGTCGATTGGTTTGTCCGTAATTGGAAAAGACGCATAAAAATTTACAATCTTCAAACATTCACGAAAGCCGTATTTACAAAACTACAATTTTGAAATCTGAGAATTTGTGAGATTTCGTAAGAATATCAAATCATACAACTTTTTATCAAAATTTGTCGATTGGTTTGCCCGTAAATTCAAAAGGCGCACAAAAACACGTCAAATATTCATGCTAATACGGTCACTATCACATTGTAAAAGTAGACTTGGCACGTCAGCATTTCAAAATGTGAAGATTTAAAAAAAAAGTGGCACGCGGCCGGAAAAAGGTTTGCCATCCCTGGGCTAGACAATACCAGACAAGAGTTATTTCAATAATTGTGAATACTTTAAGCATGAATGTTTCATGTGATCGATTGCACGAATAATATATTATGTATTTCATGGAGGATTAAATAATTTGGGATAATACTAGCGATCCAATTATTATATAAATAGAGCTTTCCGTCCGGCCCTCTTCCCCTAATTTGTTTCTGTTGGTACGGAACGTCTGCAATCGATCCTGCGCCCAACACAAATCCATCACAAACCAAATACACCATTAAACATTCAAATCTCTAGCTCTACATCTTGGATTCATTCAAATCTCTAGTTCTACTTCTATCTTGGATTCATTCAACTCTCTATTGTCCATTTTTTTAAAGAATGCAGTACAGGGAAGATAGGGCTTATTTGACCTTGTTTTCTGATTGGCTTAAATCGAGGATAAGTTCACAATGACGATATTTTCTTCTCCATCTCAACTTCTTTTCTCTCTTTCTTTTCAGCTGTTAGTTGTCAGTGGCTGCCGTGTCAATTCACAATTATCATCTGATCTGTTTGTATCATTTATTTGTTTGTATTTTATTACTACTGTTGCCATTTGGTGTATTTAATCAATAATAATAAGATATTCAATGAAGCCATTAGTAAATTACCAATTTTATATTCAAGTAACTATATTTGAATTTAGCGCCAAATTTTGTAAATAGATTGAACATTTTTCATAGTGTAAATCAGGTTTCTAGTTACTGCATTCTTAAAAAATGGACTATAGTTCTACTTCTATCTTGAATTCATTCAAATCTCAAGTTCTACTTCTGCTTATGCTTCTATCCTCATCTTGTATTAATACTTTTATTGGTTTAATCTGAAGCACTAATCATTTTTTTTCCATTCGGCAGGGACGAGTATAGATCTGCAGGAGTTAGCCACGCATCACCTGGACATGTCTGCTCACATAGTACGTAACGAAATACCGCGCGACTCGCCGGTGCTGCGAGTCCTGTTCCACACGGGCACGGACTCGGGCAGCCGCCGCCACATCCTGCTGGCCAGACACCACCAAGTCTGCATCGTCCTGCACGCCGCCATGTCCACCCACGCGTCCCTCACCGCCGCCTGCAGCCCCGACGGCGAGGACGGCGTCTGTCTGGCCCAGATCACCATCCCCGCGCGTTGGTGGCCGCCGTTACCCACCCCCGACAAGGACGGCCGCATTGGAAAAATCATGAAAACACCACCGAAATTAGTACAAGTAATGAAATAATATTTATTCAGATTTTAACATGTTTACTGCACAAACAACGAGATAACTCGTGGTTATTAAAATTCCTAATTAAGATTTTAACGCGTTAACTGCGTAAACAACGAGATGGCTTGTGGTTTTTGAGATTGCTTATCAAAATTTTAACGTGTTGACGGTGCAAACAGCGAGATGACTCGAGGATTATAAGATTGCTTATTAAAATTTCAACACGTTTACTGCCCAAACAACGACATAACTCGTTGTTTTTCAGATTGTTAAGATTTTAACACGTTGACTGCCCAATCAGTGAGATGAGTCGTAGTTCATAGTATTGGTTATTAAGATTCAGATTAAGATTGGTTGATTCAGACTTTAACTCGTTTACTGCACAACGAGATAACTCGTAGTTTTTGAGATCGTTTATCAATATTTTAACGCGTTGACGGTGCAAACAGCAAGATAGCTTGTGGATTATAAGATTGCTTATTAAGATTTCAACACGTTTACTGCCCAAACAACGATATAACTCGTTGTTTTTCCGATTGTTAAGATTTTAACACGTTGACTGCTCTAACAGCGAGATTACTCGTATTTTTTAAGATCGGTTATTAAGACTTCAACACGTTTACTGCCCAAACAACGAGATAACTCGTTTTTTCAAAGATTGTTTATTAATATTTCAAAAGGTTGACTGCGAAATGAAAAAGCGAAATAATTCGTGATTTTGAGATTGTTTATTAAGATTTCAATGCGCTAACTGCCCAAACAACGAGATAACTCGTTGTTTTAAAGATTGTTTATTAATATTTCAACACGTTCACTGCCAAAAAGCGAGATAACCCGTGATTTGAAGATTGTTTATTAAGATTTCAACACATGGGCGGCCCAAACAACGAGATAAATCGTTGTTTTAAAGATTTTTTATTAATATTTCAACACGTTGACTGTCAAACAGCGAGATAACCCTTGATTTTAAGATTGTTTATTAATATTTCAATACGTTGACTGCCCGATCAACGAGAAAATTCGTTGTTGTTTTAAAGACGATTTATTAAGATTTCAACATGTTTACTGCACAAACAACGAGATAACTCGTTGTATTTAAGATTGTTCGTTGGGGTTTTAACACATTGACTGCGCGAACAGCGAGATGACTCGTGGTTTCTAAGATTGGTTATTAAGATTTCAACACGTTTACTGCACAAACAGCGAGATAACTCGTTGTTTTAAAGATTGTTTATTAATATTTCAACACGTTAACTGCCAAAAAGCGAGATAACCCGTGATTTTAAGATTGTTTATTTAGATTTCAATACGTTGACTGCCCAAGTAACGAGATAACTCGTTGTTTTAAAGATTGTTTATTAATATTTCAACACGTTGACTGCCCAAACAACGAGATAACTCGTTTTAAAGATTGTTTATTAATATTTCAACACATTGACTGCTCAAACACCGAGATAACTCGTTGTTTTAAAGAATGTGTATTAATATTTCAACACGATGACTGCCAAAACGCGAGATAACCCGTGATTTGAAGATTGTTTATTAAGATATCAACACGTGCACTGCCCAAACAACGAGATAACTCGTTGTTTTAAAGATTTTTTATTAATATTTCAACACATTGAAATCTATAAAGCGATATAACCCGTGATTTTAAGGTTGTTTATCAAGATTTAAACACGTTGACTGCCCAAACAACGAGATAACTCGTTGTTTTAAAGATTTTTTTATTAATATGTCAACACGTTGACTGCCAAAAAGCGAGATAACCCGTGATTTTAAGATTGTTTATTAAGATTTCAACACGTTGACTGCCCAAACAACGAGATAACTCGTTGTTTTAAAAATTGTTTATTAATATATCAACACGTTGACTTTCAAAAAGCGAGATAACCCGTGATTTTAAGATTGTTTATTAAGATTTCAACACGTTGACTGTCCAAACAACGAGATAACTCGTTGTTTTAAAGATTGTTTATTAATATTTCAACACTTTAACTGCCATGAAGCGAGATAATACGTAATTCTAAGATTGTTTATTAAGATTTTAACACGTTGACTGCCCAAACAACGAGATAACTCGTTTTAAAGATTGTTTATTAAGATTTTAACACGTTGACTGCTAAAAAGCGAAATAACTCGTGTTTTTTATGATTCTTTATTAAGTTTTCAACAAGGTGACTGCCCAAACAACGATATAACTCGTTTTAAAGATTGTTTATTAAGATTTTAACACGTTGACTGCCAAATAACGAGTTAACTCGTGTTTTTAAAGATTGTTTATTAAGATTTTAACACGTTGACTGCCCAAAGAACGAGATAACTCGTTGTTTTAAAGATGATTTATTAAGATTGCAACATGTTTACTGCACAAACAACGAGATAACTCGTTGTTTTTAAGATTGTTCGTTGGGGTTTTAATACATTGACTGCGCGAACAGCGAGATGACTCGTAATTTATAAGATTGCTTGTTAAGATTTCAACAAGTTTTCTGCACAAACAACGGGATAACTCGTGGTTTTTAAGATTTTAACGCGTTGACTGCCCAAAGAACGAGATAACTCGTTGTTTTAAAGATTGTTTATTAATATTTCAACACGTTGATTGCCAAAAAGCGAGATAACCCGTGACTTTAAGATTGTTAATTAAGATTTCAACACGTAGACTGCACAAACAACGAGATAACTCGTTGTTTTAAAGATTGTTTATTAAGATTTTAACACGTTGACTGCCAAAGAACGAGTAAACTCGTGTCTTTAAAGATAGTTCATTAAGATTTCAACACGTTGAGTGCCCAAACAACGAGATAACTCGTTGTTTTAAAGATTGTTTATTAAGATTTTTACACGTATACTCGTAAAAAGCGAAATAATTCGTGTTTTTTAAGATTGTTTATTAAGTTTTCAACAAGTTGACTGCCCAAACAACGAGATAACTCGTCGTTTCAAAGATTGTTTATTAATATTTTAACACGTTGACTACCAAACAACGACTTAACTCGTGTTTTTAATGATGGTTTATTACGATTTCAACACCTTGAGTGCCCAAACAACAAGGTAACTCGTTTAATGTTTTAAATACTTGTTGTTTGTTTAGGTTTCGTATTCGATTCAGGAGCCTAGGCCGGACGAAGGGGGCTGTCAGCCGCAGATGCAGCTGCAGCCGTCGACGGTGCTGGGTTTGGTGCCGCTGGTGCCGGCCAAGGCCGCTTACAAGGAGCTGCAGCTTTTGGACGCGCTGCGAATCCTGGTGCCGCATCCGCCGCTGTTTCCGCACTCGCGGATTCACATTCCCGTTTTCATTGAGCGCGAGAAGTCGAAATTGATCAACGCTGTCGTCATAAGGTAAGAATATCAAACTTTTAATAAAGGAATAATTCGAAATTGGGAGACTGTAATTTTTCTTTGATTATATTAGTACAAAGCAAAGCATGTGAAATTAAATCTAGATTCGTCTCGAATGAACCTGAGACAACAAACGATATTATCGTAGTGATAATCTCCTACTTTCAATTCTATTATTAATTTGGTTCAAACCATGAAATCTCATTTTAAACTTTAGATATTATTAGTGTTTAAGTTTAGTTTTGGTAAAGATTTTGTTTAAAGATTGTTGTGGTTTAGTAAAGATTTTGTGTAAAGATTGTTGTTCTTGAAAGTTTGTCAGAGCCGAGCGAACGCGGACGGCTTTAAAATTTAAAGGAAGAGATTTCGTTTTCGGGGTGTGGGAAAGCGGCAGGCGGCTCGCTCACTGCGCTCGTTCGCCTGTCTATTAGCTTCTTATGAGAATATTTATAACGTGTAAATACAAACTTCCGAGGTGTGAAATGCACCAATAAAGAAAAATGCTGGCAAAAGAAAGAAAATTGTGTTTTATAGAGATATCTCAATTTCTTTTTAACTATTTCAAATACCATTTATTACTATTACCATTACTATTACTATTACCATATTATTATTATAACACACGTTACATGCCTTTTATCAGACCACGCGAAACATTCGTGACTACTTCTTCCTATTCTTCCAGTACTCCTTCATTCTTTCACTAAAGGCTCTCTTAGAGAACAAGCTTAGAATTCTGACAGGAGTCCTGACAGGACACTGCAGACTTAGGAAACATCTCAAGGCCCTAGGCCTAGAGAAGGATGACAGATGCAGATTCTGTGGTTCAGCAGAGAAAACCCCTATACATCTGATCAAAGACTGCGGAGCACTGTTCTGCAAGAGACAGATCTACCTCGGGACCCACTGCTTGAACGCGGAGGAGTTGCAGTCCTTGAATCCCACCCAGATCCTGAAATTCCTAAAAGAATCAGGACTAGAGGAGGTGCTCTAAATGGATAAGTATACCAACGCTTAGAGGAGGAGGGTGGGGTACAATAGATCTATATAGGTCGCAGTACAAGTCGTCACCACCTTATCTACAGTCTACAAAGGTTCTCTTCCTTTCTTGAGTCCACTTCAGCATTTGGGATTTAGGTGCTCTTTTCTTTGACATCATGTGTCAGACTTCGGAGCCGTAAGTCCCGGGTTCAAATCCTGGACATTGTGAAAAATAAGTCACCGTTCTCCTGTAGATGGCTCTGGCAGTCATCGCAGTAAAAATCTGCCTTGAATGCAACCAGATTAGTGGCTCGCCATCCATGTTAAAAACTGTAAGGGCTCCCCTACACTTGTGTCTAAGATCAAGACACCAAGCACAAGTGTAGGCTGTGGGAGGAGGTCAAGGCCCCTCCTGTGTTGTAGCGCCATGGGTTTGTTTGTTTGTTTGGTTTCTTTGACATCACTTCGCACTTGTATACCTTGTGTCTAAATACGCCTTCGCGTATGATATCAAGGTGTAGTGGTCTTGAGGCTCTGGATGTATCTGAGGATTCTGTTGGTGAGTCTGGTGTGTGGAAGTCTGCCGATATGTTCATAAAATTTTAGTCGCCCCTTTCTAATGTCCGCTGCAATGTTGGAGAACTTCTCTGTGGTACTCTTGGAGTGAAGCCTATAGCCTTCGTCTGTAAGTTTTGCTCCAATAATTTTCCTTATGATTTTTCTTTCTTGTGTGAGAGTGTTCTCAAGGTCGGTCTTTGTGTGTAACATCAGTGTTTCACTGGCATATAGCACGTTACTGTGTTGTAGTGACGAATTTTGGTGAAGGTGGACAGACACTTCTTGTTGTACGTGGTCTGTTAGAAAAGTATCCGACCTTATTTTTTATTTTAAAAACCTGGTGGATTTGAATCAAGCGGGCTTGCATGAGCCGACCTTGAACCTTCGTGCGCATGCGTGATTTTTTTCCCGCCTGTAGATAGCGTCAGTTGCTGTCGACCAAAGTTCGAGTGACGTAGTGTGTAGTGGGCTCGTCGGTTTTTAATGCCAGTAAAATGACGGAACGACTATAGGGAGTACTATAGGGATGTCCTACGTCGCATACGTGATGCTCCGCGGCGCAAGCGACTGTAGTTATAGTCATCCGGAAATGGCGACTCCATCACGACAATGCTATTCTTCGCACTTTCACAATTTTTTGGCAAAAAACAACTCCTCTGGTTCTATAGGTTCCTTACTTGCGATTCTGGCTATTCCCCAAAGTCAAGACGCCATGGAAAGGAATGCATTTTCAGACAAGAGAGGACATTATGGCTGCAACGACAGCCGAGCTAAAGTCGATTCCGAAAGAGGCTTTTTCGGAATGCTTTCAACAATGGCGAAACCGCTGGGAAAAGTGTGTGGAGTCTACCAAGGAGACTACTTTGAGGGTGATTAGGTTTCCAACGCTCCAGATATGCCAGTTTTTTTTACCGGCTAAAGGGCGGATACTTTTCTAACAGACCACGTAGATACCTTGTGTTTTGTGCAAGCCTTTCTTCATTTTCGATAACCTACGTGTTTTACGTGATTTTCTCTTTTCCTGTTGGTTCGATCACTTCACCTAGGTATTTAAAGTGTGTGACCCTGTGGATCTTGCCATATTTTATGTCCAAACTTAGTATGTCTACTTTCGTGCAGAAGATCTCAGTTTTTTGAAAGGAGATATGTTGTAGCTCAATTTTCCTGCGTACTCTTTGAGTACTTCTATCTGTCTGATTGCTGTGGTTTAGTTGCTTGTGAGTAGTGCCAGATCGTCTGCGAAGGCCAGACAGCCAGACTAGCTTTCCTTGGGTCATCCAAGTCGCACTGGCCTCCTGTGACCTTATATTTTCAGCTCCTTCTTCCATTCCTTGATGACAATATCCAGCACTAGGTTAAAGAGGAACGGTGAGATTCCATCACCTTGGCGAGCGCCTGTCTTGATCTCAAAAGGTTCGGAGATTTCCCCCATGAACTTCACCTTAGATGCTGTGTCTGTCAGTGTTTGTTTGATCAATCACAGTGTCTTGCCGTCTCGACCTTGACTGGCGGTCGATGGAGTCTTGTGCCTTCTTGAAGTCAACGAAGGTGCATATGACTGGAGTGTTCCTGAGGGCTTTGATTTTCAAGGTTGTCTTCAGACTGAAGATTTGTTCTGCACAGGAGCGACCAGGACGGAAGCCTGACTGGTATTCGCTGATATTGTGTTCCAGCTGGTCCTGTGTCCTTTTGATTCACAAAAATTTGGACCTAATCCATATGCCACAGGGACAACATGTTCTCCTAACACAATGTCAACATAGAGATTTGCGTTAAGATTTAAATTAAGATATTCACCCCAAACCATAACAGAACCACCTCCAAATCTGTTAACTTCCTGGAGAGTAGCAGCTGCGTAATGTTCGCCTGTAAACACGTACTCGGCCATACAACGAGTAATACGGAACCTTGATTCATCCGTGAAGAGCACAGACTTCCTTTGCCGAAGTTGCCATGCGACAATGCGAAAATTCATCCTTGCTATTCTGTGGCGTCGTGTCAAAAAGGGTTTTCGGGCGGATCGTCTTGCCCTCAAATTTGATTCCCTTAACCTATTCCTATTTGTCTGGTCTAATGCAGTGACCCCATGCGTCCTGAGAGAAATTAAGAGGTCTTTCGCCGTAGAAACTCTATTTAGAAGACTCGAAATCAAAAAAAATCGGTCTTGATTTTGAAATGTTTTTCTTTTGCGACCTTGCCTACTGCGCCTTGTATATTGACCTGCATCCAAATACCTGTTCCACAATCGTTGAAGGACTTGATAAAGAATACAGGATTGTTTTGAAACCTAATAAATATTCGTGTTTTTGTTGAAAATAATTGTTAACATTTACAGATAGTAGATGCGAACGCAAGTAATTCGACGTTGCCACATTTATTATTTTTGATTGAGTCAACGGTCCTTGCTACATTGGCCTATATTGGATCGAGAGTTTGCGCTGCCACGCGTATGTCGTCTTGATTTATCGGCCCGCTTCGCGATCGGTAAACCAACGGTCCTTGCCGTACCGAACGATGGTTCTGAAAATTTTTGACTTCAGATATAGTGTCACATTCCGGTCTAAAAGGACTCCAGAGACTTGGCATCATTTCAACCATGCAGCGTTGACTCTGTTTCGGGTATCTGCAAGTGCTTGACCATATGAATAGATTAGCGTACCCAAGTATTTGAATGATTTTCGAGGTTCAGTGCTATCAATGTGAATAGATCCTTCACTTGGTGATGACTTGACTTGGTACTCCACACTCCATATACTCTGTCTTCCCAATGTTAAGTCGTAGGCCATGGGTGTCTAGTGCAGTTTTTCAACATTGAACATGTTCTTCCAATTCTTGGAGAGACTTGCAGGCTACAATGATATCGTCAGCATCGACCAATGTCCAGGGATGTGGTTGTAGTAGTTCGGCTGTGATGGTGTCAAGACAGATGATGAAGTGGAGCGGGGACAGAGCTGATCCCTGATAAACACCAACTCTGATGGGAAAAGTGGCGAAGTTTTCTTGAGCACATCGGGCATATCTGGTGACTTTCCGATAAAGAAGTTGAACCCATTGAACATATGCTTCTGGTACCCCATGCTGTCATAGTTCATACCATATTAGATCACGAGGTACCCTGCCGAAGGCCTTTTTAAGATCCAAGAAGGCTATATGGAGTGGTTTCCGCTTTTCTAGGTGCCTTTCCATCAAAAGACGAGTGGCGTGAATAGCATCGATTGTCCCTGTACCTCTTATAAAACCTCATTTGTTTGAGGCAATTTTGATTATGTCACGAAGGCGTGTATATAATGCGTGTATATACAGATGAATCGATCGATAATTTGAGCAGTTGTGCACCTCCTTTACCTTACCAAATTGGTATTGTTAAACTGCTGAGCCAAGTCAGAGGACTTTCGTTTTCATTGATGATCTTGTTGAAGATATCTGCTAGAAACTGAGCTGCTTGTCATCTTCCACACCTCCGATGGAAGATCATCCAGCCCAGTTACCTTTTTATTTGCGTAATCTCCACTAAGACGGACGAAGCCTCAGTAAGTCCAAACTCCCCAAAAATCTAATCAAAGATCTTGTCTAGTCTCGTCTAATCTTGTCCAGTCTAAATCTTGTCCAGTCTTGTTTAATCTTATTAAGTCTTGTCTAACCTTGTCCAGTCTATTTAAGTCTTGTCCAGTCTTGTCAAGCCTTGACCAATCTTGCCTAGCGTTGTATAGTTTCAGCCAGTATTGTCTAGTCAGAGCCGACTTTCTCTATAAAGGGGCCTGGGCGCAAGAAACCATTTGGGGCCCTAAACTAGAACTAGTTTGAAGAATGTCGACATTCACACGTCTTGCGTTCGCATCTACTATCTGTAAATGTTAACAATTATTTTCAACACACACGAATATTTATTGAATTAACGTAGACAACGTAGAAGCTTAATTTCTGCATTCGGATCTAAGTTAAAGAGTGCCAATGACGATTAACAACAGTTACACCAGGTAAAAAGTCCGCAACACTAAGTTTCAAAACAATCCCTATTCATAACATCTATATTGGATCGAGAGTTCGCGCTGGCGCGCGTATGTTATATTGATTTATCTGCCCGCTTCGCGGCGGACAAGCTATATTAACCGGGATTAAAACCAACGGTCCTTGCCACATTGTCCTATATTGGATCGAAAGTTCGCGCTGCCGCGCAATAGATCAATGTGGCAAATATAGGACAATGTGGCAAGGACCGTTGGTTTAATCCCGGTAAATTAGATAAATCAAGACCACATACGCGCCGTAGCGCGAACTCTCGATCTAATACAGGACTATGTAGCAAGGACCGTTAGTTTAACCAACTCGGCTGGTATCAATTTAGATTCAAGTAATTTCTGAATTGATTAGTCGGGATCTCTTAAAATACTCTGAATATTCATAATTGACAAATACTTTCTGTAAGTCAATTTTGTATATACTTTACACAAACATGTGATGCGTAGAAATTTAAATAATTTATATGTTGTCAAAATTAATTTTGGCAACGCTGACCAATTGTATCTACATTCTCAGTTATGCGATCAGTCATACACGTCAGTTATTTGGTTGAAGATACAAATATTTTTATTGTAAAAAGTAAAAAAAAAAGAATCTGGTGGATATCTAGGACACTTAAATAATTAACTCGAGACACTGTAGCTGTTTGTCGCGTGGCTGATCCTTGCAATATGAATGCAACTTCAATACTACGCTTAAGATTGTATATATGTTACCAAAATTATAGTTTTTCATATAAACGGGCATATTTACAAAAATAAACGTGGCTACGTCGAGCTAGTTGCGTTCGCATCTACTATCTGTCATCGTGAAATTGTCAACAATTATTTTTTGAAATAACACTACGCTTAATTTATGCTTTCGGATCTTAGTTAAAGAGTGCCAAAGACGATTAACAACAGTTACACCAGGTAAAAAGTCTGCAACACTAAGTTTCAAAACCATCCCGTATTCTTTACCTAACCCATCGTTGAATAACAGACAGGCTTACGTTGAAGTTTCTTGAAGCTTGTCGAAGGCTTTCACAGTTTTCAATTAATGTTATAGCACAAGCAACTTCCACTTCTTTAAGATGCCTCATTTTCACTTAACCATAGTCAAACTGTGAGTTACAAACATTTTCATCTGTTTATTGATCAGAAAAAGGCCTTCCTAGCTATTATATTCCTAGATACATTATTAGTTTTGGTAGTTCTTCTTAGTTATTACGGATATTCCGGAAGTATGCGATGCTGATAATTCCCTATGTGTCAATTAAAACAATTAAATAGAGCGTCGTCTTTCAGATGTTCTTAATTTTATTTACATTACACGCAATTTCCCGTTTCAAAATTATGGAGGCACAAATTAGTGACCCGCTAATTGTTTTGAGCAGTATACTTGCTTGATAGTATTACTATTACCATACTGTTTATATTAGATAAGACATAATTTTGATATATTTTCTACTCTGCCGACTTTTCTTGATCTTGTAATGGAGACACGCAAGTGAAAAACTAAAATAATTGCTGGATATCTTCTATTATTTGCGCGTCTCAATTTTCTCGGTTTGCGGGAGTGTCGGGGCCGTTAAGTGCTTCTGGCAATCATAAACTCCTTTGTGCTCCAATCTAGCTACTAGCTCTTGCTGGGATAGCGTTGGCGACCACAAATAAACCAGCCCGGGAGCAAAAAAATCGAGACCACAATGGATAAAAGAAACTCCAATTAAAACAAGTCGGAATAAAATGTTGGGAATGCACCAAAGTTTCATTGTTGGGAGAGAGAAAGCAAATGAAATTACATTTGCCAATACATACTTGTATATTTCGATGCCTTAGCTCACAGATGTGTTAAGCAAAGTTTTGCAGAAATTAATAAATACATCTTTAAAGCATTCAGATAGAGGTTTCAGTGCGCTTACTACATTATTTGCAGCACAAATACTTTATTTTTACGTAGTTAACACATAATAAAATAGTGTTTTGTGACGTCATTATTAATCTTTCGCTTACTACATGTTAAGCGAAAGATTAATAATGACGTCACAAAACACTATTTTATTATGTGTTAACTACGTAAAAATAAAGTATTTGTGCTGCAAATAATGTAGTAAGCGCACTTAACTGTAAATTTTAGTTTTTTGCACTTACCACATCTGTGAGCTAAGGCATCGATTTATACTTAATAATATTTACCCTTAATAACTTTTGATTGTGTACTAATTTTAATTATTCTTCTTCTTTGAGTTCCCTCCTATCGGAGATTTGAAATCATCGTAACGACATTTATCTTGTTGACAAGGGCGGCTGTCGAACAGCACGGCAGATGTAGAGTCAAACCACTCAGGTTACGAAGCCACGATATCCTCCTTCGGACAACAGTTCTTTTTCCTCTAATTTTACCCGGGATAATTAGTTTTAGGAAAATTCTCCTCTTAGAATGTGTCCCATGTACTAGAGTTTTCTTTTTTTAATGGTTTTATGGATCTCTCTGGTTTTATCCATTCTGTGCAGTACTGCTTCGTTGGTTATTTTATTTGTCCATGAAATTTTAAAGATTCTCATGTAACACCACATCTCGAAAGCCTACAATTTTTTTATGTTTTGCGCCTTAAATGTCCAGGCCTTCATTCCAGACTAGGGCATCCAAAAAACCGATGAAATTAAAAAAACGGTTTTCGGTTTTTCTTAAAAACTAAAAAAACTTTTTTATTTTTTTTCCAAAAAAGTAAAAAACCGGTTAAAACTCGGTTTAAAGTATAAAATAAATTTTTGTATAATAAAATTTAAGTATAAAATTAAGTATAAATAAGTTGCGGCTGTAAACCAAATAAAATAAATATTTTTTCACCATTTATAATTATTTAATATATAAAAAAATATATATTTGTGTATTATTTCATTATATTTACGTAAAGAATAAAAGAGTGGCACAATTTATATAAATATTCAAATAGGATTTAAAACAATTTAACATGTAATATGTTTCACCAGGTATTGTTAAATTATTTTTTTCTACAATTTGCCTAGTAGTGGTTGGTCCGAAGCAGGATCGACGGGGCCTAGCTGTTAGGGGCATACGCCGCGTAGTGGCATTGAGTCTGAGAGAGACTCAATGCTATATGATATAGAGCGGCGATACAAACGAAAAAGCCGCCGAAAAGAAACGCCGCTTCTGTTGATTGAGTCATTGAGTCAATTACTTATATGTATTAATTTTTCTTCCGTTGTATGCTATAGAGGCAAAAATAAAAAGTTCAGTGATCGGAATAACGGTAATTATTGTTTGTTTTTGGAACTGTTAGCTGAGTTCGATCCTTTTTTAGTGAGTCACATTGAATATCTAACAATAAGACTAAGATTTTTATAAATCCTACACAACGCTGGCAAAAGTTAATAACTTTGAAATTGGGAAAGAGGAAACGCTAGAGTAAATTTGACACGTTGGTCAGCTAGAGAGGACGAATTTTCTTAAAATTTTTGAATCAAAAGTTGCTAAAAAACATCACTTGATTAATGGATTAATGGACCCTTTACGTTTGATTTTAGTACAAATAAATCTACAATATAATACTTCATCAATAACCATGGAAAAATAAAATTATTTTCCACTTGAAGAAAAAAATAATAAATATACAGGGTGCTTCAAAAAAATGTATACACACTTTGAACTTCCATAGAAAATTTATTTACCGTTCTACAAAGTTAAATTTCAGGAAAATAGAAAGCTGAAAGTCCAATGTAAATGAAACATAAATAACAAATGTTAATACTGTTCAAATTGGTGACCTGCAGCATCAATACAATTCTGAGTACGAGTCACCACTGATTCTGTACATCGTATCAAAACGTCCAATGAGATTTCTCTACACACTGCTTGAATCTCATTCCAAAGAATGTCTAGGTTACGTGGTTTACGTTTGTACACCTCATCTTTTACTGTGCCCCACAAGAAGAAATCCAGTGGTGTAAGGTCTGGAGAGCGTGCTGGAAACTCGATTGGCCCCCTGCGTCCTATCCACTGTCCCGACAAATTTTGATCCAGGTAAGCTCGTACGTCCCTGTGATAGTGCGGCGGAGCACCATCTTGTTGAAAATAAAAATGAATAACATCATTACCGTATAATGCACGAATGGCAGGAAATATGGAATCAGCAAGCATTGTTAGGTAATTAATACCAGTTACAGTGCCTTCAAATCGAAAAGGTCCAATGAGTCCCCTTGAAGACAAACCGCACCACACATTTACACCAGGCAAATTTATAGCTTTTTCAATTGTAATGTGAGGATTTTCTTCACCCCAGTAAACACAATTGTGCCTATTGACAGTTCCATTAAGTTTGAATTGGGCTTCATCCGACCAAATGATGCTACCCATAAATCCCGGTTCACGTATCACCATCTCCTGAATCCATTCACAAAATTGCAACCTTCGATCTGGATCGTCGTCATTTAGCTGTTGCACCAGCCTTGGAATGTAAACACGATACTTGCCTCTCTTCAGAATGCGTAGCACGCTGCTAGCACTTACATCACTTTCACGTGCCCCTTGCCTTGAAGATTTGTTAGGAGAGCGTTGGAACAGTTCCAAGACTGCCGTTGATGACTCATCACTTGTAGCTGTTCGAGGCCGACCTGAATGACCTTTATGCACATCACACACTGTTCCATGAACTTCGAATTTGTCTCGTATGCGTGTAATTGTTAATCTTGAAGGTGGTTCTGTATCATACTCCCTTCTCCACTGTCTTTGAACTTCATTTACATTCTCAAACTTCCAGTACCGCTTAATAACCTGCTTACGTTCTTCAAAACTCAAACGTACGTCATTGTGCTACATCTTTCCCACTCTGCTGTCTGGAATAGGGCATGCAAACCGGGTAAAACCGAACCCGGTTAACCGGGTTTTCTGTTAAAATTTACGAAACCGTAAAACCGGGTTTTTTCGAAAAACCGAAAGTCGGGTTTATTTATTTTCTTTAATTATTTTATTATTATATACAGGGTGCTTAAAAAAAATGTATACACACTTTAAACTATTGTAGTTTTCCCGCTCTACAAGGCTAATGTTATATTTCTTCGCCATTGCAATTTGTAATATCAACATGGGGGACGTACGTTTGAGTTTTGAAGAACGTAAGCAGGTTATTAAGTGGTACTGGAAGTTTGAGAATGTAAATGAAGTTCAAAGACAGTGGAGAAGGGAGTATGATACAGAACCACCTTCAAGATTAACAATTACACGCATACGAGACAAATTCGAAGTTCATGGAACAGTGTGTGATGTGCATAAAGGTCATTCAGGTCGGCCTCGAACAGCTACAAGTGATGAGTCATCAACGGCAGTCTTGGAACTGTTTCAACGCTCTCCTAACAAATCTTCAAGGCAAGGAGCACGTGAAAGTGATGTAAGTATTCCGTTTCTAATCTCTAATTTAATGCTGCGGGTACAGATAATTTTCTCTATTTTAGAAAGGGCGCTACGAGTTCTATTCTGCAGTTGATTTCCTTGGTTTTTCAATCTGTTACCCATGTTCCCAGGTACTTGTCGGAAGATACCCATTATATAGTTTCGTTTTTAATGACTATAGGTGCTCTATGTACAGGGTGTCCACAAAAGAATCATCGGGTTTTAAAAAGATAAGTTTTACGTATATTATATTAAATGACATATGAAAGTAAAGGGATGCTCAAGTTTGAAATTATACCATCACAAATGTTCGATGTGGGCTCCTCGGGTCACACGACACATGTCTAAACGGTAGTCCAGTCCAGTTCGGTCCACCCCACACACGATGCATTGCGCCCCCATCCATGCTGTTCACAGCAGCAGTAATGCGTTGAGTTCACCCAGTGTTGATGGCATTGGTGGCACGTGAACCCTATCTTTGATGTACCCTCAACGAAAATAATCGCAAACCGTAAGATCGGGTGACCTGGAAGGCCAGCTGAACAATACCAAGTAATCAGCACATCGCCCAATCCAGCGGTGAGGTAGTTCCTCGTTTAGATAGCGACGTACTTCATTATGCCAATGAGGTGGAACCCCATCTTGTTGGAATATGAAGTTGTAGGAACCTGCTGTCAGTTGCGGAAACAACCTAAACTGCAACATAGGTTTGTTGTGCCCGTCACAGTGTTTTCATTGAAGAAAAAGGGTCCGTACACTTTTGTTTTGTTGTTTGGAGACTGCACAGAAGACATTACATTTTTGGGAATTCCTTTCATGTTCCAGAATGATATGAGGGTCATTGTCAAATTTTGCGCAGGTAACCGTTACTTAAAATGACAAATTTAAAAAAAATAAAAATATTTTATTTATTTTATTTTATTTATTTATTTATTCAGTGGAGGGTCATGTCACCTAATATAATACAACTAAAATAAAACTAAACTTAACGCAAAATGTTTAAAAATTACTTCGCTGGTGATACCTACCACTATATTGATTTCTACATATGCACCTAAGTGATTTAACACTTGTTTTGTGCAGAACGTACTTATCATAGTTTTTTTTAACAATTGGATAATATTGTTCCTATACTAAATCAAACAATTTTTTAATTATAATTACAAAGTAGAGTAAATTAATCAATTAGTTTTATGACTGAAACATAGTTGTCATTTATAAACGTCTTACATTGCATTGAATATTTTTTGTAACTTTTAATATTTCTAATACTCAAGGGTAATAAATTGTAAGTTTTTGGGGCAAGATGGTAAGCAAATCTTGCTTGTACATTTTTTTACATATTTAAACTTAACTCTTTTTTTGTCTATGTCTGTTAAAACAACTGAACTTTGGTTTGTTATAGTCGGCCGCGATGTTAAACTAGTGGTTTATGAATAATTCATGATTTTGTGGATGAGGGTGCAAAAAAAATACAACTCTGTTACCATTATGTTTCACCTTTTATTATGAAATTAAACAATTCAGTCACAAGTATTTTGGCATTAGTGTTGATTACAGTCTTCTACCTTATAATCAGATTTAGGATTTCTACATTTTTTTAAGCTTAACAATCATTAATTTACAATAAAAAACAACTCTTTCAAAGTTACTTCTAGAATTTTGACAGACAACTAACCTAATTATAACATATGACCGCATAAATATCTAACAAATTAACGTACAGTAATATTACAAATTATTTTAATTAGATTTTCATAAAAATCTATAGTATTTTCTTTAATCTTTGGGACAGAAAAGTAACAAAGTTGTAACACAGAAACATAGTTTTTCTTTTCTTCTATCTTACATAACAAAATTGCATTCAGTTACAAAAAACAAAATAAACAATAAATTTCAATATTTATAACAATAAACTCTATAACTTGTATGAATAGGATGGTTGCGACAGTTACTACGTGGTAATCCATACTTACATTGAATTGAAAAATTCACTTTGTTTTTTACCACACTTATATTATGTAAAAATATTATATAACTTATTATTCACAGTTATATAAATTTCTACACATATCAGTGATATGTGTAGAAATTTATATAACTGTGAATAATAAGTTATATAATATTTTTTCTATAACTTGTATTTACCAATCTAGAATTTCTTTAGAATTTCTTTTTGAATTCTAGAAAACTTTAGCAAAAATAAAAATAAAACATTTGTGGGCAAAGTTTATCTGCGCAAAATTTGATAGCGACCTATATAGTCTCTCTACTAAAATTTAAGTCCAAAGCTAAAGAACATAGGCTATTCAACTCTGTTACCATCTTAACAAGTCTGTTACTACGCCCTAGTAACAGAGTTGTGTAGTAAATTTTAATCCCCTTGGGTTAGTTGGGTTAGCATTAGGTTAGGTTAGCATTAGGTTAGGCTACGTGGGGTTAGGCATGAAGCGCGCTTTATTCCTAACCTCACGTAGCTTAACCTAATGCTAACCTAACCTAATGCTAACCCAACTAACCCAATGGGATTAAAGCTGATTAAAAGCTGATGAAAGCTGACTAAAAATAGACCTCACGCCCTTTTTAACGTGGGGCACCATAGACCTCACACCCTGTTAAGCGTGGGGTCACATAGACCTCACACGCTGTTTAGCGTGGGGCCACATAGACCTCGCACCCTGTTTAGCGTGGGGTCACATAGACCTCACACCCTGTTGAGCGTGGGGTAACATAGACCTCATACCCTGTTTAGCGTGGGGTTACATAGACCTCACACCCTGTTTAGCGTGATGAAAAGTGGATGCAAGTAGATGAAAAGTGGATGCAAGTAGATGAAAAGTGGATGCAAGTAGATGAAAAGTGGATGCAAGTAGATGAAAAGTGGATGCAAGCAGATGAAAAGTGGATACAAGTAGATGAAAAGTGGATGCAAGTAGATGAAAAGTGGATGCAAGTTGATGAAAAGTGGATGCAAGTAAATGAAAAGTGGATGCAAGTAGATGAAAAGTGGATGCAAGTAGATGAAAAGTGGATGCAAGTAGATGAAAAGTGGATGCAAGTAGATGAAAAGTGGATGCAAGTAGATGAAAAGTGGATGCAAGTAGATGAAAAGTGGATACAAGTTGATGAAAAGTGGATGCAAGTAGATGAAAAGTGGATGCAAGTAGATGATAAGTGGATGCAAGTAGATGAAAAGTGGATGAAAGTAGATGAAAAGTGGATGCAAGTAGATGAAAAGTGGATACAAGTAGATGAAAAGTGGATGCAAGTAGATGAAAAGTGGATGCAAGTAGATGAAAAGTGGATGCAAGTATATGAAAAGTGGATGCAGTAGATGAAAAGTGGATGCAAGTAGATGAAAAGTGGATGCAAGTAGATGAAAAGTGGATGCAACTAGATGAAAAGTGGATGCAAGTAGATGAAAAGTGGATGCAAGTAGATGAAAAGTGGATACAAGTTGATGAAAAGTGGATGCAAGTAGATGAAAAGTGGATGCAAGTAGATGAAAAGTGGATGCAAGTAGATGAAAAGTGGATGCAAGTAGATGAAAAGTGGATGCAAGTAGATGAAAAGTGGATGCAAGTAGATGAAAAGTGGATGCAAGTAGATGAAAAGTGGATGCAAGTAGATGAAAAGTGGATGCAAGTAGATGAAAAGTGGATGCAAGTAGATGAAAAGTGGATGCAAGTAGATGAAAAGTGGATACAAGTTGATGAAAAGTGGATGCAAGTAGATGAAAAGTGGATGCAAGTAGATGATAAGTGGATGCAAGTAGATGAAAAGTGGATGCAAGTAGATGAAAAGTGGATGCAAGTAGATGAAAAGTGGATACAAGTAGATGAAAAGTGGATGCAAGTAGATGAAAAGTGGATGCAAGTAGATGAAAAGTGGATGCAAGTAGATGAAAAGTGGATGCCAAAAAATTCTGGTTTATATAAATGAAATTCTGGATGTTTCACGTGATTATGTTTATTAAATTTAAACGAAAAACAAACCGAAGAAATTTATTAGACCACGCTTCATAATTTATTTTTTTCTCCGCTCGAGCACCGCTGATAAGATAGCAGAAGTTATTATGACTGACAAGCATCTGGTCCAACCTAATAAACAAGCCAGGGCAGTAGATCGAAATAAAAACAAATCTAAGAAATTGATTACACTGACATACACAAACATCCTGCTATGCTTAACTGACTGCTGATAAATTAAAATCTTATTATGTTTATTAAGTTAAACGAAAAAACAATCGAAAATATATTTTAATTGAATTAAATAATCCCTTATATATTTTAGTTCAGTCTTATCTAGTCCCATGTATCTAGCCGTCTATCTAGTTTCATGTATTTAGCTTCGTCTGTCTAGTCTCATGTATCTAGCCCCGTCTATCTAGTCTCATGTATCTAGCCTAGCCCCATCTATCTAGTCTCATGTATTTAGTTCCGTCTACCTAGTCTCATGTATCTAGTCCCGTCTATATGTCACGAGGCTATCAAAAGTTGATTAGAAAAACCTCAAAGATATGAAAGAAATAACGCATTGTATGAGGGAGTCAATGGTGGCAAAAACTATGAAGATAACTGGAACCAAATCCACATGGTTTGATGAAGAATGCAGGAAAGAAAAGAAAAAGCTGAGAGAGGTGGTAAAAAGATGGAGAGAAGGAAAGGGAGTCAAAGAAGAAATTAAGAAACACAAACTGCAGCTTGAGAGAGTTATGAAGACAAAAAAAGAAGATGGGGAAAAGAAAAGGGTGGAAGAGATATCAAACATTAATAATGAAGCGGAGCTGTGGCGGTTCCTAAGGAAAAACGGAGGTAGAGGACAAGGAGTGACCGACAAATTTGAGATAGAGGATTGGAAACTGCACTTCATGGAGTTAGTAGGAGGGGGGGTAGGTCAAGAAGAACCGATGAGGCACGAACTCGGTATGAGCATAGTGGAAGAAGAGGAATTTTCAGTGGAGGAGGTGGTAAATATGGCAAAATCCTTAAAGAAAAAAAAAGGCGGCAGGTCAAGACATGGTACCCAATGAGGCTTGGATGATGGCAAATGAGCAATGTTTGGAGAGAGTGACTGACGAATTCAATAAAATATGGCGGAAAGAAGTTGGAATTCCAAACAGTTGGACGGTGGGGGAAGTGATACCTGTCTACAAAAGTGGTGAGCGGGACGAAATGAGAAACTATAGGGGTATAACACTCATGGATTCATCCTATAAAATGTATGAGAAATTATTGGAAAGGCGTTTGGGGGAGGAAGTGGAAGGAAAAATGTTGCTACCAGAAACGCAAGCAGGTTTTAGAGAAGGAAGGGGAAGTACTGAATATTTAATAACCCTGAGGTATATTATCGACCAGGAATTAGCAAGTCCCAAGGGTAAGCTCTTTGCTCTGTTCCTAGACTTAAAGGCTGCATATGACACGGTAAATAGGAAAATGTTGTGGGAATGATGGAAAAAAAGGGTATATCTGGAAAATTGAGAGATGGTATCGAGCGACTGTATAAAGAAACGTGGTGTAGGGTCAAAGTGAGAGAGAGTAAGTCGAGCGCTTTCAAAGTAGATATGGGTCTGAAGCAAGGTTGCCCGCTTAGCCCGGCACTCTTCAATATATATGTGGCAGATTTGGAAAAGGTCTTGACTGCTGGACAAGCAGGGGGAGTGGTGGTGGGGAGGAAGAAGTTGTGGAGTCTGGCGTACGCGGATGATGTGGTAATACTGGCAAAATCGGCAGGAGAATTGAAAGAAATGATTGAGAGATTGGAGAGATTTTTTGATAAAAGGAAACTGACTGTAAATGTAGATAAAACAAAATGGATACAGTTTAAGAAAGTTGGGGTGTGCAGAAAGGAGAGGTTCGAATGGAAGGGAATGGAGATTGAGCAGGTTGGGCATTTTAAGTATTTAGGGTTTGTATTTGGGAGTGGGTGCGGTAATAAACAGCATATAGAGTACGTGGCAAAAAAAACGTGGGTGGCGGCAGAAAGGTTCTTGAAGGTATGGGGAAAAGAGTTTAGCACAAATTACGGGGCGAAGGAGATGATGTGGAAGGCTTGCTGGCGAAGTATATTGATGTATGGAGCTGAAATATGGGGGGTGAAGGAAGAAGAAGGCGTGGAAAACGTGCAACTACAATTCTTTAAAAAGGCCCTGAAATGACAGATCAACCCCGTCCTACATAGTACAGCAGGAGCTAAATGCAGTTAAATTAAGAATTGAAGCAAGCCGACGAGTAGCAAGGTATGAAAGTAAAGTGAAGGGAATGACTGAGGAAAGAATTGTAAAAGAAGTGTTCAGGGTAGCAAGTTTGGAAGGAATTAATGGTAGGAGAGAGACAAATTGGGGAAGGAATAGAAGGAAACTCTATGAAGGAGGTGGTATGTCTATCATGGAAATGGAGAGGCTTAGGAGGGAAGGCGTGCGAGTTGACGAATGGCTAGTGGTAAGGCTGAAGGAAGTTGAACTGCAAGAACGTCAAAGGAAAATAATGGAAAGTAGATATAGTAAGGACTATGCGGAAATACAAATATTTGAAGAGCTACCTAAATACTTAAAATCAACAATGGGCCTGAATGCCCAGCCAGTAATTGCCAGGTTTAGATGCGGCTGTAAAGAAAGAGGGCGAAAGTATTGGATGGATGACAAGTATAAGAGTTGTGGTGTATGTGGGGCAGGGAAAGACGTGTGGGTGCATTGGTTTGAGGAGTGCAAAAAAGGAGAGTGGACCGAAAGAGAGAGAGTGTTAGAGTCGAAATGGAAACAGTGCATGAATGAGGATGGTAGTGGTTTAGTAATGATGGAAAGGATAAAAGGATGGAAGGAACAGGGAACGGAAACAGAGGAATGTCCAGTGTAGTTTTTTTCTCTTTTTTTCTCTTTTAACTTGGACTTTATTGTTTATGGTGATTATTGATTTTGTTTTCTTTTTTATATTTTGTTTGTTTTGTTTTTCTTTGTGGAATCTAAATTGTTTTAATTTAGTATTGTAATAGGAAAGGTTTGTGTTTTTGGACTGGAAAGGATTGTATGTAATGTAGTCCCGTCTATCTAGTCTCATGTATTTAGCCCCGTCTATCTAGTCTCATGTATTTAGTCTCATGGATCTAGCCCCGTCTTTCTAGTCTCATGTATTTTGTCTCGTTGATATATGCAACCAACTTCACACCTCATTTGTCTCAACATGATCTAATTTTGAATTTTCCCGCGCATCCGAAAATGGAGGCCGTAAGTCGAAACCGGAAACCGGAAGTCGAAACCGGAAGTGTCAAGGTCAGAGGGAGATGTGGGTCTAGAACGAAGGATCTTTCCCTACTATGGTATTTATTTATTTTAGGTACTTTGATATAGTAGAAAACGAAATTATTTGATCTTTATTATAACGGAGTGATACCAGGAACTACACCTGGATACACGGGACACACTTAATACACTTAAATTATACACTGGATACACTTAAATTTTGTACGCAAAACCACTCTGTTACCAGAAATGACCACAATGTTACTTTAAAAAAGAACTAAAAACATCTAAAATAAGTCTTTATTTTCGTAGTAAATATTTATTAGTCCGATGTATTTTGTATTTAATGTAACATTTTTAAGGGATTTTTTGATTATGACTAAAATAAAAATAAAATAGTTTCGGGACAAGTTTACCTGCGCAAAATTTGACAACGACCCATGAGCATTTTCCGTGTCCCATATCCGAATGTTGTGACGGTTCGCCTTTCCATTTAAATACAATTCCGCCTCGTCGCTGAACACTAGACGGTTATCAAATTCGTCATCGTCCATCGCTTCCAGCATTGCAATACAAAAATTGGTTCGCTTTACATGGTCGTCGGGCCGTTAAACTTTGCACCATCTGTAGACGATGCGGTTTGAATGATTTGCGCAATCGCCGTTGCAAAATCATCCATACAGTTTGATAAGTTCACGACCTACCCTGCGAGTTGACTGTTGCGGCCTAGGCGTGAAACCTTCTCGAACTGCCTCCACTGTTTCATCAGAAACGTGTAGTCTTCCGGTACTTTAACGCTTACTAATGGAACCAGTGTCCTGGAATTTTTGATACCATAGCAAAATGCTCTGGTGAACTGGCGGTTCTGTTCCGTACCGTCCTCGACATGCATGTTGCACCGATAAACACATTACATACTCGAGTACACAAAACGCTTTCTGCTGCATACTCGCCATTTTGCATACTTAGTTCGTGTTGCCATCTGGACGTTTAAAGCGAAGTTTGTTAGCGCGCGTTTTATACTAGAACATTTTACCTTTAGTTTTATGTGTCATTTAATCTTATATATGTAAAACTTTGTGAAATATAACTTTCTAAAATGCGATGATTCTTTTGTAGACACCCTGTATTATAATTAATGTCTGGGTACTTTGTAATAGCCATAGCTTTTGTTTTCTTTGTGTTTATGTCCTGTCCGTACCTTTTACATTGGTTGTTTACTGAAGCTACTAGGCGCTGTAAGTCTTCTATGTTGTCAGTTTTAATGTTAGTGTCATCTACATATCGCATGTTGTTAATTGTCTCGCCGTTTATGACGATGCCTCCCATCTCTTCTGACAATGCCTCGTCTCGCCATTTATGACGATGCCTCTCATCTCTTCTCACAATGCCTCTTCGAAGATACTTCACTATATACATTGAATAAGAGAGGCGACAGTATACATCCCTGTCTTACCCCACGGCATATTTTATCCTCTTTGCTTTTTACTTTAGCTGTTTGGTTCCAGTAGGCCGTAGAGATTATTCTTATATCTCTACTATCGATGTTTTTCCTCTATTATATCTCTAGTTGTTTGGTATGTTGGACCCTGTCAAAAGGTTTCTGGTAGTCGATGTAGCTGATGTACATTTCGTGGATCGTGTCTACACAGACATCTTTTTCGCAACACATTCAATTCAAAGAGTGTTTCTCTGGTTCCCATACCTTTCCTAAATCCATAGTTGGGCAAAAATTAATTGTGAAAACAACTAACAATTAAATTGCCAGATTTAATTGCAACTAGCAACTAAAATAATTAATTGTATTTGCAAAATCACACAATTAATTAATTGTTAATTGTAAAATTTTGCAATTACAAATAAACATTTGTTAATTGATTGATACACGTTTACAATTACAGTTAACAATTAATAAATGTCGGTTAGAATTATCAGATATGTTTATTATACTCCAATGAATCACTTGCCACAATGCGTAAGTGAAATAGTTATTTACATTAGAGCGCGGAAAGTTTGATTTTACAACTCGACAGCTTTTGGGGAACGAGCCCGAAGGGTTAGGTCCTCATTAGATGGAGCATTAGCTTGGCCTACAATTATTATTTAAGAAACAAATAGTTTTAGAGTACGGAAAGATGGTTTCTTCTGAACCCTACACCTCCACTTTCGGTCATGCACCCCCGCTCCCACCCCGGGTTCCCACACCACTTCCGGTTCCCACCGCCACTTCTGGTTCCAAAGATTCACCCGCTTCCGGTTACGGAACCGGAGGGTGGGAACAGGAAGTTGGTGTAGGAAATGGAAATGGGGTCGAAACCGGAAGTTGGAGTGAGAACCGGAAGTGGGGATGGGAACCGGAAGTGGGGCGTGGTGGGGCCGGAGTGGATACTGTTTAAGTTTTTACATTCATCAAATAGTTTTAATTGTTATAATAAACAATTGATGATTAAGTTAATTGTAACTAACAATTAAAATTTTAGTTGCGATTAAATTAATTGTAAACCAGATTTAATGGATTTAATTGCAATTGATTTCAATTGCATCTCACAATTAAACACTTACTTGAATTAAATCAATTGCAATTAATTTAGTTGCAGTTAAAATTGTAATTGTTTGATTCTACAATTAAAAAATTAATTAATTTATGCCCAACACTGCCTAAATCCCATCTGTGTTGCTAATGACTTCTTCTAGTTTTTTGTATTTTCGGTTGTGTATTACCTTTAGGAAGATCTTCAAAGTGTGGCTCATCAGGTCAATAATCCTGTGGTTTGAACATTCTTTGGCTCGATTCTTTTTTAATTATTACAGATTTTAAGTTTTATTAAAAACATTTCCCTCATTTTTTCTACAACAATTCACAAAGTTTGACTACAACAAGGTTTTTCACAACAACCGAAGTGTGTTTACTGTCTAAGTTTTGGAACGTTGCTCCTAGCCCACGCAAGTATGTATGAACTTTAAAACAGTATCTTATAGAAACAATTCAATTTAATTTATTCAATCTGGGTTAAATAACCTTGATTTCCTCAGCTCGATAATTCCAATATAAATGCGTGCGAAAAGTGTGTTTAAGGAGGTTCGAGCGAATCCCATGTTAAATATTTTTTTCAAGTTTAAGCTTTGAAACTTTTTATAGATGAAGATCACTACTTTATTTATGTCCTCTCAAAATTTGAAAGTGATCCTCCGTTTAGTTTATTCCGAAAAAAAAATAATTCAAAAATGATGTTTTTAGAATTTTATACACAGGTTCATATGGCCGACAAGCTTCCGTTACGTCTTTATTTATTTTTTTTCGATATTAATTTCCCATCTTTAAGGAATAAAAAACTATATACAATAAACTTAGATAATATTAAAACACGATAATATTAAAGCAATATGATGTTCCCAAAGTAATTATTTAAATAATTAAGTTATTTTTGTTTGTTTTGAATCTTGCTTATCGACATTAATTCACATGACAAATGGTTTGGCAACGTCGGGATAACACCTGATTGTGAGAGGAAAGAAAAACATGGAAACATTTTGAACTTTTGAACGTCTGTGGAACTATTTGATAGAATACACTCCAGCTTTTTACATAGATTATCTATAATTTTTTGTCTCTTGGTAATTAGAGGTTTTCGGCCAGCATCTTGGGCTAATAAAATTCTGATCCCTCTACAACCAGTCGACTCATAACACTGATGTAGCCAGATTTTTTTATGTCACCTTATAAGTAAAACATAAGTCATTTAATAACTTTATTTTATTAAATAAATAATAATTACCAATTTTTAAATTTGTTATGTTATTATAAATAAAAATAATGAATTTTAACATCTATTAGGATAATTGAAAATATAGAAAAATTCAAGCACTATTTTGACTCATTAGTTAAAATTTGATTCATTAGTTACGCTCGAACCTCCTTAATAGACCTTTTCATAGTTTAATATAACAACTCATTTTCTGTGCGCATGCTTAAATTTCCGCCATGTTTCCGGGCACTTTTTTTACGTATAACCAGTGAAAATAACAAAATGTGCCCGAAACATTCATATTCCCGCCTTCTAAACAAATGATTAACTGTAAATGTTCACCAAAAAGGCAGAGAAAAAAGGGAGTAAAAATCACATACAGAAGATAACTGCGACGCAAAGTTTGTTTTGCACTCATTTATATGTTAATGGAGTTAGTCGAACTGAAAACCACACTTCACAAGAGCAGAACGGCAGACGACACACAACAAGCAAATCCTACAATCCATTACAACTTCCCTATTTCTAAGTGGATGAAGAGTTATGTCACGATCCCTTAACATGTTTTAACATGAATTAGTGCTATTTATATTTAGATTAAATCTAGTTTCTAAATCTGTGAAAACATTTTTAATGGCTAGCCTAGTTCGTGAGTATAAGACTTCCTCTTCCTCTTTTTAACTTGACTAATTTTCACGACTTGCAAAACGTTGGGATTTGGTTGAGTTCGGGGAAATTCCAATTTTCCAGAAACTTACGCAAAATAAGTTTAGTAGCGTTTATAGCTAGACTAAATCTAGTTTCTAAATCTGTAAAAATATTATTTATGTCTAGTATAATTCGTGACATATGAGACGTCAAACTTGTCCAATTTTCAAAACTTGCAAAACGTTGGGATTTGTTGGGATTCGTTGGGATGAGTTCAGGGAAATCTCAATTTGCCAGAAACGGAAACTTGCGCTAAATATGTTTAGTACAGTTTATATCTAGACAAAATCTACTTTCTAAATCTGTGAAAACATAATTAATGACTAGTCTAGTTCGTGAAATATGAGACGTCAAAAGTGGCTAACTTTCAAAACTTTGGGAATTGTCCAAGTTTAGGGAAATTTGAATTTGCAGGAATCTTGGAAACTTACGCTAAATATGTTTAGTGCAGTTTATATCTAGACCAAATCTACTTTTTAAATCTATGAAAACATATTTATTGACTAGTCTAGTTCCTGAAATATGATACGTCAAAAGTGATTAACTTTTTAAATTCACAAAACTTTGGGAATTGTCTGAGTTTAGGGAAATCTGAATTTGC
This sequence comes from Phosphuga atrata, assembly GCA_944588485.1. Taxonomy (NCBI): domain Eukaryota; kingdom Metazoa; phylum Arthropoda; class Insecta; order Coleoptera; family Silphidae; genus Phosphuga; species Phosphuga atrata. Next base: position 56,740,415 of record OX155902.1, on the reverse strand, counting down.
AAGAAACTTGGAAACTTACGTTAAATATGGTTAGTTCAGTTTACATCTAGAACAAATCTACTTTTTAAATCTGTGAAAACATATTTAATGACTAGTCTAGTTCGTGAAATATGAGACGTCAAAAGTGACTAACTTTCAAAACTCACAAAACTTTAGGAATTGTCCGAATTTAGGGAAATTTGAATTTGCAAGAAACTTGGAAACTTACGGTAAATATGTTTAGTGCAGTTTATATCTAGACCAAATCTACTTTTTAAATCTGTGAAAACATATTTAACGACTAGTCTAGTTCGTGAAATATGAGACGTCAAAAGTAACTAACTTTCAAAACTCATAAAACTTTGGGAATTGTCTGAGTTCAGGGAAATCTCAATTTGCAAGAAACTTGGAAACTTACGCTAAATATGTTTAGTGCAGTTTATATCTAGACCAAATCTACATTTTAAATCTGTTAAAACATATTTAATGACTAGTCTAGTTCGTGAAATATGAGACGTCAAAAGTGGCTAACTTTCAAAACTTTGGGAATTGTCCGAGTTTAGTGAAATTTGAATTTGCAAGAAACTTGGAAACTTACGATAAATATGTTTAGTGCAGTTTATATCTAGACCAAATCTACTTTTTAAATCTGTGATAACATATCTAATGACTAGTCTAGTTCGTGAAATATGAGACGTCAAAAGTGACTAACTTTCAAAACTCACAAAACTTTGGGAATTGTCCGATATTTGGGAAATTTGAATTTGCAAGAAACTTGGAAACTTACGCCCAATATGTTTAGTGCAGTTTATATCTAGACCAAATCCACTTTTTAAATCTGTTAAAACATATTTAATGACTAGTCTAGTTCGTGAAATATGAGACGTCAAAAGTGACTAACTTTAAAAACTCACAAAACTTTGGGAATTGTCCGATATTTGGGAAATTTGAATTTGCAAGAAACTTGGAAACTTACGCCAAATATGTTTAGTGCAGTTTATATCTAGACCAAATCTACTTTTTAAATCTGTTAAAACATATTTAATGACTAGTCTAGTTCGTGAAATATGAGACGTCAAAAGTGACTAACTTTCAAAACTCACAAAACTTTGGGAATTGTCCGATATTTGGGAAATTTGAATTTGCAAGAAACTTGGAAACTTACGCCAAATATGTTTAGTGCAGTTTATATCTAGACCAAATCTACTTTTTAAATCTGTTAAAACATATTTAATGACTAGTCTAGTTCGTGAAATATGAAACGTCAAAAGTGGCTAACTTTCAAAACTTTGGGAATTGTCCGAGTTTAGTGAAATTTGAATTTGCAAGAAACTTGGAAACTTACGCTAAATATGTTTAGTGCAGTTTATATCTAGACCAAATCTACTTTTTAAATCTGTGAAAACATATTTAATGACTAGTCTAGTTCGTGAAATATGAGACGTCAAAAGTGACTAACTTTCAAAACTTTGGGAATTGTCCAAGTTTAGGATAATTTGAATTTGCAAGAAACTTGGAAACTTACGCTAATTATGTTTAGTGCAGTTTATATCTAGACCAAATCTACTTTTCAAATCTGTGAAAACATATTTAATGACTAGTCTAGTTCGTGAAATATGAGACGTCAAAAGTGGCTAACTTTCAAAACTTTGGGAATTGTCCAAGTTTAGGATAATTTGAATTTGCAAGAAACTTGGAAACTTACGCTAATTATGTTTAGTGCAGTTTATATCTAGACCAAATCTACTTTTTAAATCTGTGAAAACATATTTAATGACTAGTCTAGTTCATGGAATATGAGACCTCAAAAGTGACTAACTTTCAAAACTCACAAAACTTTGGGAATTGTCTGAGTTCAGGGAAATCTCAATTTGCAAGAAACTTGGAAACTTACGCTAAATATGTTTAGTGCAGTTTATATTTAGACCAAATCTACATTTTAAATCTGTGAAAACATATTTAATGACTAGTCTAGTTCGCGATATATTAGACGTAAAAGTGACTAACTTTCAAAACTCACAAAACTTTGGGAATTGTCTAAGTTCAGGGAAATTTGAATTTGCAAGAAACTTGGAAACTTACGCAAAATATGTTTAGTGCAGTTTATATCTAGACCAAATCTACTTTTTAAATCTGTGAAAACATTTTTAATGACTAGTCTAGTTCATGGAATATGAGACCTCAAAAGTGACTAACTTTCAAAACTCACAAAACTTTGGGAATTGTCCGAGTTCAGGGAAATTTAAATTTGCAAGAAACTTGGAAACTTACGCCAAATATGTTTAGCGCAGATTATATCTAGACCAAATCTACTTTTTAAATCTGTTAAAACATATTTAATGACTAGTCTAGTTCGTGAAATACGAGACGTCAAAGTGACTAACTTTCAAAACCTTGGGAATTGTCCGCGTTTAGGGAAATTTGAATTTGCAAGAAACTTGGAAACTTACGCCAAATAAGTTTAGTGCAGTTTATATCTAGACCAAATCTACTTTTTAAATCTGTGAAAACATATTTAATGACTAGTCTAGTTCATGGAATATGAGACCTCAAAGTGACTAACTTTCAAAACTCACAAAACTTTGGGAATTGTCTGAGTTCAGGGAAATCTCAATTTGCAAGAAACTTGGAAACTTACGCTAAATATGTTTAGTGCAGTTTATATCTAGACCAAATCTACATTTTAAATCTGTGAAAACATATTTAATGACTAGTCTAGTTCGCGATATATTAGACGTAAAAAGTGACTAACTTTCAAAACACAAAACTTTGGGAATTGTCTGAGTTCAGGGAAATTTGAATTGGCAAGAAACTTGGAAACTTACGCTAATTATGTTCAGTGCAGTTTATATCTAGACCAAATCTACTTTTTAAATCTGTGAAAACATATTTAATGACTAGTCTAGTTCGTGTAATATGAGACGTCAAAAGTGACTAACTTTCAAAACTCACAAAACTGGGAATTGTCCGACTTTAAGGAAATTTGAATTTGCATGAAACTTGCAATTTCCGTTAGTTTGAATTGTGGCACGGGGGGCGCTGAACGTATGAGCACGTAGTAGTATCTCTCAGCCAATCAACGAATCGTAAACCAAACGCACGTGTGTGTTATCAATCAAAACTTATCATTAATCGCGGACTTTTACATGCTTGTGTGTTTTTTTAAATAGTCCACGAACTGTACAATAATGGGCATTTACAATAGTGGTCGTAGATAAATAATAAACATCACGTAAATATTTTACATCACGTAGTTTAAATAAATAATGCGGACGATAACGGGGATCGAATGTTATTCGTTCCATCCAGATTATAATTGCTCGTTTATTAGACGAAGACTCGGTAACAAATGTAAATCTTATTACACAGTTAAAACGGTTTTCTCGCCAGTAACCGAGTGAATATTAGCCGCAAAATGGCAAAGAATGTTGAAACTATTAAATTTTACAAGTTGTTAATTGGCGGCGGTCTCGAGCCGCCCATATAATACACATCCTCTCGGAAGTCGTTACTAATTTTAGCCGACTGTGCGATCTAGTGCATCAATTTAACTTGCCACCTGTGCTCTCAGCCTCGACTCCAAACAAATTACGAATTCATTATTTCGCCCGCAATTATTTAATTTCCCACTGAAAAATAAATCACACAGTGTTTAGTTTATTTGTTACAGGCTGTTTTCTTCAGCTCGGTCGAATCTTTTCGTTGTTTATTTTACTAAAACAATTAGCGGGTCACTAATTTGTGCCTCCATAAAATTGAAATGCGAAATTACATGCAAATAAAATTAAGAACATCTGAAGACGATCTATTTAATTATTTTAATTGGCAGGCATATAGCGAATTATCAGCATCACATACTTCCGGAGTATCCGTAATAATTAACAAGAACTACCAAAACTAAAGTGAAATAATCTATCTCATTAGAGTTGTAATGGAGAAGGTCTTTTTAGGGGATGCAGAGGCGGATGCGGAGCTGAAGAGTTTAGCCTCCGCAGATGCGGATGTTAACGGAGGCGGAGGTCGGGAAAAAATAGAAGGGAAAGAACTAGAAAGGCCTTGTTCACATACTTTTTATGTGATAATGGTTTCGTATGGAAACTCCTATATTTTTCTAAAGTGAAAACTTCTTTAGACGCGCTGAACGAGTTTTGGTGGATGTACAGACGAAAACATTTTAAACAGACGAAAATGTTTGAGAGGAAATTTTTTGAGAGAATCAAATTTGATGGCAAGACGACCCATCCGAAAACCCTCTTTGACAAGACGCCACATCATATCTAGGATGAATTTTGTTCGTGAACATTTCGCATGGCAACTTCGACAATGGAAGTCTGTGCTCTTCACGGATGAATCAGTGTCCCGTATTACTCATCGCGATGGTCGAGTACGTGTTTACAGGTGCCCAGGAGAACGCTACGCAGCTATTACTGTCCAGGAAGTCGAAAGATTTGAAGGTGGTTCAGTTATGGTTTGCGGTGGGATTAGTATCGTCTATAGAACCGACCTTGTTTTAATTCCAGGAAATCTTAAAGATCTCTATGTTGACATGTTGACTTTCCCGTGTCTGAAATTATTATTTGTCAGTCACCGGTGACCACCGCGATGCTACAAACTTAATTGAACGTGTTAAGCAATAAATAATTGTGTTTGTGACGGATGGTATTCGGAGGAGAAGACAATGGAACGTTAATGAAAGCTAGACTGGATGTGAGGGTTGAACCGCAACATCTAGCAGGAAGCATTTTAGGGTGGATAGTCGACTGGGAGAGATCTATGCTCGCTCATATAACACACAGAGCAAACTAATGGAGAACGGAAAACTCGAAACAAGAAGCCGTGAAATAGTTCACGAACTGCGTCGGAATATCGACTAAAAATCGTTTGAAAATTTCAGCAAAAATTTGCTGTTTTATTTCTGTCCAAACAGTTTCAGTAATTTGGGATTTACGAGGCGTTAAAAGGGGATTTGTATCGACAAGTGTATTACGGCAGACTTTAATAGTCCACTAAATCGCAACACTAATCTTCAAGGCTTATTTACCGCTACATCTATACATAGATATTCCACAAAACTCACACGCGACTGAAACAATTTGCATTGTTTCAAATGCTCCGCTTCATTTATTGGGTTGCAAATCGCTGTTAAATCGACCGATGAATAAAATATGTCGCGTGCATTAATTTTTCACAATAAATCATTTACCATTCCACTTTTCCGCCGTTTTCCATGAATAGTAATTGATATTCATTTCGCGTTTCAAATCCAATGTTGTTTTATTTAATTTTTTGGATGAATTAAACATTGAACTACTCTTTCAAGCATCCATTCCCGGCAAGACTAGACAGACAAGACTGGACAGACAAGACTAGACAGACAAGACTAGACAGACAAGACTAGACAGACAAGACTAGACAGACAAGACTAGACAGACAAGACTAGACAGACAAGACTAGACAGACAAGACTAGACAGACAAGACTAGACAGACAAGACTAGACAGACAAGACTAGACAGACAAGACTAGACAGACAAGACTAGACAGACAAGACTAGACAGACAAGACTAGACAGACAAGACTAGACAGACAAAACTAGACAGACAAGACTAGACAGACAAGACTAGACAGACAAGACTAGACAGACAAGACTAGACAGACAAGACTAGACAGACAAGACTAGACAGACAAGACTAGACAGACAAGACTACACAGACAAGACTAGACAGACAAGACTAGACAGACAAGACTAGACAGACAAGACTAGACAGACAAGACTAGACAGACAAGACTAGACAGACAAGACTAGACAGACAAGACTAGACAGACAAGACTAGACAGACAAGACTAGACAGACAAGACTAGACAGACAAGACTAGACAGACAAGACTAGACAGACAAGACTAGACAGACAAGACTAGACAGACAAGACTAGACAGACAAGACTAGACAGACAAGACTAGACAGACAAGACTAGACAGACAAGACTAGACAGACAAGACTAGACAGACAAGACTAGACAGACAAGACTAGACAGACAAGACTAGACAGACAAGACTAGACAGACAAGACTAGACAGACAAGACTAGACAGACAAGACTAGACAGACAAGACTAGACAGACAAGACTAGACAGACAAGACTAGACAGACAAGACTAGACAGACAAGACTAGACAGACAAGACTAGACAGACAAGACTAGACAGACAAGACTAGACAGACAAGACTAGACAGACAAGACTAGACAGACAAGACTAGACAGACAAGACTAGACAGACAAGACTAGACAGACAAGACTAGACAGACAAGACTAGACAGACAAGACTAGACAGACAAGACTAGACAGACAAGACTAGACAGACAAGACTAGACAGACAAGACTAGACAGACAAGACTAGACAGACAAGACTAGACAGACAAGACTAGACAGACAAGACTAGACAGACAAGACTAGACAGACAAGACTAGACAGACAAGACTAGACAGACAAGACTAGACAGACAAGACTAGACAGACAAGACTAGACAGACAAGACTAGACAGACAAGACTAGACAGACAAGACTAGACAGACAAGACTAGACAGACAAGACTAGACAGACAAGACTGGACAGACAAGACTAGACAGACAAGACTAGACAGACAAGACTAGACAGACAAGACTAGACAGACAAAACTAGACAGGCAAGACTAGACAGACAAGACCAGACAGACAAGACTAGACAGACAAGACTAGACAGACAAGACTAGACAGACAAGACTAGACAGACAAGACTAGACAGACAAGACTAGACAGACAAGACTAGACAGACAAGACTAGACAGACAAGACTAGACAGACAAGACTAGACAGACAAGACTAGACAGACAAGACTAGACAGACAAGACTAGACAGACAAGACTAGACAGACAAGACTAGACAGACAAGACTAGACAGACAAGACTAGACAGACAAGACTAGACAGACAAGACTAGACAGACAAGACTAGACAGACAAGACTAGACAGACAAGACTAGACAGACAAGACTAGACAGACAAGACTAGACAGACAAGACTAGACAGACAAGACTAGACAGACAAGACTAGACAGACAAGACTAGACAGACAAGACTAGACAGACAAGACTAGACAGACAAGACTAGACAGACAAGACTAGACAGACAAGACTAGACAGACAAGACTAGACAGACAAGACTAGACAGACAAGACTAGACAGACAAGACTAGACAGACAAGACTAGACAGACAAGACTAGACAGACAAGACAAGACAGACAAGACTAGACAGACAAGACTAGACAGACAAGACTAGACAGACAAGACTAGACAGACAGGACTAGACAGACAAGACTAGACAGACAAGACTAGACAGACAAGACTAGACAGACAAGACTAGACAGACAAGACTAGACAGACAAGACTAGACAGACAAGACTAGACAGACAAGACTAGACAGACAAGACTAGACAGACAAGACTAGACAGACAAGACTAGACAGACAAGACTAGACAGACAAGACTAGACATACAAGACTAGACAGACAAGACTAAACAGACAATACTAGACAGACAAGACTAGACAGACAAGACTAAACAGACAAGACTAGACAGACAAACAGACAATATTAGACCAGACTTTGAACAGATGTTGCGATTAATAGACTTAGTTTTACTTTTTCGTGTCCGGTGGTTTCCGGTTGTGGATGGATTGGTCACTGTCTGGTGGGACAGTGTTACCAGGGGGCGCCAACATGTTTTGCATATACCGGAGAAAATGCACACGTGGAGGCTCCTTCCCACAATTAACAAAATAAATTTAGTTTGTACGTATTGCACTTATTTTTAGAGAAACTTTAAAGATTGGTTGGGATTCGTTCAGGTTTCGTTGAAATCGATCAAGTCAATCTAACTCAATCACAATGTGAATATTCTCTCCGAAATCAGTTATAAACTAGTCGTCTGTATCTGATTTCATTTCGAACTACTGTGTCTGGTATTGAGAAACAATCTAATAAGTAGACGCGTGTCGGTTCCGATAAGAATCCGTGAATCTAAATATAAATCTGAAAGTTACGTTTCGGAGAAAGAACTCGTGGATTCGTTGAACTCACTAAATCTTGCAGAACTATCTGTGAAACAAAACACGGAAATAAATTTCGAGGAATTTTCCTGAAACGTTTTAATGCTTATCCAGTTTATTCAATTTGTAGATTTGGTCTAACGTAAATTAAGACCTAAATTAAAGCTTTAAAGTTTTAACGAATTTGCACGTCAAGATCGTATATCAAGATCAAATGGATTCAGAGGAACTAAAATTGCGAATATGTTTATCGCACGTTAGATTCCCTTATATAACAACAGGAAATATCAAAGCATTGTCGATAGCCTTGTAATACAAACCCCTTTTGGTTAATTTTTGCTGTTTTAATAATTGCGTGTGCAATTTTCCTTTGTTTTCGTTAGTACAATTTCCCGTTTGTTTTGCGCAACTTTCCCCCAGACATTGCAGGCAATTCCAGAAGGAAACCGAATGACCCTCTCGTGCCGGAAAATTGTTTTCCCGAATTCGCATACTACACAGACAATCTTTTTTATGACGGAATCGCAACAAATGCAAATATTATTTTCTTTTAATGAACCTAGATAAAACTATTTAGTCTACTCGCATATTATTCGCATACTACATAGACAGTGTTTTCTTATAACAGAATTGCAAACGTTGCAAATATTATTCCCTTTTAATGAACATAGAGAAAACTATTTACTCTATTCGCATATTATTCGCATACTACATAGATAATGTTTCTTATGCCAGACTTGGAAGTATTGCAAATATTATTTAATTATAGTACACGTCTCGGCCTCGATGCTAATTTGTAGTAATGCTCTTCATTGCTAACATTTCACACTTTTTAGAGTTTGAAATTTGGCGCCTAGGCCGTGCGCCGTCCACAGTCATATTTGTTCGTTGTGTTTGATGTTTCACACGTACTGAGTACTCTAAGTGAAAAAAATCACCAAATCTAATTAAGAATAAAATATTTATAATGTCAGTAGTTAAGAAGAAGAGCAAATCATGTGCGCAATCACAAAGATAAGAGATAGGAAGAAAGAAAAAACGGATGAAAGACTGGAAAAAAAAATGAAAAACAGATCGGTAACCTGAAAAACGTCGTTTGTAGAATTGCAGAATTAAATAAAACCACTGATAAAAATCAGAATGAAAATGCAGGTATCACATAAAAAGTATTTAGCCTCCATACGAGACACTTAAACAATGTTTATTGTGACTTATTCACACTTAAGTATGTTTTTTTGTAGAAAAACAACATATACAAAAACTGTCTATATGACAAACTGTCTATACGACAAACTGTCTATTTGACAAACTGTCTATATGACAAACTGTTTACACATCAAACTGTCTGTATAACAAAAAAGATATAAGAGTTTCCATACGATACCAGTATCACGTAAAAAGTATTTAGACTCCATACGAGACACTTACTTAAAAAATGCTTAAGTGTGTTGATTCATTCACACTTAAGTATGTTTTTGTACAAAAACAACATACACAAAAACTGTTTATGCGACAAACTGTCTATATGACAAACTGTTTATACGACAAACTGTCTCTATAACTAAAAATATATATTAGTTTCCATACGAAACCAGTATCACATAAAAAGTATTTAGTCTCCATACGAGACACTTTCTTAAAAAATGCTTAAGTGTGTTGATTAATTGGACGGCCACGGGGCAGAAGGTAACAAGTCATTTTTTTTAATATTTTTTTAACTGATATACACTTTTTTGTAAGTATCTAGCTCTGTGTCAAACTGAAACAAGTCATTGACGACGTCAGCAAGTTTGAATTATCAGTGTCATTTGAAAAGTCACAACCATTAAAATAACATCTGTGCAAAATGTAATAAATTGACTTGTTACCTTTTGAAACGGGGCCGTCCAATTCACACTTAGGTATGTTTTTGTACAAAGACGACATATACAAAAACTGTGTATAAACTGTTTATACAACAAACTATCCATACGACAAACTGTCTGTATTACAAAAAAATTAAAATAGGCAGTCAAGAACTGCCGAATGAAGTGAAAACTTTGGAATGAGGGTGTTTTTCTTAGAATTCATAAATTGTAGTATGAAAGTATTAACATTGGTCTAGTTTCCACATCTATTGGCACTCCGAGCAATATTTACATTTTCTCCTAGTTTATATAATAATATTAACATATGTAGGCTGCGCAAGCCTAGTTCAAAATATAAATACAACTTAATTGAAATAATAATTAATATACACTTATATTATTTATGCCTTGTAATAATTTAGATTCAAAACGTGTGAGTTCATCCAATTTTGGTCGATTCATGCGGTAAAATAAAGCACTTTAATGCCATAAACGCAAATTCGGGAAAATGGCGGCTTAATCCGCTCTTGCGCTCAATGCCTTATTTGTACTTTGAATCATTTGATAATGTTCTAAAAAAGGAACAATATATTCATAGAGAGTCTTTAGAAGCGCTGCGTTCTGTCAACACTGCCAAAAATTTTGACGTTTGACGTATTAAGTTTGACGTTCAGAGCCAATTTTAAATATAGGCGTATAGATGTGTCCTTTTGCGTACATGCGTATAAATAGCGTATAATAGAAGAGTAACAGAAATTTTCTATAGAACGCAGCTAATGCTGACGATGACGGAAAACTATGCGTTTACCCTCTATCCTAAAGTGACCACATTTTCATTGACACAAAGCGGGACAAATGGGATGAAATGAGAATTATAATTTAGTTATGAAAACAAACAAATAAATAAAAAAAATATATTTTATCTACTCACACACCAAAATGAACATATTCATAAATACATTATTGTATGTAAAGGATGCCATTAATATAATCGTGTGTAAAAGTATCCAAATCGTGCGTAAAAGAACAATGTATATCAAATGAGTATTATTATTAAACGATTTCTGTTTGTTGTTACTATGGCAACAACTTGCGCCAATAAACAAAAAACATCGACGTATTGAAAAAAAGTTCGGCTCGTGCTTTAAACTCATGCGCAAAAGCCCTTCTTCGCACACTTGTATCTAAAACTACTATTATTGTATACATTGATATATGGTACTTGTCTAACGGTATTTGTAAAAAACAATAATTTGTACATTATGCTTTTTAATTAATTTAAATTTTTAATTTAAAAAAAATTTATGATTTTCTTTCACGGTCATTTTTTTTAATAAAATGTGAAATTTCTCACATGAATTGGTCAAATTATTTTTTAAGCTTAATATAGATTTTAAAATTTAATCTTGCATTTTTTCAGTTGTCCATATTTTATTGATACTGAAAAAACTGAAATATTATTCTGTTTAAAATGAAGTAATAACTCCGTCCATTTTTTATTTGTTTCTACATTTGCAGACCAGTAGCATTTATTTTTTTCATCAGTAACGTATCTTTTTACCAATAACACCACATTAATATATTCAAAAGATTTTTTCACGTATTCCCATAAAATCTCCTTTTTAAATGTCCCAATAAATGACCCAATTAAAATTTCAGTACAAGTTGCTATTAAACGACCGGAATTTCTGAAAGAAGTTAGATATTTTTATAATAACTGCTTGGAATATCTTGAAGAATGGACAGTTGAATTGGAGGATATTAAAAAATTTCATTGGTTGACCTTAAAAAAGGAAATTTTATGGGAATATGTGAAAAAATCTTATATTATATATTACAGTACATTTAAAACAAGAAATGCAGATATTTTCTAAAAAGCGGGACATTATTAAAAATCGGCGGGACGCGGGACTTTACTCCAAAAAGCGGGACTGTCCCACCAAAATCGGGACGTGTGGTCACTTTACTCTACCCAAAACTCGTTCAGTTTTCACTTCAAAATGATATATGAGTTTCCATACGAAACTATTATCACATAAAAAGTATTTAACCTCCATACGAGACACTTACATAAAAAATGCTTAAGTGAATCACCACACTTAAGCATTTTTTAAGTAAGTGTCTCGTATGGAGGTTAAATACTTTTTATGTGATAATGATTTCGTATGGAAACTCAAATATCATTCTCATATTCATATTCAAACTCGTATTCATTCAAACTTAAGTAAATTTTTTATACAAAAACAGCATGTACAAAAAACTGTCTATATGAGAAACTGTTGAATGACTGATTATGAATGTTGAACGACAAATTATCTTCGATCGAGACGTTTCGTATAATCACGATCGAACGTCGCCCGCCTTCGGCCGGCTCATTTGATCGTTCAATTTTAATAAACGTAGAGTAAACTACTTAGTCTACGCACATATTATTCACATTCGCATACTACATAGACAATGTTTTTTTATGACGGAATTGCAAATATTATTTCCTTTTAATGAACAACATAGAGAAACTATGTAGTCTACTCTGATATTGGCTAATCTTGTTTGTACCGTTTCATCTGTCTAGTCTCGTCTATATCTAGTTTTGTCTAGTCTTGTTTATTTAATCTTGTCTGTTTAGAATCCACTATCCTTTCTGGTTAGCCTCGCCTGTCTAATGCTTCATAATTAAAATAAATTAAATAATACACGGATAATAAAATTTATCCTCGAGTTAATTAAATTTACGTGCAGTTTCAGCTAACCGCGAATGTGAGCGCATAATTTGCAGCGCGCGTCCTCATAATACTCGAAATAGTTTATTACGTCTCCTCCTACACGCGCTGAACACTAAACGAATCGACTCGCTTCGAATAATTCGCACGGTCGTGCGAATTTTCGCAATTTCCCGGAGACGATTTAATTGTTTTCAATTTATCATTCAATCGCGACAATTAAAAATATATTTTACTGGGAAATTCGAGGGTTTCGGATGCGTCCTACATACTAAATTCACTAGCTGTACAAGAATTTATGGCTGGAAATACCTTAAAGGCCGATTCCCATATATGCGACACTCAGCTACGTGACGTCACACGACATCGCCGGTCAAATAATGATTACATTGTTTTAAATGGACACGTGCTCACTATGGCACCCGACAGCTACATGACGTGCCCATTTAAAACAATGTGATCATTATTTGACAGGCGATGTCGCAGGACGTCGCGTAGCTGAGTGTCGCGCATTTGCGAATCGACCTTAAGGCTACCGTTTGTCCATATAACGCGACTATTTGCCGTTATAACGCGAGCATTTGCCATTATAACGCGACCATTTGTCTATATAATGCGACCATTTGCATATATAATGCGACCATTTGCCCATATAACGCGAATATTTCCACATATAACACGACCATTTGCCTATTTAACGCGACCATGTGTCAATATAAAGGCCGTTTCTCATATACGCGACACTCAGCTACGCAACATCGCCTGTCAAATAATAATTACATTGTTTTAAATGAGCACGTTCTCACTATGGCTACGCGACAGCTACGCGATGTGCCCATTTAAAACAATGTAATCATTATTTGACAGGCGATGTCGCACCACGTCGCGTAGCTGAGTGTCGCGCATTTGCGAATCGACTTTAAGGTGACCATTTGCCCATATAACGCGACCATTTGCAAATATAACGTTACCATTTCCACATATAACGCGACCATTTGCCCATTTAACGCGACCAAGTGCCAATATAGGCCTATTCTCATATATGCGACACTCAGCTACGCGACGTCACGCGACATCGCTTGTCAAATAATGATTACATTGTTTTAAATGGGCAAGTGCTCACTATGGCACGCGACAGCTACGTGACGTGCCTATTTAAAATAATGTAATCAATATAATATAATCAATTCTTATACACAGGCTCTTATGGCTGACAAGCTTCCAAGCCATAAGAGCCTGTGTATAAGAATTGAAAAAAACTTCATTTTTGATTTTTTTTTCGGATAAACTCGTACTTAAGTTGAATGAATCACCACACCAAAGCATTTTTTGTGTGGTTTTCAGTGTCTCGTATGGAGGCTAAATACTTTTTATGTGATAATCTATGTAATTATGTAATAAAACCTATATCTTTCTGAAGTGAAAACATCTTTAGCCGCGCCGAACGAGTTTTGGTGGATCACTTTCAAATTTTGAGAGGGCATAAATAAAGTATTGATCTGCATGTATAAAAAGTTTTAAAGCTTAAACTTATCAAAAATATTTAACATGGGATTCGTTTGAACCTCCTTAAGTGGCCCAAATTGAGTTAATTGATAATGATTACAATGTTTTAAATGGGCACGTTCTCACTATGGCTACACGACGTGCCCATTTAAAACAATGCAATCATTATTTGATAAGTGATGTCGCACGACGTCGCGTAGCTGAATGTCGCGCATATGCGAATCGACCTTAAGTCGACCATTTGCCGATATAACGCGACCATTTGCCAATATAACGCGACCATTTGCCTATATAATGCGACTATTTGCCTATATAATGCGAGCATTTGCCCATATAACGCGACCATTTGTAAATATAACGTGACCATTTGCCTATATAATGCTACCATTTGCACATATAATGTGAGCATTTTCCCATATAACGCGACCATTTCCACATATAACGCGACCATTTCCACATATAACGCGACCATTTGCCCATTTAACGCGAGCAAGTGCCAATATAAAGGCCGATTCTCATATACGCGACACTCAGCTACGCGACGTCACGCGACATCGTCTGTCAAATAATGATGACAATGTTTTAAATGGGCACGTTCTCACTATGGCTACGCGACGTGCTTATTTAAAACAATGCAATCACTATATGACAGGTTATGTCGCACGACGTCGCGTAGCTTAATGTCGCACATATGCGAATCGACCTTAAGGCGACCATTTGCCCATATAACGCGACCATTTGCCAATATAACGCGACCATTTGCCTATATAATGCAAGCATTTGCACATATAATGCGACCATTTGCCCATATAACGCGACCATTTGCAAATATAACGCGACCATTTGCCTATATAATGCAACCATTTGCACATATAATGTGGCCATTTGCCCATATAACGCGACCATTTCCACATATAATGCGACCACTTCCACATATAACGCGATCAGTTGCCCATTTAACGCGACCAAGTGCCAATATAAAGGCCGATTCTCATATACGCGACACTCAGCCACGCGACGTCACGCGACAGCGCCTGTCAAATAATGATTACAATGTTTTAAATGGGCACGTTCTCATTATGGCTACGCGACGTGTCAATTTAAAGCAATGCAATCATTATTTGACTGGTGATGTCGCACTACGTCGCGTAGCTTAATGTCGCGCATAAGCGAATTGACCTTAAGGCGACCATTTGCCCATATAACTCGACCATGCCAATATAACGCAACCATTTGCCTATATAATGCGACCATTTGCACATATAATGCGACCATTTGCCCATATAACGCGACCATTTGCCAATATAACGCGACCATTTGCCTATATAATGCGACCATTTGCACGTGTAATGTGACCATTTGTCCGTATAACGCGACCATTTCCACATATAACGCGACCATTTGCTCATTTAACACGACCAAGTGCCAATATAAAGGCCGATTCTCATATACGCGACACTCAGCTACGTGACGTCACGCGACAACGCCTGTCAAATAATGATGCTTACTATGGCACGCGACAACTACGCGACGTGTCCATTTAAAACAATGTAATCATTATTGGACAGGCGATATCGCACGACGTCGCGTAGCTGAGTGTCGCGCATATGGGAATCGACCTTAAATTGTTCATATTTTACAAACAAACCCTAAACTACCTAGACTACCTACACCAAATATACCAAGTTAACTAAACTAAAGTCAACTAAATATACTAAGTTAAACGAGCTACCTAAATTAAATCTACTAATAAACATGGCCGACATTGCATCAAATCGAAGTTGTATCAACGTGAAGTTGCATAAGCCTAAAGTTGTATCCAACTGAAATTATGTCAACATGAAGTTGCAACAGCCTGGAGTTATTTAGATTTTTCTGTCAAGTTTAGTCAATAATCAAATTTCATGTTAGTATCTAGTCTAGTCTTCAAGCTATCCTAGATTTAATAAAAAAAAAACAGTTTTATGACGATCAAATCTAGTTCACATAATTTGGAAGTCTATAACTTATAATCTAGACTAGACAATAAGTTATAGTTTTCAAAATCTTTTAAAGAATTTAATAAGCTAATCGAGGCTTAAATTTCATGTTTGCGTCTATTCTAGTCTTCAAGCTATCCTAGAATTAATAAAAAAACAGTTTTATGGCGATCAAATCTAGTTCATATAATTGGGAGGTCTATAACTTTGAATCTAGACTAGATAACAAGTTATAGTTTTCAAAATCTTTTAAGGAATTTAATAAACTAATCGAGGCTTAAATTTCATGTTTGTGTCTAGTCTAGTCTTCAAGGTATCCTAGACTTAATCAAAAAACAGTTTTATGACGATCAGATCTAGTTCATATAAATGGGAGGTCTATAACTTTGAATCTCGACTAGTAACTTAAATGGATTACATTTTAAAGTTTCGTTCCTTTCTTCAACGCGAAGTTGTATCAACGTGAAATTATGACAACATGAAGTTGCGACAACGTGAAGTTGTTTAGTGTTATTTGTCAGTTTGCCAATAAATGTAACTAATGAGTCAAAATAGTTTTCAATTATCCTAATAGTTCTGAAAATTCTTTATTTTTATTTATAATAACATAAGAAATTTAAAAATTGGTAATTCATCGTCATCGTCATCATTAAGCGACCAATCGCGTCCACTGCTGGACATAGGTCTCCCGTAGCTTACTCCATCTTGGCCGATCCTGTGCTGCCTCTGTCCAGTTGGTCTTTATGCTTTTGATGTCGTCGGTCCATCTGGTTGATGGACGGCCTCTACTTCTGTATGCGTCTAGGCGCGGTCTCCACTCAAGTATCAATTAAAAATTGGTTATTATTTATTTAATACAATACATGAATAGACCTTTTCATAGTTGAAATTTTTTTGTGCGAATGCGTCAATTTCCGCCATGTTATACGTCAAAATTGCCCCAAAATTTTTGACGTATAGCTATATATGAGCCCGAAACTTTCATATTCCCGTCTTTCAAACTTGGCGGATGCGCATGCGCTAAACTAACCGTAAAATATCTATTAAATGACATCGATATTTTTGACTTGTAAGGTGTAATAATAAAATCTGGCGACAGCGCTTTATTGTGTATTGAAAGTTTATAATACAGAGAGAGAAACGAATAGTAATTGAAAGAAGTGTATAGAGTGAATGTAGGAGTGTAGGAGAAAGGGTGTATTTTCTTCCTTTATAACTATGTTTCCATCCTTTTCTTTTCTCTCAGCTGTTCTCGCGACGTTGCCAAACCATTCGTCATGTGAATTACTGTCGATAAAATTCAAAATAACAAGTTTAACTTTAATTATTTAATTAATTACATCGGTAACGTCACATTGCTTTAATGTTATCTTGTTGTACAAGTATCCAAGTTTATTGTATATAGTTTTTTATTCCTTAAAATTACGAAATTAATAACGAAAAAAATAATTAAAGGCGTGACTTTTTATACAAGCAGATCAATACTTTATGCCCTTTCAAAATTTGAAAGTAATCCACCGTTTAGTTTATCAAAAAAAATCTAAAATTATGTTTTTTTAATTCTTATACACAGGCTCTTATGGCTGACAAGCTTCCTAGCCATAAGAGCCTGTGTATAAGGATTGAAAAAACATCATTTTTGAAATATTTTTCGGATAAACTCGTACTTAAGTACAACTTACTTAAGTAAATCGAATGCTACAAGTGTGAAGAATATTTGGTTAAAATTATTTGGCGGTCCGTGAATTAGTTCCTTCGCTACACGGCTTTCAATGGACCATTGTCCTGAACGCTGACCGGCGCTCAGGTAGTAAATTCCAAAAATCTGACCAAAGGTGATTTGAGTATTATACATTCTTTCTATAGGTGGCAGTTGTGTGCAAAGATTTGTTTTGAATTTACCGGTATGCTATAACCTACAAATTCAGTGTTATTCTCGTTAGGAACACAACGAGTCGTGTTTCCGCCTCGAAATGGGAGGACCAAAAAACAGGGTCGAGCGGGCCGAAGTCGTCCTTCGACGAGAGGAAGTCTAAAAAGTTCCAAGGCAATCAATTTACGGCGGAAACGGATAGGGAGTTCGTGAGCACGTCCGCGAAGAAACTAAAGACCGCCGATCATATGGACATCGACGTCGAAATAAGCAGCAACTATGTCATTGCCACTTCCACGTAATCCATGTCATTGCCATTTCTTGAAGATTTTCACCTTTCTGAGTGAATGTCTGGTATGCAAATCGTGTGGCAACGACGTCAAATTTTCTCTATCAACCGGACCAGGAGTAGCCTTCCACTTGGTCATCACGTGTTCCTGCACATCGCGCCGAGTACCATCAAGTCCCCACGTGAGTCATTGTTTTGAAATAAATCGACGTCTTTTGTTTGGAGTGCGGCTCTTAGGACTCGGACTGAAAAGCATGAAAACTTTGTGTGCCATAATGGACATTTCGAACACCTTCGGCCAAACGATGTATGATGCATTTATACGAAACACGCTAGTTGCTTCGAAGACCGTGTTCGAGTTCACCCAGAAGAAAGCCGTCCAAGAAGAAACAAGCGCTAATACTGCAGCCGGCAATACTCCATCATATTTATCCGTGTCCGGGGACGGCTCGTGGAAGAAACGCGGGTTTTCTTCGCTTTTTGGACTCTCAAGGTTGATTGGAAAATACACCGGGAAAATCGTAGACGTTGTGGTAAAATCTTCGTTTTGCCGGGCCTGCGCGATTTGGAATTCGAAGAAAGGCACCCCGGATTATCTCGCATGGCAGGTGCAACATGAGAATGACTACACGGCTAACCACAAGGGCAGCGCGGGAAAAATGGAGGTGGATGCTCTCAAGGAGATGTTTGGACGATCCGAGGAAACACTAGGGGTGCGTTACGAGAAGATGTAATTCTCGGCGACGGAGATACAAAAACCCTTATATTTCAAATTTTATTAACATTGATGAATATTTTCAATTTTTGGTCCGCCATATTTGATCCGCCATTTTTATTTTTCAAAACCGACCTCAAATTCGTGTTCAGCGACCCCAGAAACTCTTATATTTAAAATTTAATCTACATTGAATATTTTTAATTTTTGGGCCGCCATATTGGATCCGCCATTTTTAATTTTTCAAATCCGACCACAAATTTATGTTCAGCGACCCCAAAAACCCATAAATTACTTTATTCTTGGACACATTGATCGAGCTAACCAAATTTTACAAGGAAGAACAGTTGTCCAAACTTCAAACGCGTTTTTCTCGAAACAAGATTTTTCGAATCTGCGCGAATTTTAACTTTTAAACCGTTCAACCCATCGACTTCGCGTTTTGACTGCCTATAAGGAAATTGTATTCTCGGACATCTATATCTATAAATTTGCAACATTTGGATGATTAACGATTTTTCATAGCAGGCCAAAGTGGAGAAATCGTGCGACAAAACTGTACCTTATTTTCAAGAGGCCGCCATTTTGTTTCTATATGTAAAATTTTTCATGTTGTTTGTTATAGATGCCTCCTTGGAGTGTAAACTTTAAGTATTTTTTGGTTTTATGCTACTAGGTGACGTATTTCAGCTTGAATCCCTCGCGCGGATAACATTTATTTTAAAAACATTACTTCCCGGAGCCGCCATTTTGTAATATTATATGTTGAACAAATCCCAGTTTGTAGATAAAAGATTAATAAACATTTTACCGCAAATGTCTGTCATTTCAGTTTCTCAAAAAAAATTGCCAAACATCAGGTAGTTTTGACACAATTATATAAATACTCCTCCTTAAGTTAGAATGAATCAGCACACAAGATTTTTTTAAGTAAGTGTCTCGTATGGAGGCTAAATACTTTTTATGTGATAATGGTTTCGTATGGAAACTCCTATATCTTTCTGAAGGTAAAACTTCTTTATCCGCGCTGAACGAGTTTTGGTGGATCACTTTCAAATTTTGAGAGGGCATAAATAAAAATATTGATCGGCATGTATAAAAAGTTTTAAAGCTTAAACTTATAGAAAATATTTAACAAGTGATTCGCTCGAACCTCCTTAAATGGACCAAATTTAGTTAATTGATAGACCAAATAGACGATACAAAATGAAATTTGTAGAGACGAAAACAAGAACCTGTTTCTTTCTTGTTTTATGTTGAAATGTTTGAGCGAATTTTTCACGAGCGAGTTTAGTAGTTTTGCAAAGTCGATTTGTTTGCAGCGAATCAAGTGCGAATACAAATGTGCAATGCGCTGAACCGCGTAGTTAACTAACCACGTAAAAACAATAGACAGCGCAGCGTGTTTTTAAATTCGAAGTTTATCGCGAATTTTATCAATCCAACCTGGATCCATACACCATTATCTAATGGTGCTACCGTCCTGTGTGTGACCTGGGACCTCCTCCCACTTTTATCAATCCGGTTTCATTAATACTTAGTTTGAGTCTGTATTTAATGCTTTTTCGTCTAGTTTAACTACGTGGTTCCTTGCGTATGGAAATAGTTTTGTTTGGGTTCATTTCGTTTTTATGGGGCCGTAAAACAATATTGCATGTAGTTCATTTTTGTGAACAGCGTGTGAGTTTACTGGTTCAATTAATCCACTTGAATTATCGGTTTCGGGTGCCTTTTAATAGCTCGTAAAACGATTTCACATAAACTACAAAGACGCGTCTTGTCAAAGCTCCACAATCTTTCCCTCTTAATTTCAAACAAACTTATATTACACTAACTAGGTTTACTACACAAATATATTAAGCTTATAACAATTTTATATAAACTTAAAACAAACGGAACACAGCCTGAATATATAAATATATTCAGCCTTTCCAGAGATCTATAACAATTATTGAGTCTTTTTAGCACTACCAATTTTATATAAGTTTGCAACTTCACGTTGATACAACTTCATATTGATACAACTTCATGTCGATACAACTGCATGTTGATTCAACTTCATATTGACACAACTTCATTTTTATACAAATTCATGTTGATACAACTTCATGTTGATTCAACTTTATATATATTGATATAACTTCATGTCGATACAACTGCATGTTGATTCAACTTCATATTGACACAACTTCATTTTTATACAAATTCATGTTAATACAACTTCATGTTGATACGTATTCATATAAGCTTATTGTCATTTGGTATAAGTTCACGTTGATACAACTGTATGTTGGTGCAATTTCAGATTGATGTAGCTTCACCCTAATAAAACTTCATGTTGGTGCAACTTCAGATTGATAACACAGTGCTCCTAGGTAGTGTAGTTAGCCTGGCAAGCGGGAGACCCGGGTTTGATTCGCAGTCGGGCAGGCAACAATTATGGCGGTCACCCTGAATGAATGCAAAATATGCGAAACCGGGGTGGCGCATACTAAAAGCCAAAATGGAATTGGGGGTTTAGTGAGATCTTCCCCCCAAACCAATTAGATTAATAACATTTATGCAATTTAAAATTAGATAATTGAATGAATTGAATATTATCGAGACAAATAATATGGTGCAACTCGCTTAATATTGACCTCGGCCAGAGAAAATTCTCGTTTTATTGCTCGGTTTTCTTTCGAATAAAAGTACATGGAAGCCACACCCTTGAGGGGTATCGCGTAAGCGGGAGGAAAAGAACGTCGCGAACGGGAAATTTAATTTCCCGACTTTCCAGCGAAGAATGAATACGTATTTTTTTGTTGTTCGCGTAACCCCTGTATATTTCGCTTTATCGAGAGACGCAGGGGCAAACGTGGCGCAGGAAAACTAATCAGTGCGAAATGTTGCTCTCGGCCGTGTGCAGGAATTCCTGGGCATAAATAAAAGAAAGAGGAAAATACGGCAGGTGGAAAGCGGCAGGATTTATGCGGGGAACGGGGAAAGTCCTAATAATTATTCGCCGAGTTTCTTCTTGTTTCGTTCATGTCAGACAACTTTAATAATAAAAACAGTTTGGAAATATACACAGAACAAATGGGTAGAGTATCAGATAACAATTTCACACACTAGTCTAGTTCTGTAAGTCAACTCATTTGAAGTTACACGAATGCCAAGTGAAATCAACGTGAATTTGAATCAACTTGAAGTTATATCAACGCTAAGTGAATTCAACGTCAATTTGCATCAACTTGAAGTTGTATCAAGGTGATGTTATATCAACGTGAAGTGAAATCAACGTGAAGTTGCATCAACTTGAAGTTGTCTCAAGGTGATGTTGTATCAACGTGAAGTTGTATCAACGCGAAGTGAAATCAACGTGAAGTTGCATCAACGCGAAGTTGTATCAAAGTGATGTTGTATCAACGTGAACTGAAATAATCGTGAAGTTGCATGAACGTGAAGTTGTATCGATGTTTTAGCAACTTGAAGTTGTTTCAACGTGTAGTTATAGCAGTTTGAAGTTGAATCAATGAAGTTGTCTCGATGCAAAGTTGTAACAAGCTTTATTATATAATAAGTGTTAAAAACTAATTACAAAATTTAATTTTGTGATTAGTTTTTAACACATTGAATCTTATGGGCGTTTTCGTCGCGTGGAATTCATATGAATCGAACGCGGTGTCGGACACAAACAAAAGACTATTTAGCGAAAAGTTTGCATTGCCGGAATTCGTTTGGGTGTATTAAAAGTTCGTGCTAAAAGAACGGCTAAACACTGGATAACTAAACTGTTTTACTGGAAATAATAAACCCTGTTTAACATCTACACTTAATTGTGGAGCTTTTTTACGCCAGCGAGAGTTTTTAACGATCCACTTTTAAGAGGCTATTGCAGTTTATGTCGCATTAAAATTACAAAAGTTTCAATCGAATTAGATTTTTGCAATTTGTTAAAAAAACTTGGCTTTTAAAATTTTGTTTAACTCCTTAAGTCTTCCCTTGTCCGTCTTGTCTTGTCTATCTAGTCTTGTTTGACTAAACCTGTCTGTCTAGTCCTATCTGTCTAGTCTTGTCTGTCTAGTCTTGTCTGTCTAGTCTTGTCTGTCTAGTCTTGTCTGTCTAGTCTTGTCTGTCTAGTCTTGTCTGTCTAGTCTTGTCTGTCTAGTCTTGTCTGTCTAGTCTTGTCTGTCTAGTCTTGTCTGTCTAGTCTTGTCTGTCTAGTCTTGTCTGTCTAGTCTTGTCTGTCTAGTCTTGTCTGTCTAGTCTTGTCTGTCTAGTCTTGTCTGTCTAGTCTTGTCTGTCTAGTCTTGTCTGTCTAGTCTTGTCTGTCTAGTCTTGTCTGTCTAGTCTTGTCTGTCTAGTCTTGTCTGTCTAGTCTTGTCTGTCTAGTCTTGTCTGTCTAGTCTTGTCTGTCTAGTCTTGTCTGTCTAGTCTTGTCTGTCTAGTCTTGTCTGTCTAGTCTTGTCTGTCTAGTCTTGTCTGTCTAGTCTTGTCTGTCTAGTCTTGTCTGTCTAGTCTTGTCTGTCTAGTCTTGTCTGTCTAGTCTTGTCTGTCTAGTCTTGTCTGTCTAGTCTTGTCTGTCTAGTCTTGTCTGTCTAGTCTTGTCTGTCTAGTCTTGTCTGTCTAGTCTGTCTAATTTTGTCTGTCTAGTCTTGTCTGACAAGTCTTGTCTGTCTAGTCCTATCTGTCTAGTCTCGTATGTCTAGTCTGTCTAATTTTGTCTGTCTAGTCTTTTCTGGATAGTCTTGTCTGTCTAGTCCTATCTGTCTAGTCTTGTCTATATAGTCTGTCTAATCTTATCTGTCTAATCTTGTCTGTCTAGTGTTATCTGTCTGGTCTGATCTGTCTGGTCTGATCTGTCTAGTCTTATCTGTTTAGTCCTGCCTGTCTAATTTTGTCTGTCTAGTCTTAATCTAATACTCTAAATCTACAGATGAACTGCAGACTAAGCTTCTTATTCTGACCAAGGGAATTAGGACTGGAGCTCTTCCTCGCCGAGCCTTTCTCAACCTGTGCATAAATCGCCTAAAACCGCCACGACCAGCTCGCCCTGAACAAGAACGGCCTCAGTTCAATTGTGTTATCGCCCGGATGTAGCTTTCTGCATGATAATACGCAGTCAAGACCGTTATTTAATGTCTGTTGATTGCATTACACCTGAAGAAGTGTTTGACCTTGTCTGCGACCTCTTTCTGGGTGTAATTCAGGGACCAAGTCTGGACTAGCTTGCAGAAGATTAGGAAAGGACCGAACGCTTGTTGTTTACGCAGGCGGCCGAAGGTGCTGAGCTATGTGTTGGTCATACCCATATCAACTTCGTCTGGTTGGACGTTGGCCTTCCGCTAAAAACTCCAGTTGTTGGGAGGACAGTCACGACTTCACGCCCAAAATTGGGAGTTTGGTTTTGTTTGGACTCATCTTTGGCGTTGTCCAAAATCTTCCGAAGGCCAATTTTCGATATCGAGCCTATGAGATAACGTCGGCCCTGAAACAGTCGTATTTGGTCATGTATCCACGTAACGACTCATCACTTTGGCTGAGCCTAGGGCTAGGAAACCGCCTGGTCGTCCTCTTCCCCAAAGCATAAGTTCTACAGACAGATAGGCAATGACCATCCGAAGCCTTGCCTGGATGTTCTGGAAGGCTAAATTTTGTCTAAGACAGCCTCCCCTGGCTGAAAATTTGGGAAAAAATCTGGTGAGAATCTCCAGAACTGAATTGATAGCTTCCTATTCGAGCGGCTAAGGTCGCAGCGCTTGATCTCGTTTCCTTAGAGGAATTCTCGGTTTTTTCCTCCCATGTTACCATATACAAGTAACCAAAATTCGGTTACATAGCCCCGTGGGAGAATTAGTCGTATGTTCGGCATCGCCTAGGATTCTCCTAAGATCACTAAGCGCATTGGAATCTCCAGATTGGACTGCTTTCACGACCATTCTGCACATGGAGAAGACAATAACCGCGGAACAAGAAAAATCCGATCCTCCACTTAATGGTAAGAAGAATCCGTCTTGCTCTGACCTACGGAGGTAATCCCACAAAAAAAAAACAAGCAGGTCCCTGAGCGATTTCTTCTTCTGCTGTGAGGTAGTTCCAGTCGATTGGAATGGCGATCGGGAGAAGAGCGTCATCTTCGGACAAGGAGAAGTTCACGTTCATCCTAGGAAAGCTTTTAGATTCAGAGCTGAGGTAGAGAAAGGCCAGTAGAGACGACCAGTTCGTCCCGGACGAACTGGTCGTGGCAGTTTAGGGCGATTGATGCACAGGTTAAGAAAGGCTAGGAGGACATGTCTTATGCCACAGCAAACGGTTCGCTTTGCAGGAAATGGAAGTGACCCCTAGCACTCTCGACCTCGAAGACACCCGCTGCTACCGAAACCAGATGATATTCCGCTCGCACCTCAGCTCTGAATCTAAAAGCTTTCCTAGGATGAACGTGAACTTCTCCTTGTCCGAAGGACGGCCTCAGATCAAACCTGTCATCGCCCGTACTGTAGTTTTCTGCATGATAAGACGGAGTCAAGACCGTCATCTTTTGATTCCTTGTTGATTGCGTAACACCTGAAGAAGTGTTTGACCTTGTCCGTGACCTCTTTTTGAGTGTAATTCGGGGACCATGTTTTAGAATGCACCGCAGACTTTCTGTTTACGCAGGCGGCCTAAGGTGCTGAGCTCTCTGTAGGTGTAATTAGGAGTTTGAACTCATCTTTGGCGTAGTGCAAATACTTCCGAAGGCCAATTTTCGAGCCTATGAGATTGACGTCGGCGCTGGAAGAGTCATACTTGCCATGTATCCACTTAACGACTCATCCACTTTGGCTGAGCCAAAGACTAGGAGACCGCCTGGTCGTCCTCTTGTCCAAAACATAAGTTGTGCAGACAGATAGGCAATGACCATCTGAAGCCTTACCTGGATGTTCTGCAAGGCTAAATTTTGTCTGAGACAGCCTGCCCTAGTCCGCAAATTTGGGAAAAAATCCATTGCTGAACTCACTACCTTATCAATTGATAGCTTCCTATTTAAGCGGCTAAGGTGGCAGCCCTCGATCTCGTTTCCTTGGAGGAATTTTCGTTTCCCATGTAACAAGTAACCAAAATTCGGTTACAAAGCTCCGTGGGAGAATTAGGCAGTAGGGCAAGATGGTATGTTCTCGGCCCAACTCCGCTTCTGTCCTTGACCTTGATCTTGGCAACTTCCGCTGACCTAGGCGACTTCCGGTGACAGTGACGACTTCCGGCCCATCGCCTCCCACAGTTCCGCTCTCCCGCCCCTGTTTCCGACGACCTTGACCACTTCCTGTTGAACAGCCGTTGTACGAGCATCATTCGCATTCTAGACAAATGACCCCAGTTATAATTCTCGATGGAACTAACCAGCCTCATATATTCACACGGCACCACTATGAAGTTTATCTCCGTTTCGACAAATATCTTACAGCCCTTCACATGGAATCTTATGAATAATAAACCCCAATTGATGGGCTAACTCCCGTGAGCCCATTAATGAGGGCTCGGATATATCAGCTTTTAATTAGCTTTAAACAGCTTTTAATCAGGTAATCAGCTTTAATGAGCTTTTAATCAGCTTTTAATCATCGAAAGTGGGCAAGACCAAGTTCAGAGTCGGAGGTGGCTCTAGTATGTTCTAGAGCCACCTCCGCTCTTGTCTGTCTAGTTTTGTCTGTCTAATCTTGTCTGTCTAGTCTTGTCTGTCTAGTCTTGTCTGTCTAGTCTTGTCTGTCTAGTCTTGTCTGTCTAGTCTTGTCTGTCTAGTCCTGTCTGTCTAGTCTTGTCTGTCTAGTCT
This sequence comes from Phosphuga atrata, assembly GCA_944588485.1. Taxonomy (NCBI): domain Eukaryota; kingdom Metazoa; phylum Arthropoda; class Insecta; order Coleoptera; family Silphidae; genus Phosphuga; species Phosphuga atrata. Next base: position 56,713,649 of record OX155902.1, on the reverse strand, counting down.
TGTCTGTCTAGTCTTGTCTGTCTAGTCTTGTGTGTCTAGTCTTGTCTGTCTAGTCTTGTCTGTCTAGTCTTGTCTGTCTAGTCTTGTCTGTCTAGTCTTGTCTGTCTAGTCTTGTCTGTCTAGTCTTGTCTGTCTAGTCTTGTCTGTCTAGTCTTGTCTGTCTAGTCTTGTCTGTCCAGTCTTGTCTGTCCAGTCTTGTCTGTCCAGTCTTGTCTGTCCAGTCTTGTCTGTCTAGTCTTGTCTGTCTAGTCTTGTCTGTCTAGTCTTGTCTGTCTAGTCTTGTCTGTCTAGTCTTGTCTGTCTAGTCTTGTCTGTCTAGTCCTTGTCTGTCTAGTCTTGTCTGTCTAGTCTTGTCTGTCTAGTCTTGTCTGTCTAGTCTTGTCTGTCTAGTCTTGTCTGTCTAGTCTTGTCTGTCTAGTCTTGTCTGTCTAGTCTTGTCTGTCTAGTCTTGTCTGTCTAGTCTTGTCTGTCTAGTCTTGTCTGTCTAGTCTTGTCTGTCTAGTCTTGTCTGTCTAGTCTTGTCTGTCTAGTCTTGTCTGTCTAGTCTTGTCTGTCTAGTCTTGTCTGTCTAGTCTTGTCTGTCTAGTCTTGTCTGTCTAGTCTTGTCTGTCTAGTCTTGTCTGTCTAGTCTTGTCTGTCTAGTCTTGTCTGTCTAGTCTTGTCTGTCTAGTCTTGTCTGTCTAGTCTTGTCTGTCTAGTCTTGTCTGTCTAGTCTTGTCTGTCTAGTCTTGTCTGTCTAGTCTTGTCTGTCTAGTCTTGTCTGTCTAGTCTTGTCTGTCTAGTCTTGTCTGTCTAGTCTTGTCTGTCTAGTCTTGTCTGTCTAGTCTTGTCTGTCTAGTCTTGTCTGTCTAGTCTTGTCTGTCTAGTCTTGTCTGTCTAGTCTTGTCTGTCTAGTCTTGTCTGTCTAGTCTTGTCTGTCTAGTCTTGTCTGTCTAGTCTTGTCTGTCTAGTCTTGTCTGTCTAGTCTTGTCTGTCTAGTCTTGTCTGTCTAGTCTTGTCTGTCTAGTCTTGTCTGTCTAGTCTTGTCTGTCTAGTCTTGTCTGTCTAGTCTTGTCTGTCTAGTCTTGTCTGTCTAGTCTTGTCTGTCTAGTCTTGTCTGTCTAGTCTTGTCTGTCTAGTCTTGTCTGTCTAGTCTTGTCTGTCTAGTCTTGTCTGTCTAGTCTTGTCTGTCTAGTCTTGTCTGTCTAGTCTTGTCTGTCTAGTCTTGTCTGTCTAGTCTTGTCTGTCTAGTCTTGTCTGTCTAGTCTTGTCTGTCTAGTCTTGTCTGTCTAGTCTTGTCTGTCTAGTCTTGTCTGTCTAGTCTTGTCTGTCTAGTCTTGTCTGTCTAGTCTTGTCTGTCTAGTCTTGTCTGTCTAGTCTTGTCTGTCTAGTCTTGTCTGTCTAGTCTTGTCTCTCTAGTCTTGTCTGTCTAGTCTTGTCTGTCTAGTCTTGTCTGTCTAGTCTTGTCTGTCTAGTCTTGTCTGTCTAGTCTTGTCTGTCTAGTCTTGTCTGTCTAGTCTTGTCTGTCTAGTCTTGTCTGTCTAGTCTTGTCTGTCTAGTCTTGTCTGTCTAGTCTTGTCTGTCTAGTCTTGTCTGTCTAGTCTTGTCTGTCTAGTCTTGTCTGTCTAGTCTTGTCTGTCTAGTCTTGTCTGTCTAGTCTTGTCTGTCTAGTCTTGTCTGTCTAGTCTTGTCTGTCTAGTCTTGTCTGTCTAGTCTTGTCTGTCTAGTCTTGTCTGTCTAGTCTTGTCTGTCTAGTCTTGTCTGTCTAGTCTTGTCTGTCCAGTCTTGTCTGTCCAGTCTTGTCTGTCCAGTCTTGTCTGTCCAGTCTTGTCTGTCTAGTCTTGTCTGTCTAGTCTTGTCTGTCTAGTCTTGTCTGTCTAGTCTTGTCTGTCTAGCCTTGTCTGTCTAGTCTTGTCTGTCTAGTCTTGTCTGTCTAGTCTTGTCTGTCTAGTCTTGTCTGTCTAGTCTTGTCTGTCTAGTCTTGTCTGTCTAGTCTTGTCTGTCTAGTCTTGTCTGTCTAGTCTTGTCTGTCTAGTCTTGTCTGTCTAGTCTTGTCTGTCTAGTCTTGTCTGTCTAGTCTTGTCTGTCTAGTCTTGTCTGTCTAGTCTTGTCTGTCTAGTCTTGTCTGTCTAGTCTTGTCTGTCTAGTCTTGTCTGTCTAGTCTTGTCTGTCTAGTCTTGTCTGTCTAGTCTTGTCTGTCTAGTCTTGTCTGTCTAGTCTTGTCTGTCTAGTCTTGTCTGTCTAGTCTTGTCTGTCTAGTCTTGTCTGTCTAGTCTTGTCTGTCTAGTCTTGTCTGTCTAGTCTTGTCTGTCTAGTCTTGTCTGTCTAGTCTTGTCTGTCTAGTCTTGTCTGTCTAGTCTTGTCTGTCTAGTCTTGTCTGTCTAGTCTTGTCTGTCTAGTCTTGTCTGTCTAGTCTTGTCTGTCTAGTCTTGTCTGTCTAGTCTTGTCTGTCTAGTCTTGTCTGTCTAGTCTTGTCTGTCTAGTCTTGTCTGTCTAGTCTTGTCTGTCTAGTCTTGTCTGTCTAGTCTTGTCTGTCTAGTCTTGTCTGTCTAGTCTTGTCTGTCTAGTCTTGTCTGTCTAGTCTTGTCTGTCTAGTCTTGTCTGTCTAGTCTTGTCTGTCTAGTCTTGTTTGTCTAGTCTTGTCTGTCTAGTCTTTTGTAGTCTTGCATCTGCGTAGTTGGAATATTTGGTGAAGGCGCCGGGATAGTCGAATTTACATTGGTTATCCATTTGCGTTTTGCTATGAAAACTAAATGATTTACTTTTATGTGACATTGAAAATAACAAAACCTATGCACCGTTTAGTTGCAACACGGAATTTAGTATACAACAAGCTAGTCTACAACACATATTCCCTATCTAGTCTTATCTGTCTTCTCTATTAGAAAATATTAATATCTAGTTTTGTTAGGCAAACTCAGCATATCTAGGTAAATGAATTAGTATTAGACTTAAGAAGTAAAGATAAATAACAAATATTGGTATATCTTTTTAAGTGGTCTATAAACTTTATAGATTTCATATCATCGCAAAAATTAGTTTAAAAGCATGCAATAAAGTGTAAAAATATTTGAGCGGTGAGCCATGGATGGAAGCTTGATCGATAAACCGTGTCGTCCGCCCCGAAGTTTTCCATTTGCTCCAATTTATTTCACCGCGTTCGCGGAAAATTCGCGATCTTAAAAGCATTCGCGCGACACTTTCGCAACCGAAACCTCTTAATCGCACACAAAAAGCAACAAAATAACAGATTTCAACGAATTTTATCGATTCTCCCGCGAACATTAGTCTACGACTGGGGAGTTGAAAGGGTGAACCCTCGTTCCTCCCTTATTTGTTATTGTTAACATCAAATCCGTTTACGCGTGAATAGAGCAAAACACTCTAAAGCTTTGAATACATAAATATTATACGGACTTAGAAGCTCAGACTCTCATTGTCTCTCTCCATTGTAGCTGTAACAGAATAAACGATATTTGTGAAACAGACTTTCAATACTGTACGGGTTTACAAGCTCACGCTCGCTTTAACATAACAAATAATATTTGTGAAGCTTTGACTTTCTTTTGCATAACATTAATACTTCTTTAGTAATCTCAACCATCTATCAATTTACTTTTTATATTACTATTAGTTTCTATTTTTTTCTATAACTAATGCACGATGTGTAAAAATCGATTATTCTTCTTTGGTGGCACTACATCCCTTAGTGATCCCAACATCTTTCTTATCTTCCCCTTCTCTAATACCCGTTGTCTCCAATCTCTTCGAACAACAATCGGCAAGGACAAAAACCACCCACTTTTTTCTTGGTTCGATTAAAATACCGATTAAACCTCCCTTAATGTCGCAAAATGACGGTTTATTTGTTAAAGCTAATCCGTTTCAAAATGAGGAGCATGTTCTGTCTTGAGTCTATTTTTCTTGCAATTTCCAGTGTTTGGATTATTTTTTACTTGTTGGTGTTGTATGGGGTGAAACGAGGTTTAGGCATTTTCTCGGGAAATAAAACTACGTGTGGTATGTCAATATTGATGGGGAGTCCAAGGACGCGGAAAGCGAGGGGAATGGAAAACAAACCGTGTTATTCCATCGAGCGGAAATGAAAAACGAGAACGGAAAAAATGGGGAAGATTTCAACAGTTTTTCTTTTTCTAGTTTTATCCCACGTTTGGAGAAGCAACATTTATTTCATACAACTTCACGTTGACTCAACTCCGTGTTAATGCAACTTCATGTGGACGCAACTTCATGTTGATACAACTTCGTGCTGATGCAACTGCATGTTGATACAACATCATGTTGATGCAACTTCGTGTTCGTGCAACTTCATGTTGATTCAATTTACCTCTAATTCTAATTATTTTGGTTCATGTTTATGCAACGGCATGTTGATGCAACTTCGTGCAGGTGCAACTTCATGAGGATGCTTCAGGTTGATAGAAATTCATGTTGATAGAAATTCATGTTGATAGAAATTCATGTTGATAGAAATTCGTGTTGGTGCAACTGCATGTTGATGCAACTTCATGTTGATAGAACTTCGTGGTGGTGCAACTGCACGCGGATGCAACTTCATGTCGATGCAACTTTGTGTTGGTACAACTTCGCGTTAATTCAATTTGCGTCATTCTAATTATTTTGGTTTACGAGCTTTGGTTTGTAGGAAAAAAAAACGTGAGAATGAGAATGTCGAGAAAAAAAATGCGAAGGGAGAAATGAGTTTTTATTGCTCCTGTATTTATAGTTGGAGGGTGAAAGTTATTTATGGACTGCCCTCGGTCTCTTATCCCGTACGACGAAGGGCCATAAAATCCCACAAAAAAATCATAAAACTAATTTAAAAACATTATTTGGAGGGAAATTAAACAGAAAAGACTTTACAGAGTAGACTCGAGAGACAAGACAATACAGAGTAGACTCGAGAGACAAGACAATACAGACAAGACTGGACAGACAAGACTGGACAGACAAGACTGGACAGACAAGACTAGACAGACAAGAATAAACAGACAAAACTAGACAGACACGACTAGACAGACAAGACTAGACAGACAAGACTAAACAGACAAGACTAGACAGACAAGACTAGACAGACAAGACTAGACAGACAAGACTAGACACACAAGACTAGACAGACAAGACTAGACAGACAAGACTAGACAGACAAGACTAGACAGACAAGACTAGACAGACAAGACTAGACAGACAAGACTAGACAGACAAGACTAGACAGACAAGACTAGACAGACAAGACTAGACAGACAAGACTAGACAGACAAGACTAGACAGACAAGACTAGACAGACAAGACTAGACAGACAAGACTAGACAGACAAGACTAGACAGACAAAACTAGACAGACAAGACTAGAGAGACAAGACTAGACAGACAAGACTAGACACACAAGACTAGACAGACAAGACTAGACAGACAAGACTAGACAGACAAGACTAGACAGACAAGACTAGACAGACAAGACTAGACAGACAAGACTAGACAGACAAGACTAGACACACAAGACTAGACAGACAAGACTAGACAGACAAGACTAGACAGACAAGACTAGACAGACAAGACTAGACAGACAAGACTAGACAGACAAGACTAGACAGACAAGACTAGACAGACTAGACAGACAAGACTAGACAGACAAGACTAGACAGACAAGACTAGACAGACAAGACTAGACAGACAAGACTAGACAGACAAGACTAGACAGACAAGACTAGACAGACAAGACTAGACAGACAAGACTAGACAGACAAGACTAGACAGACAAGACTAGACAGACAAGACTAGACAGACAAAACTAGACAGACAAGACTAGAGAGACAAGACTAGACAGACAAGACTAGACACACAAGACTAGACAGACAAGACTAGACAGACAAGACTAGACAGACAAGACTAGACAGACAAGACTAGACAGACAAGACTAGACAGACAAGACTAGACAGACAAGACTAGACACACAAGACTAGACAGACAAGACTAGACAGACAAGACTAGACAGACAAGACTAGACAGACAAGACTAGACAGACAAGACTAGACAGACAAGACTAGACAGACAAGACTAGACAGACTAGACAGACAAGACTAGACAGACAAGACTAGACAGACAAGACTAGACAGACAAGACTAGACAGACAAGACTAGACAGACAAGACTAGACAGACAAGACTAGACAGACAAGACTAGACAGACAAGACTAGACAGACAAGACTAGACAGACAAGACTAGACAGACAAGACTAGACAGACAAGACTAGACAGACAAGACTAGACAGACAAGACTAGACAGACAAGACTAGACAGACAAGACTAGACAGACAAGACTAGACAGACAAGACTAGACAGACAAGACTAGACAGACAAGACTAGACAGACAAGACTAGACAGAAAAGACTAGACAGACAAGACTAGACAGACAAGACTAGACAGACAATACTAGACAGACAAGACTAGACATACAAGACTAGACAGACAAGACTAGACAGACAAGACTAGACAGACAAAACTAGACACAAAAGACTAGACAGACAAGACTAGACAGACAAGACTAGACACACAAGACTAGACAGACAAGACTAGACAGACAAGACTAGACGGACAAGACTAGACAGACAAGACTAGACACACAAGACTAGACAGACAAGACTAGCAGACAGGACAGACAACACAGACAAAACTGGAGTAGCTGGTCATTCATGTTTTATCACGGCGAGTCCTCCTCTGTCCCGGCAAGAATTACATCTTCCTCTGCCTCCGTAGACAAGGCTGGACTGCTCATGTCTTCTAGTGTGAGGTCTAGGTCGTCCTCTCGGTAATCCGAGCTGACTTTCTCGGCCTCGGCCATTTTGGCTTCAGCAGAGGGAGTGGCCGCTACTGCTGTCTCTTTCACCCCGGAAGTGGCCGCTGTTGTGGTTGTAACTTCCGAGGGAGGGACCGCTCTGGCTGCCGCTGTTACTTCTGCATCCGCCTTTTCTGTGGCGTGTAATGTTTTCGTCCATACACTTTTATGCGCCCGAACCTATAGTAAAGGCTATGATTAGCCAGAGCTCCACGGGATTCTACGTCAATTCCCACCGTTAGGAGTTGACCTTCACTTTCCATCTGGCGCCCAAGGACTTTCAATTCAGAAATGTTAAGTTCTTTTTTTTGGGCCCTTAGGTAGTTGATGAGGAGGAGTTAGACTGTGGGAGGAGGTCACTAGGGAAAGATGGTTCTTTCTGAAACCTCCACACTCCTCGCCGCCCCACCACAACCCCCACCACCACCAACAATCAACAATCCCCAACAAGGCTAAAGTTTGCAGGAGATGTAGATAGCCTTGTTAGTAAATTGAACAGTCGTTGTACAAGAATCCGCACAACCCTTCACATGGAATCTTATGATTCCTGAATATGTATCTTGTATATGAAATCTATGCTCACGCACGATTTCATACTTGTACGGGTTCAATGACTCATCAAAACGAGGTCAACCGCTTAAATACATTCACTTTCCATCTACTTTCCATCCACTTTACATCCATTTACCATCCACTGTCCGTCCACTTTTTATCCACTTTCCGTCCACTTTCCGTACACTTTAGTGGAGGGTGGTAGTGGGGGCGAGGAGTGAGGAGGTTCCAGTAGGAATCATCTTTTCCTACTAAGGTCCCAGGACCTACATAGGACTGTAACACCATTAGATAATGGTGTATGGATCCAGGTCAGGTACTTGATGGAGGCCTCCGAGGTTTAGCCCCGCTCCTAGGAAGGCACATGGTGATGACGTGTGGCTTGGGGATATCATCACCCATTTTCCCGCCAGAGCCCCACCTTTCCATGATTTTTTTCGCCCCACCTTCTCGGATTAGTCGACAATGACTAATTGCGGTTTGAAGTATATTCCTTCAAACTGTACCTTGTGAGACCATTCTACGATTGTGTCCTTCAATATTGCCTGCTCGAGAGCAGAGAGGTCTTTCCTACTTAGGGGATTCCTTCGGTAGTCTCTGGACATGACACCAACCCTCACCACTTTATCGGCGATGCCGTAGGTGGTGGCCATCCTTGGGAGGGTAGCTGGTGTGGCTAACCACTCCCGTTGCCCCAGGTTTGGCGTTCCGCTTTTGTCTATTAGTCTTTGCCTTGTCTTGGGGCGTGATTGAATCAGCCCCTCTTTTAGAAGCTTCTTGCTTATGTGGTGTAGATCCCACCTTTTTCTCTAGTTCCTTCTTCTTAGCTTTCTCAGGTTTTAGGCGCAGATACCATCTCACCCCGGCTCCACTGAGGCCCTGTCTTAGTGGGTCGTCGAGTCCGGAAGGGATGTGCCCATCTCGTCTTCTTCTTACCTTCCTTGTGCCTTATCCACTTGTTTAGTCGCAAGCTTGGTGGGAGTAACGATGTTACTGGTCACTTTGCCCTGACTTTTTGACGCCGGTCTGTGAGCTGGTCACCCTTGGTTTACTGGCTTGGTGGTAGTAACGATGTTGCTTATGTTGCTTTTTGGCAACAGTCTGGGAGTGGGTCTGTCTAGACTGGTGCCTTCTCTCGGATCGTGTAGCTCACATTCCATCTGAGTCGTCAGTTCTTTGGCGGTTTGGTCTCGCACACAAGAATTCTATTTTCTTTAAGATTTCTTAATATAAATTCTACGACACGACTAGGATACGTTAGAGGACACGTTATGAGAGGGGAAAAGTACCGTATCTTACAGAATATCATGCAAGGCAAAATCCAAGGTAGAAGAGGTCCAGGAAGAAGAGGCATGTCCTGGCTGAAAAACCTGAGAGGGTGGTATGGTGTCAGTTCTACTAGCCTGTTTCGTGCCGCTTCTGATAAAATAAAAATCGTTATAATGATCTCCGACGTCCTCGGAGGACATGGCACGTAAAGAAGAAAAAGAAGAGTAGGAAGGGAACTAAAGGTCCGGAATGTCATAGCCCCGCTTGACATGGTAAGGCTTGATACCCTTTGAGGTTGCCAGGTGTCAGAGGGGCTCTCTTAGCGACGGCCGGTTGCCCTTGATACCAACCAGTCTCTTCGGCACGGCTCACGTGACACTGTGGTGGTACACGTAGTAGAATAATATATCACTCACGGTTTGCAGAAGAATTTATTTACGTGGACGATATATATACAAATGTACCAGAGATACAAACACTTGTGAGGGAACTTCTGACTGTTTGCGCCTGACTGTCTTGATGGAACTTGTGTGGATCGAACTGTCTTGTTTATTCGGGGGCCCAGGTATTTATATTATCTCCAGGTATACTGGTCCCTCATCTGGGGGTGATTATTTTTCTATTTTCGGCTATTTGTCGCTTTGGTGATTACCGATTCTCTGGAGAAACATCTTGTCGTAATTTCCCCGAAGATTACACCATTGACCCTAATCAAATATTTTTGGAAATCCGTACGAAAATATTTGGATAATCACCGTAATGCCCTGGTAAAACTAAAAGTACAAATATTTCTTAATCTGCTCGAGGATTACATTACGGACCCTAATAAAATATTTTCGGAAATTGTCCGAAAATATTTGGGTGATTATTGTAATGCCCTTGAAAAACTAAGTAATAAAAATGTAGCGGCTCGTTGCCGCTACAACACCTTTGGATTAAGGGTTTGGAGGTTCTTGGTTGTTCGTTTGACCGGAGTTCCAGTCGGAGCGGTATCGTCCAATGGTTCATTGCGAAATTAAGCCCTCACATCGCGACAAGGTGACTTGAGGGCCAGAGACAGACAATATTAGAAGGTTAAAACTATGTAGGCACGACCCTTCGTTGTATTATTAAGTATTTTTATGCAAATCCTTTGCAAATTTCATGTTTACGTAATGTGGGTTGTAATAATTTACTATAAAATCCCAGGAAGCCCCCGGTTGCGAAATTAGCGTGCTTTATGTGAAATTAGCATAAATTGCATAAACGTAATATTTTTTGCAAGGCCGCAAAACCTGCAAATTAATAGGCACATTAGCCCCATCAAGCTGAAAGCAATAGCTGGCGAACTTTTCTCAATTTATATTTATTTCTTTGCGATTGTTTGTTGCGGAAATTGTTTCTGTGCGACTCGTTGCGTCCGAGTTTCTCGAGCACCGTTGGCGGAAAATTGGAAGAAATGTGTTAATTAAAACTTCCAACAAAAGAAGCACAGAAGAACAAATCGAGTTAAAAGCGAGCGAAAACTCGTTGGAGTTACCTTAATAGATTTTTTGTGCGAGTATTATCAAATGCGCTGTTTATATGTTTGTCGAGGTTAAAATTAGCGACTGGGGATTCGGTAAACTCGGTCGATTTAAAGTTAATGATGGAATGTTTGCTTGAGTCTACGTGCCAGACGCTCGCGGCGACGATTCTGGGCACGGCACGTCTATCTAATATTTGCTTTATTGATCTGTTCTATGTTTAGCCAATTTGTTCCAAATCAAACTCACAATAAGACATTAAGACCACATCAATGAATATAACATAATACATTTTGCTTATTTAAATTGATAGATAATACACTGAATCTTTTGCAAATAATGGCAATTATTCAAACAAACTTTTCTTAGTTGCAAGAAACTCAAACCAAGTTTAAGTAAAAAAAAACTAGCAATTAACTATATTTTTTTTTGCAGGGGTAGGGTGAAGAGTGGAGTGAAGTTGTTGGGAGCGACGGCGAGTGATCCGACTTCTTGGAACATCACGGTGGAGACTAACCCCAGGCACACGGGGGCGACGGTGACGGCGGTGCGTAAGGAGCCGATGGAGCCGCCGAGCGAGGGCGCTTCCCAGGCCTCGCCGCCGGGAGGAGAGTAAGTTATTAAGACCGGCGGTTAATTTATTTCGCGTCTGCTCGAGTCGAGATTTACGAGAGATTTTCGGTAAACAGCGAGAGCGAGATGAAGATTTCGGCGTTTTCGAAGAACTTAAAGGGGAATGGATTATTAATATGTTCGTTGGGTTTCAAGGAAATTAGATGGTCGAGATTATGAAACTAATTTGAAACTCTTGTGCTACAAGTTCACGTTTATATTTATAACGTCATATTTATCCAAGTTCGCCTGTGTACAACGTAAATATTTATCCAAGTTCACGTTGATTCAACTTCATGTTGATTCAACTTCATGTAGATTTAACTTCATGATGATACAACAACCTCCCTGTTCAATTTCGTCCATTTATTTTTGTTCGAAAAACTAGACTAGACAGACAAGACTAGAGAGACAAGACTAGACAGACAAGATTAGATAGACAAGACTAGACAGACCAGACTAGACAGACAAGACTAGACAGACAAGACTAAACAGGCAAGACTAGACAGACAAGACTAGACAGACAAGACTAGACAGACTAGACAGACAAGACTAGACAGACAAGACTAGACAGACAAGACTAGACAGACAAGACTAGACAGACAAGACTAGACAGACAAGACTAGACAGACAAGACTAGACAAACAAGACTAGACAGACAAGACTAGACAGACAAGACTAGACAGACAAGACTAGACAGATAAGACTAGGCCGACAAAACTAGGCAGACAAGACTAGACAGACAAGACTAGACAGACAAGACTAGACAGACAAGACTAGACAGACAAGACTAGACAGACAAGACTAGACAGACAAGACAGACAAGACTAGACAGACAAGACTAGACAGACAAGACTAGACAGATAAGACTAGGCCGACAAAACTAGGCAGACAAGACTAGACAGACAAGACTAGACAGACAAGACTAGACAGACAAGACTAGACAGACAAGACTAGACAGACAAGACAGACAAGACTAGACAGACAAGACTAGACAGACAAGACTAGACAGACAAGACTAGACAGACAAGACTAGACAGACAAGACTAGACAGACAAGACTAGACAGACAAGACTAGACAGACAAGACTAGACAGACAAGACTAGACAGACAAGACTAGACAGACAAGACTAGACAGACAAGACTAGACAGACAAGACTAGACAGACAAGACTAGACAGACAAGACTAGACAGACAAGACTAGACAGACAAGACTAGACAGACAAGACTAGACAGACAAGACTAGACAGACAAGACTAGACAGACAAGACTAGACAGACAAGACTAGACAGACAAGACTAGACAGACAAGACTAGACAGACAAGACTAGACAGACAAGACTAGACAGACAAGACTAGACAGACAAGACTAGACAGACAAGACTAGACAGACAAGACTAGACAGACAAGACTAGACAGACAAGACTAGACAGACAAGACTAGACTAGACAGACAAGACTAGACAGACAAGACTAGACAGACAAGACTAGACAGACAAGACTAGACAGACAAGACTAGACAGACAAGACTAGACAGACAAGACTAGACAGACAAGACTAGACAGACAAGACTAGACAGACAAGACTAGACAGACAAGACTAGACAGACAAGACTAGACAGACAAGACTAGACAGACAAGACTAGACAGACAAGACTAGACAGACAAGACTAGACAGACAAGACTAGACAGACAAGACTAGACAGACAAGACTAGACAGACAAGACTAGACAGACAAGACTAGACAGACAAGACTAGACAGACAAGACTAGACAGACAAGACTAGACAGACAAGACTAGACAGACAAGACTAGACAGACAAGACTAGACAGACAAGACTAGACAGACAAGACTAGACAGACAAGACTAGACAGACAAGACTAGACAGACAAGACTAGACAGACAAGACTAGACAGACAAGACTAGACAGACAAGACTAGACAGACAAGACTAGACAGACAAGACTAGACAGACAAGACTAGACAGACAAGACTAGACAGACAAGACTAGACAGACAAGACTAGACAGACAAGACTAGACAGACAAGACTAGACAGACAAGACTAGACAGACAAGACTAGACAGACAAGACTAGACAGACAAGACTAGACAGACAAGACTAGACAGACAAGACTAGACAGACAAGACTAGACAGACAAGACTAGACAGACAAGACTAGACAGACAAGACTAGACAGACAAGACTAGACAGACAAGACTAGACAGACAAGACTAGACAGACAAGACTAGACAGACAAGACTAGACAGACAAGACTAGACAGACAAGACTAGACAGACAAGACTAGACAGACAAGACTAGACAGACTAGACAGACAAGACTAGACAGACAAGACTAGACAGACAAGACTAGACAGACAAGACTAGACAAACAAGACTAGACAGACAAGACTAGACAGACAAGACTAGACAGACAAGACTAGACAGACAAGACTAGACAGACAAGACTAGACAGACAAGACTAGACAGACAAGACTAGACAGACAAGACTAGACAGACAAGACTAGACAGACAAGACTAGACAGACAAGACTAGACAGGCAAGACTAGACAGACAAGACTAGACAGACAAGACTAGACAGACAAGACTAGACAGACAAGACTAGACAGACAAGACTAGACAGACAAGACTAGACAGACAAGACTAGACAGACAAGACTAGGCAGACAAGACTAGACAGACAAGACTAGACAGACAAGACTAGACAGACAAGACTAGACAGACAAGACTAGACAGACAAGACTAGACAGACAAGACTAGACAGACAAGGCTAGACAGACACGACTAGACAGACAAGACTAGACAGACAAGACTAGACAGACAAGACTAGACAGACAAGACTAGACAGACAAGACTAGACAGACAAGACTTGACAGACAAGACTAGACAGACAAGACTAGACAGACAAGACTAGACAGACAAGACTAGACAGACAAGACTAGACAGACAAGACTAGACAGACAAGACTAGACAGACAAGACTAGACAGACAAGACTAGACAGACAAGACTAGACAGACAAGACTAGACAGACAAGACTAGACAGACAAGACTAGACAGACAAGACTAGACAGACAAGACTAGACAGACAAGACTAGACAGACAAGACTAGACAGACAAGACTAGACAGACAAGACTAGACAGACAAGACTAGACAGACAAGACTAGACAGACAAGACTAGACAGACAAGACTAGACAGACAAGATTAGACAGACAAGACTAGACAGACAAGACTAGACAGACAAGACTAGACCGACAAGACTAGACCGACAAGACTAGACAGACAAGACTAGACAGACAAGACTAGACAGACAAGTCTAGATGGACAGACTTCTTAGAAAGGGATTGCTTTAATTAAATTACCATTAGACTACATATGCTTGATATGCTTGACATTAGAGGGATGAATCAGATTAGTTTAAAAAGTCTTTACGTGTTGTAATTCTGTTGGAAAAAGCCGAGGAATGTTTTCAATGAGAGTTTTTCATTCTTTCCGGCGAGTTATTGCAGCCGGAAAAATATTCCTCTCGAGTTTGCGACCTCGTTTTCGAAAGTTCCGGGCGGATTCGACATAAAAGTTGATTGCTCGCAGCCGTGTGGCGACGTTTCTCAGACACTTATTATTCTCCGGCCACGATTCCCACTTCGAATTAACGGCAGCAAACCGTTGGTTTAAATGGGTTAAAATGGTTTAATGGAAAGTCACTTTTTTGCCTTCGCATATTTTTCTTCGCAGAAAAATATTCACGAGAAATTGACAATTCAAATTATTTAGTTTCTAACTTAAATATATTATTGTTACTACCCAGACTAGTTCTAACAGACTAGTTTGACAAGTTGGAATCAACTTCGCATTGATATAAGTTCACGTTGATTCTACTTCACGATGATACAATGTCGCATTATTGAAACGTCATTTTACTACAACTTTACGCAGATACAATGTCACATTGATGAAACGTCATGTTAATACAACTTCACGTTGATACAATGTCTGATTCATGAAAGTTCATGTTAATATAACTTCACGTTGATACAATGTCACATTGATCATTGATGAAAGCTCATGTTAATACAACTTCACGTTGATACAATGTAACATTGATGAAAGCTCATGTTAATACAACTTCACGTTGATACAATGTTACATTGATGAAAGCTCATTTTAATACAACTTCAAGTTGATAAAATGTGACATTGATGAAACGTTATGTTAATACAACTTTTCGTTGATAAAATGTAACATTGATGGATGTTCATGTTAATACAACTTCACGCTGATACAATGTAACATTGAAGAAACGTCTTGTTAATACAACTTCACGTTGATCAAATGTGACATTGATGAAACGTCATGTTAATACAACTTCACGCTGATACAATGTCACATTGAAAAAACGTCTTGTTAATACAACTTCACGTTCATCAAATGTGACATTGAAGAAACGACATATTAATACAACTTCACGTTGATAAAATGTGACATTTATGAAATACAACAAAATACATCATGTTAATACAACTTCAGACTGTTGGATACAATGTGACATTGATGAAACGTCATATTAATACAACTTCACGTTGATACAATTTCATGTCGATATAACCTCACGTCTGTCTATCAGAAGAAATACATTCACATAAACTTTTTTAATCTCCAACTTGCTTCATAATAAATCCAAAAATATTTGTTACATTTCGGTAGATTTTATTTATAAGGGGTCTTCCAATAAGAGGTTTCATTTTGATATGTAAAAAAAACGAGTATTTTTATACGAAATCATCGGATGTTTATTTAATTTTAAAGAGGAGGGTATGTTATTAATAATGGAAAACAATATTAGCCAAATGGCCGCCAGGGCTATGCTTGCAGGATCATTTTCTTTTCTTGAAATTTTCCATCACCATTTGCGGCTTTATATCCTAGATAACTTCACGAATTCTATTTTTGAGGTGTTGAATAGATTGTGGGCCATTGCTATAGACCTCATCTTCCACGTAGCCGCAAAGAGAAAAGTCTGGAGTTGTTAAATCATAAGACCTCGATGGCCAATTGTGATCGCCTTTTGGAGAAATAACACGATCAGGAAACTTTTCACGCAAAATAGCGATGGTATCATTACTTGTGTGGCGCTTAGCGCCGTCTTGTTGAAAATAAACGTCATCCACATCAATATCTTACAATGGCGGCCATACAAAATCATTAATCATTCTGCATTATCGAATTCATTCGTCGTAATTGTTGCTCCAACCTCAGTTTCGAAAAAGTTAGGTCCAATGACCCCGCCAGACCAAAAACAGCACCAAACAGTCACACGTTGAAAATGGAGAGGCTTTTCAACAATAATTCTAGGGTTTCCGAGCCCCAAATGCGACAATTTTGCTTGTTAACGTAGCATCCGAGATGAAAATGGGCCTAATCACTCAAGATGATTTTTTGATGAAATTCCGGCTTGATGCATTCAGCTTGATGCATTTTCATCACAATCAGCAAAGGCACGACGTAGACGTGATGGTCGGTAGACGTGAGTTCTTGTGTTAACTGAACTTTAAAAGCCTTAAGACCTAAGTCTTTATGCAAAATACGGTGAAAAGTAGTTTGTAGAATGCCCAATTCCAAAGATCGTCGAGAAATGGACAAACCTGGGCCTCAACACTATGGGCTTCAACAGCAATATTCTCAGTTGTTCTTGAGCGACGTGCACGAGTTCGGTTCTTCACATCACTAACTTGTCTTAACAGCTCAAACGGTTACACCAGTTTCACAATTGCTGGCCGAGATGGTGCTTCACGACGACCCAAAAATGCTTTAGTTTCTCGAACTCTGACCGCGAATATTTCGCCATTTTTGTAGTGAATTTTAATAACTTCAATGCGTTGTTGAAACGCATATCGTTCCATTTTTATTAATGGCATAGTTTTTACTAGTCATATGTTCAGTAGTTACAAGTTGACTCATGGCAACTGTTAAAATGGCGGGCTATTGAAAATGAACCTCTTATTGCAAGACCCTTTATAAACAAGATCAGTTTATTTGAGCGAAAAAAAAACCGTTTCTTTTCTCTGCGCTATTCTTCCTATATAGAGGATCATATCACTGACGAACATCTATAATTCATGTCGTTTTTATTATTCGCCAACAATCGCGAATTTCGTCGCAAAAACAAAAGAAAATTGGATGGGATAAAGCCAGCAAAAAAAAAATCCATAAAATCATATCATTCTCTTATATCCGCACCTAAATATTGGTTTTATTTTCATTCGACAAGATTTAAATTTAACACTAAACCTACCAAGCGCGGTCAAATGACCGTTTTTGAAATTTCGTTTAAAAATTTTCGTGTACAACGTTACTGTATTAACTTATTGACTTTTCCTATAATATACATACAACCATTTTTCAATATTTACAACTTTCTTTATTGTTGACTTTACGAAAAAACGTCTAGTCTACCGCGAACGGTCATTTGACCGTTTGAAAAATTCATGAAAAATTCATTATTTACGACAAATTCTTCGGAGAGCGCACTCCTGAAATTGTTTTACGAGTCTACAATGTAATTGTGCCGACACAGTGCCGACAAAAGCGCGATAAGAACAAATGAACGCGATTCTTTGTACGACAGTACGGTCTGGCGATCTGAACAGAAAGCATCAAGTTTGCACAGTGCATCAATACAAAATATTACGTGGTATAAATGATAGTTTCGACAAAGTCAACAGAGCTAACAATATTTTATGGTATGATTTACATTTATAAATAACAAATTTAAACCACTAATCTTTATACTCCTAAACTACGATAAACTCTAGCAACTACAACATCTTCTGTCACTTTTGGCACACTCAGCTGAAGATACTTTATCTGAGCCGTTTCGCTACGTCAAAGCAAGTGACTTGAGACGGTCAAGACCTGAGGTGTCAGGGGCTGAGGGCCAAAGGGAAAAAATACAGAAGATTGGATGTTATCATACCTAATTTTGATAAAGATTGGGTGAGATTCTTGCACACGACACTATTTGCACACTGTGCTCGTGTGCAAGAATCTCACCCAATCTTTATCAAAATTAGGTATGATAACATCCAATCTGACAAAAAATAAATGAAGGGTCTAGTCGTGGAAGAGCACCGGTTTATAATATTTTCAAGGAAATATCATGACCGACAGGATACGCTAAACGAAATATTATAAATATAAGGGCAGAGTTGAGTCAGAATTTTCCTGGATTATTGATCATGACATGATTTAGAGGCAGGAATTAGAGGCATTTCTATGGAATGTATCTAATGCAAAATTGTATGCATTTATTAGACTTCTATATGCACCTATTTATGGAAAGCGAAATGGGGACCGTCATTTTTCTCTACAACTATGAGCCGAAATGAATTCGCAGAAATCATGAGATTTATTCGGTTTGCCAACAAAAATTAACGCTTACAAAACGATAAGTTTGCTTTGATCTCTGCAGTTTGGTACAAATTTATCGAAAACAGTCAAAATTGTTATAACCCAGCACATCTTACTAATGAACAGTTGTTTCCTACAAATGCACGTTGTAGATTTACTCAATACATGCCCAACAAACCGGACAAATTTGGCATAAAATTCTGGTTAGCTTCTGATGTAAGTAGTAAGTATATAGTAAACGGCTTTCCATATTTGGGAAAAGATGAAGAGAGAGTATCAACGGTTTAACTTGGGGAGTTTGTAAGTTTGAAATTAGCAGAACCATATACGGGCCATGGGAGAAATATAACAGCTGACAACTTTTTAACAAGCGCGTCATTAGCGAGTAAACTTCTAGCAAAAAAAACACGCTTGTTGGAACTATCCGTAGAAATAAAAGAGTGCTACCAAAATTAGCGAGACAGGCAAAGGATAGTATGACAATTGAATAATTTTATTCTTTCAATTTATAAAGCTAAACCCAATAAAAAAGTATTGATACTTAGTTCAATGTATACATCCGTTGAATTTCAAAAAAAAACACTCGTATACCAGACAATTAAATTTTACAATAGCACAAAATTCGGTACAGATGTAAGCGATCAAATGAACAGAAAATGTAGTATCTAAATCTCAAAGATGGCCTTTACAGGTATTTTTCAATATATTAGATTTATCCAGAATAAATGCTTGCATTTTATATAAGGAAACGACGGGTGAAGAAATATCGAGACAAGAATTTTTATTTCAATTGCCAAAAGAGCTTGGGACCGAATATCAGAAGGAGAGACAGCTAAGCAAAGAACAAAAACAATAATAAACACGGCTACAGATTCTTCTGTACGGAAATCTTGTCAAATAAGATATTGTAAAGTCAATAAGACACAAAATTTGTGTAAAATGTAAAAAATGCGTATGTTTGATAATACAAAATGCTGTTATTTGTAATAAAATGTGCTGAAAATGCATAATAAGGTAAATAAAACTTTCTAAATAGAAACGCGAGGAGTGGGTTTTTATTGTAGCACCAGAAAAATGTCTTGTTTACTCTCCAATTGGTTAAAATCTATTTCTATATTAAGATACATACTTTATTTTAAAACGGTCATTTGGCCGCTCATGGTAGGATTAGGTATAAGTATATGAAATCTCGGTAGGTTTCGTGATAATTTCCAAAATATAGACACCAAAAGATACTAACCGATCCAGCTCAAAGAAACGAATAAATTACATTTACAATTGATTCGAAACAACTTCACATTGATACAACTTGATGTAAATACAACTTCACGTTGGTTCGCCTTCACGTTGATACAACTTCATCTTGATACCCACTTTTCTTTTATTTTGCGACGAAATTCTCGATTGTTGGCGAATAATTAAAAACGCCATCAATTATAGATGTTCGTCAGTGATATGATCTTGCCACATTGTCACGTTAAGTGACAATGTGACGGGGTGCTTGACCCCGCTGAGGGTAGGTAAAGTAAAGTAAAGCAAAAAAAACACTAAAAACACTAATTCTCCTCGGATAACTTTTCGCAAATTTCTCAATGACTTCGTTAGGTTGTAGATTAGCAGAGATATCTCGGTGAATATACATGGAAGCAAAACCAGTTAACCTGTCTTGGATCAGTGGCGTACGAAGGTACGCTTTTATTAGTTTAAGCGCAGAGAAGCTGCGCTCCACACTACAGATGCTTACTGGTAATGTAGCAAGAATTTGTAACAACATTTTTATATTTGGAAAAAACTCATTTGTCTCTTGGTGCGCTTCAACTTAACCTGTTGTTTGGGGGAGATGTTGTCTACCACTCCATAGCTCCTTCCAAAGAGTTATTTCTCCCGATAACGAGAGAGGATGAGGTAAATCGTCACTGTAAACGCGTGCAGCTGCTACTATCGAGGTCAGATTTTCTGTGTTTACGTTGGCAGTTGTTAGAAGGCGGTACAGATCGAGAATCGAAGAGTACTCCGCTCTCGAAAAGCGACTCGTCAACTGTCCCAACACAAAGTCTATGAAAGGGAGGAATACATTTAGTCTAAAACAATACACGATATGACATTATACTGGAGTTTAAAAAAAACATTGAAAAATATTGTGTTGCACCAAACAAAAAGTATGTGTAGTATACATACAATAATTTAAGAAATAAATTCAATATTTACTAACATTTATTAGATTTATTTATTAAAACTTAATTAAGATTTATCTATTAATTATTTTACCAATTAATTTATTAATAGTGCTACCCGTCGAAAGGCAGTTTTCCCTTAAGAAGAACGGGTAAGAAACTCAAGGGTTGCACATCCACCTATGTATTAATATTTACCTGTAATATTCGTTAGCATCAGATGCTTCTATTTGAGCGATGAGTTGAACGTTTGGTAGTTCTGGGTAACTGGACTGGGAATCTCCAAAGGTTCTACAATAATACACGCCTCTTGGAAAATTTCTTCATATTTAGTTTCTCTATACCTTTTTAGTATTCTTACTACACTTTCTATCATCTCATAACAAAGGTTAAGATCTAATGCAACAGCCTGCAGTTGCTGTGAAAGCGAAACTGTGATTTCAAATACTGCGGCGGTTACCATTAAGATAAAATAAAGTCGAATCGTTTAATAGAAGCCAGAAAACTTGCACTTTTCAATGACGGAAAATGACGAAGTTCTGCCGATTTCTTCAAAAAACTGTACGATAGGTTCAAAGAGCTCTTTGAATTGAAGGAGCGCATCATGCCTTTCAACCCAGCGTGTATCACTAAGACTTTGCAACTTGACTCTTTTCATCTGTGGATGTTTTTTAAGGATAGCTTGTCTGAAAAGTTGCAATCTTTTAGCTGACTCTCGTACAAAACTGGTTACATTGTTTACTATTGCCATCATATTACGAACACTAGGCAAGCTGCATGCCTTCGCGACAGCTAGGTTTAGTTTATGCGCGGCACAGTGCATGTAAGGCGTTAGCGGTTGGATCCCGGACACGTATTGTAATAAGCTACCGTCCTCTTATGCTTGTCTCTGTCAAAGTCATCACAGCAATTTGCCGAGAATATCTCCCTCAAATGTTGCTCGGCGCCCACGTTCAAAAACGTAAGGGCACTCTACCCTTATGTCTAAGACCTAGATACCAATCACTAGTATACGTAAATGGAGGAGACCTAGGTCCCAGTTAAACTGTTGCGCCAAAAAGGAGAAGAAGAACTATGAAAATATATTTTCCGATGAGTTCACTTAGATTTGCCACGGAAGAACTCGTATGCTTTTGGGGGGGGGCTTGAACCCCTTAGCTGGTGTTTTTTTGTCGCTGATTACGAATCTGTTATTAAAATGTTCAAAAACAAAATGGCGGATTTAATATGGCGACCAATTTTTCGTAAAACTCATTTAATTTTTACAAAAATCTGTACCTAGGGCTTCATAATTTCGTTAATTGCGAATGAGTTATCACAATTTTATAAAACAAAACGCCGGACAAAATATGACGGAAAATTTTTCGAAATCTTATCAGATTGAAATTGCATAATTATAAGTTTTTCACGTTCTTGATCAGGTATCAATTATCAAAAACAAACTCATGGCGCTACAGCCCAGGACGGGCCTTGGCCTCCTCCCACGGACCACGGACGCCTACACTTGTGCTTGGTTTCTTGATCTTAGACACAAGTGTAGGGGAGCCCTTATAGTTTTTAACGTGGATGGCGAGGCACTAATCGGGGTTTCGAGACAGATTTTACTGCGATAACTTTTCCAGAGCCATCTACAGGAGAGCGGTGGTTTATTTTTCACAATGTCCAGGATATGAAGGTATCAATTATCAGGGTTCAAAAAAAAAATCCAAATTTCAAAAATCAAGATGGCGGGTCCAATACGAAGGACATTAAAAAAAAAACCTGCGCATTAAGGGTTATTCGCACTGGACCAAATACGTATAGGCAAGTTTGGGCATGCAATTCGTTAGAATTTAGAATTCGTACATTATTACTTACCCAATAAACATGAAACTGGCCCGGGATGTATTGGGCCGTTCATTATTTTTAAAGTTTTGTGTCAATATAATATTTAGAAAAATGTTTCCCCTCGCAATTGGTAGTCTTTTTTTGAATGAGAAAAAACTGTTATATAATAATGTCAAAATATTCAGGATCACCCTTCAATAAGCAGAGTTTATATCACACGCTTCAATAAAAATAGGCAACGGTTAGGTTAGGTTAGGCAGAGAATGTGTTGCGAGAAATTCTGATAAAATATTCGTAATCAGCGACGTAAAAATCCCTATATACGCCATTTTGTAAAAATTTATATAATTATTTCCAAGAAACATCCGCCATATTAAATCCGACATTTTGTTTTTGAAATTTTTGATAACATATTCGTGATCAGCGACAAAAATAACCAGAATTTTAGATATATAAGACGAGATATTATATTTTAGTCCACTTTTTCGGCAATTCAGTCCACTGTGCGTTGGATCAACTTCGCGTTGATGCAGCTTCACCTTATTTTTATTATATTTAGCTTATGGTCTATTCGACCATACATAGGAGAGAGAGTAAATATAGTATATATAACGTCAATACTAGCACATATATCACAAGCATAATTGCAATTATTGTCTTTATTATCACAGCTCTAGGCGTAATTGTTCGAGCCAGGAGATGTCCTCCGGTGTCGCGTGTAACAAGTCGTAGCTCGTTCCAGGAAGGCTGTTAGCGGGCATTCGCGGGTGATGTGTTCCATTGTTTGAGAGGCAGCACCGCATTCGCACTCTGGACTGGGGAGCTTCACCTTGAAATAATGTCATCGTTACAAAGTCATGTTGCTACAATATAAAGTTGATGTAACTCCATGTCAGGTTGCCGTAACTTCTCGTCTATCTGATCTTGAAAATAAGTTTTATAGTTTTATAATTACTTATTATGAAGACATCGGGCGTGCATAATTAAAGTTCAGGCGGGGTTAATTAATCTGAACAAGTTGATAGTGTTTTGAGTCGTCTTGCAAGGAGTTTCTGGAACGTCGGACGTGTCCAGGAGCCGTTTAATGCTATCCAGACCGTTCTCGACATCCAGTTGAAAGAGGAATTAATTAGTTCTTCCGGCATAATTAAAACTTTCTTTTCTGGTCTTAATATTAATTAAAAAAAACGCTTTAAAGACAGGACAAGGACAGGAATGAACCGACAATTTTAATTTTGAAAATAGACAGACTAAATTAATCTTGTCTGTCTAATCCCTGCCTGTTTAGTCTTGTCTGTTTAGTCTTGTCTGTTTAGTCTTGTCTGTTTAGTCTTATCTGTTTAGTCTTGTCTGTCTAGTCTTGTCTGTCTAGTCTTGTCTGTCTAGTCTTGTATGTCTAGTCTTGTCTGTCTAGTCTTGTCAGTCTAGTCTTGTCTGTCTAGTCTTGTCTGTCTAGTCTTGTCTGTCTAGTCTTGTCTGTCTAGTCTTGTCTGTCTAGTCTTGTCTGTCTAGTCTTGTCTGTCTAGTCTTGTCTGTCTAGTCTTGTCTGTCTAGTCTTGTCTGTCTAGTCTTGTCTGTCTAGTCTTGTCTGTCTAGTCTTGTCTGTCTAGTCTTGTCTGTCTAGTCTTGTCTGTCTAGTCTTGTCTGTCTAGTCTTGTCTGTCTAGTCTTGTCTGTCTAGTCTTGTCTGTCTAGTCTTGTCTGTCTAGTCTTGTCTGTCTAGTCTTGTCTGTCTAGTCTTGTCTGTCTAGTCTTGTCTGTCTAGTCTTGTCTGTCTAGTCTTGTCTGTCTAGTCTTGTCTGTCTAGTCTTGTCTGTCTAGTCTTGTCTGTCTAGTCTTGTCTGTCTAGTCTTGTCTGTCTAGTCTTGTCTGTCTAGTCTTGTCTGTCTAGTCTTGTCTGTCTAGTCTTGTCTGTCTAGTCTTGTCTGTCTAGTCTTGTCTGTCTAGTCTTGTCTGTCTAGTCTTGTCTGTCTAGTCTTGTCTGTCTAGTCTTGTCTGTCTAGTCTTGTCTGTCTAGTCTTGTCTGTCTAGTCTTGTCTGTCTAGTCTTGTCTGTCTAGTCTTGTCTGTCTAGTCTTGTCTGTCTAGTCTTGTCTGTCTAGTCTTGTCTGTCTAGTCTTGTCTGTCTAGTCTTGTCTGTCTAGTCTTGTCTGTCTAGTCTTGTCTGTCTAGTCTTGTCTGTCTAGTCTTGTCTGTCTAGTCTTGTCTGTCTAGTCTTGTCTGTCTAGTCTTGTCTGTCTAGTCTTGTCTGTCTAGTCTTGTCTGTCTAGTCTTGTCTGTCTAGTCTTGTCTGTCTAGTCTTGTCTGTCTAGTCTTGTCTGTCTAGTCTTGTCTGTCTAGTCTTGTCTGTCTAGTCTTGTCTGTCTAGTCTTGTCTGTCTAGTCTTGTCTGTCTAGTCTTGTCTGTCTAGTCTTGTCTGTCTAGTCTTGTCTGTCTAGTCTTGTCTGTCTAGTCTTGTCTGTCTAGTCTTGTCTGTCTAGTCTTGTCTGTCTAGTCTTGTCTGTCTAGTCTTGTCTGTCTAGTCTTGTCTGTCTAGTCTTGTCTGTCTAGTCTTGTCTGTCTAGTCTTGTCTGTCTAGTCTTGTCTGTCTAGTCTTGTCTGTCTAGTCTTGTCTGTCTAGTCTTGTCTGTCTAGTCTTGTCTGTCTAGTCTTGTCTGTCTAGTCTTGTCTGTCTAGTCTTGTCTGTCTAGTCTTGTCTGTCTAGTCTTGTCTGTCTAGTCTTGTCTGTCTAGTCTTGTCTGTCTAGTCTTGTCTGTCTAGTCTTGTCTGTCTAGTCTTGTCTGTCTAGTCTTGTCTGTCTAGTCTTGTCTGTCTAGTCTTGTCTGTCTAGTCTTGTCTGTCTAGTCTTGTCTGTCTAGTCTTGTCTGTCTAGTCTTGTCTGTCTAGTCTTGTCTGTCTAGTCTTGTCTGTCTAGTCTTGTCTGTCTAGTCTTGTCTGTCTAGTCTTGTCTGTCTAGTCTTGTCTGTCTAGTCTTGTCTGTCTAGTCTTGTCTGTCTAGTCTTGTCTGTCTAGTCTTGTCTGTCTAGTCTTGTCTGTCTAGTCTTGTCTGTCTAGTCTTGTCTGTCTAGTCTTGTCTGTCTAGTCTTGTCTGTCTAGTCTTGTCTGTCTAGTCTTGTCTGTCTAGTCTTGTCTGTCTAGTCTTGTCTGTCTAGTCTTGTCTGTCTAGTCTTGTCTGTCTAGTCTTGTCTGTCTAGTCTTGTCTGTCTAGTCTTGTCTGTCTAGTCTTGTCTGTCTAGTCTTGTCTGTCTAGTCTTGTCTGTCTAGTCTTGTCTGTCTAGTCTTGTCTGTCTAGTCTTGTCTGTCTAGTCTTGTCTGTCTAGTCTTGTCTGTCTAGTCTTGTCTGTCTAGTCTTGTCTGTCTAGTCTTGTCTGTCTAGTCTTGTCTGTCTAGTCTTGTCTGTCTAGTCTTGTCTGTCTAGTCTTGTCTGTCTAGTCTTGTCTGTCTAGTCTTGTCTGTCTAGTCTTGTCTGTCTAGTCTTGTCTGTCTAGTCTTGTCTGTCTAGTCTTGTCTGTCTAGTCTTGTCTGTCTAGTCTTGTCTGTCTAGTCTTGTCTGTCTAGTCTTGTCTGTCTAGTCTTGTCTGTCTAGTCTTGTCTGTCTAGTCTTGTCTGTCTAGTCTTGTCTGTCTAGTCTTGTCTGTCTAGTCTTGTCTGTCTAGTCTTGTCTGTCTAGTCTTGTCTGTCTAGTCTTGTCTGTCTAGTCTTGTCTGTCTAGTCTTGTCTGTCTAGTCTTGTCTGTCTAGTCTTGTCTGTCTAGTCTTGTCTGTCTAGTCTTGTCTGTCTAGTCTTGTCTGTCTAGTCTTGTCTGTCTAGTCTTGTCTGTCTAGTCTTGTCTGTCTAGTCTTGTCTGTCTAGTCTTGTCTGTCTAGTCTTGTCTGTCTAGTCTTGTCTGTCTAGTCTTGTCTGTCTAGTCTTCTCTGTCTAGTCTTATCTGTCTACTATTGTCTGTCTAATCTTGTCTCTCTAGTCTAGTCTGTCTGATCTTGATTTTGATCAATAATTCAATAATTCTTGATCAATAGTATCGTAGATATTGAAATGCGAAACTTGAATATTGATTGCTGAAAATTCTGCGGCAATAAAATGCAAATTTTTCTCAGCCCCTCTGATGTGTTTCGACTGATTCAATGAAAGCCGGTGTTGGATGTGTTTCGCGAAAAGTTTTTTCCCATTTCCTTTTCTGCCAATTTTACGCAACGTAGTTTCGCAAAGTTCGTAATTAGCGGATTAAAACTTCGCCCGTGAGGCGTGTCCAAAGTTTCCAGTATTTACTTAACATCTCAGGATGGGAAATTATTTGATTACAGACAGACAAAAATTGATAGGCAAGACTAGGTGAGACTAAACTAGTCTACTATCATCCGGTTAGTTTTGTCTGTCCATATCACTATGAAGTTGCATCAACATTAATTCTAGCTCAACTTAGAATAACGTGATTGTATCAGTAGGAATTTGCATTAATGTGAAGTTGCATCGACATGAAGTTGTAAGAATATGAAGTTGCATCAATATAATTCTAAGTTCAAGTTAGATTAACGTGAAGTTGTATCACTATGAAGTTGCATTAATGTGAAGTTGTACCGGTATGAAGTTGCAAAGTTGCATCAACATTAATTCTAGCTCAACTTAGATTAATCAACGTGAAACGTGAAACTGCAGTGTTATTACAAACGAAAATGTGCAAAACTGTGTTGCAAATATTCGCAATAACAATAAATAATCTTGAACGGATCAAAACGCGTTGAATTCTTTGTCAAGCAACAAATCCGCAACTCACCGGTGCCCAATTGAACACGATGTAATTAATATTTCACCGTAATCCTGCGTGGAGATCAATAATTCGCGCTGAACAAATCCCTCCGTATTTGTAAACATTCAACGCAAAATCGCGATTACCTCAAATATAATAATTGTTACTGCACAACACGTTTTCGCAATGTCGAGAGTGCGATAATTTTAAGGCGTCGCGGCGCTTTTGCGAAATAATTGGCGGAACGCCAGCGCCGTTTGGGCCCTTGATCCGCTGTGAAAAGGGACGATGGCGTGATAACGTATTTTAATCGGCGGACAGATTTTTTTGCGAACGCTCTAATTGCTTTTCGGGGTTCTGATATTTGGGATTAACGTTTCACAACTTTGCAAAACCGCCCGTTGCGTCCCTCGAATTCGCGCGCTGAATTTACAATGCGGATTTAATTATTGAAACGCTTAAACGTGAAAATTCTAAAACTAGAACAACTGGAATATTCATATTTCCGCCGTAACCTTAATCTTATAAGTGTCGGGTTGCAGAAAAGTAACTTAATTAGTATTCAAGGTAATAAGAGTATTAACTCTTTTCATAAATACTAACTAACCGGAACTTTCATAAAAAACTAAAACAAGGTTTTTCGAGTTTAACACGTTCATGGTCACGGTACGAGTTATCTCGTAGTTGTCTATGAGATATCATATACAAGTTTAACAAGATTTCAGATAAAAGTGTAACACGTTAACTGCCACGGTACGAGTTATCTCGTTTTTTATGCGATATCATATACAAGTTTAACAAGTTTTTAGATACAAGTGTAACACGTTGACTGCCACGGTACGAGTTATCTCGTAGTTGTCTATGAGATATTATATACAAGTTTAACAAGTTTTTAGATACAATTTTAACACGTTGATGCCACGGTACGAGTTATCTCGTAGTTGTCTATGAGATATCATATACAAGTTTAACAACATTTCAGATACAAGTGTAACACGTTAACTGCCGCGGCACGAGTTATCTCGTTTTCTATACGATATCATATACAAGTTGAACAAGTTTTTAGATACAAGTGTAACACGTTGACTGCCACGGTACGAGTTATCTCGTAGTTGTCTATGAGATATTATATACAAGTTTAACAAATTTTTATATACAAGTTTAACCCGTTGTTGCCATAGTACGAGTTATCTCGTAGTTGTCTATGAGAGATATACAAGTTTAACAAGTTTTTAGATACAAGTGTAACACGTTGGCTGCCACGGTACGAGTTATCTCGTAGTTGTCTATGAGATATTATATACAATTTAACAAGTTTTTAGATACAAGTGTAACACGTTGACTGCCACGGTACGAGTTATCTCGTAGTTGTCTATGAGATATTATATACAAGTTTAACAAATTTTTAGACACAAGTTTAACCCGTTGTTGCCACAGTACGAGTTATCTCGTAGTTGTCTATGAGAGATATACAAGTTTAACAAGTTTTTAGATACAAGTGTAACACGTTGGCTGCCACGGTACGAGTTATCTCGTAGTTGTCTATGAGATATTATATACAATTTAACAAGTTTTTAGATACAAGTGTAACACGTTAACTGCCACGGTACGAGTTATCTTGTTTTCTATACGATATCATATACAAGTTTAACAAGTTTTTAGATACAAGTTTAACCCGTTGATGCCACAGTACGACTTATCTCGTAGTTGTCTATGAGAGATATACAAGTTTAACAAGTTTTTTGATACAAGTGTAACACGTTGGCTGCCACGGTACGAGTTATCTCGTAGTTGTCTATGAGATATTATATACAAGTTTAACAAGTTTTTAGATACAATTTTAACACGTTGATGCCACGGTACGAGTTATCTCGTAGTTGTCTATGAGATATCATATACAGGTTTAACAAGATTTCAGATACAAGTGTAACACGTTAACTGCGACGGTACGAGTTATCTCGTTAACACGTTGATGCCACGGTACGAGTTATCTCGTAGTTGTCTATGAGATATCATATACAAGTTTAACAAGATTTCAGATTCAAGTGTAACACGTTAACTGCCACTGTACGAGTTATCTCGTTTTCTATGCGATATCATATACAAGTTTAACAAGTTTTTAGATACAAGTGTAACACGTTGACTGCCACGGTACGAGTTATCTCGTAGTTGTCTATGATATATTATATACAAGTTTAACAAATTTTTAGACACAAGTTTAACCCGTTGTTGCCACAGTACGAGTTATCTCGTAGTTGTCTATAAGAGATATACAAGTTTAACAAGTTTTTAGATGCAGGTGTAACACGTTGGCTGCCACGGTACGAGTTATCTCGTAGTTGTCTATGAGATATTATATACAAGTTTAACAAGTTTTTAGATACAATTTTAACACGTTGATGCCACGGTACGAGTTATCTCGTAGTTGTCTATGAGATATCATATACAAGTTTATCAAGATTTCAGATACAAATGTAACACGTTAACTGCCACGGTACGAGTTATCTCGTTTTCTATGCGATATCATATACAAGTTTAACAAGTTTTTAGATACAAGTGTAACACGTTGACTGTCACAGTACGAGTTATCTCGTAGTTGTCTATGAGATATTATATACAAGTTTAACAAATTTTTAGACACAAGTTTAACCCGTTGTTGCCACAGTACGAGTTATCTCGTAGTTGTCTATGAGAGATATACAAGTTTAACAAGTTTTTAGATACAAGTGTAACACGTTGCCTGCCACGGTACGAGTTATCTCGTAGTTGTATATGAGATATTATATACAATTTAACAAGTTTTTAGATACAAGTGTAACACGTTAACTGCCACGGTACGAGTTATCTTGTTTTCTATGCGATATCATATACAAGTTCAACAAGTTTTTAGATACAAGTTTAACCCGTTGGTGCCACAGTACGACTTATCTCGTAGTTGTCTATGAGAGATATACAAGTTTAACAAGTTTTTAGATACAAGTGTAACACGTTGGCTGCCACGGTACGAGTTATCTCGTAGTTGTCTATGAGATATTATATACAAATTTAACAAGTTTTAGATACAATTTTAAACGTTGATGCCACGGTACGAGTTATCTCGTAGTTGTCTATGAGATATCATATACAAGTTTAACAAATTTTTAGACACAAGTTTAACCCGTTGTTGCCACAGTACGAGTTATCTCGTAGTTGTCTATGAGAGATATACAAGTTTAACAAGTTTTTAGATACAAGTGTAACACGTTGGCTGCCACGGTACGAGTTATCTCGTAGTTGTCTATGAGATATTATATACAAGTTTAACAAGTTTTTAGATACAATTTTTACACGTTGACTGCCACGGTACGAGTTATCTCGTAGTTGTCTATTAGATATCATTAAAGTTTAACAAGTTTTTAGATACAAGTGTAACACGTTAACTGCCACGGTACGAGTTATCTCGTTTTCTATGCGATATCATATACAAGTTTAACAAGTTTTTAGATACAAGTGTAACACGTTGACTTCCACGGTACGAGTTATCTCGTAGTTGTCTATGAGATATCATATACAAGTTTAACAAGTTTTTAGATACAAGTGTAGCATGTTGACTGCCACGGTACGACTTATCTCGTAGTTGTCTATGAGATGTTATATACAAGTTTAACATGTTTTTAGATACAAGTTTAACACATTGATGCCACGGTACGAGTTATCTCGTAGATATCTATGAGATATATGACCAGATAGATTTAGGTCCTAATTACTAGTTACCTGTGGTGGCGAACCTATGGCACGCGTGTCACAGCTGACACGTAGGAAAATTGTATTGGCACGCAAACTATTTCTCACGTGTGCCTTCTAAACTTTTTAAACTTAAACCTTCTAGTTTTCTAAAAGACCATTTTAACTTCCTCATTCTATTTTTGTGCAACATCAAAGGTGCAAAATATAGGACGTGTTATATTCAGGCTAATACGGTAACTGATTTTCACTATCAGAAATGTTCGTTCATTCATTTCAAAATGTGAAGATTTTAAAAAAAATGGCACGCGACCGGAAAAAGGTTCACCAAAGCTAATATAAGGCCGAGGCCGCACTACGGTTTTTCCCCGCGAGCGGTAACCGCTATAACCGTGAAACCGCTCGAAAAACACACAGTACGCTATGGGAAAAAATAGTCGCGGGTAAAAACCGCAGGTGAGGTCGCTTCTATTAGCTTACTTGAGTCACAAAATCACGCGATTAAAATCCGCGGCGGTTTAGCCGTATTGCGGCCTAGGCCTAAATGTTATAAATCAATAAACTTTTATAATAAGTATACTACTAGTCATGCGATGAAACGAGGAAGAGACTAATTTTGTATGTTCTATTATAAAATGTTTATTTGTTGTTGGCGAAAGACGAGAATTGGGAAAAGTAAATTAAACGTCACCGCAGAAAATTAACCGGGCATTACGGAAAGATTTTTTCTCGGTCCCGGACAATCTCATTACAACCCACGTCCTTTTCGCTTCCACTCGTCCTGCTCCTCGCGAACTAATTTTGCTGATGGCTCGAGTTGTCCGCCGCCAAACGAGACGGATATTTCATTTCTAACCGCTACACGGCAATAAAAAATCGTTTAATTAAATTCCCTTTCGCAGTCGCTACCTAGTTAGTTTCTTAGATAAATTACTGCCTATCTAGTCTTGACGGATTACAGCGAACATTCGATATAGTCCCCTTGCCTAAAACTAAATTAAAAAAAAATGGATTTATAAAATGATTATATCAAGATGAGTTAGTCAAAATTTAAAAAATAATTACAGACAAATAAGATAAGTTTTTGTTGCACAATAATAGTTTATGATATAGTAGGTTTAAATTAGTTTTATGACAAGTGTGTGAAGAAGGGCTTTTTGACATGAGTTGCAAAGTTTAAAGCACGAGCCGAAAGCAAGTGGTTTAATCGCAATGATTGCACAAAAGTCTTTCTTACACGTGTGTCATATATTATTTAATCTAGCAACTTAAAATATTGATGAATCTACAAAAAAAAAATTGTTTCTTACAGATAATATGGAAAAAAATTTAATTTTGATACACAAAATACTTCAAATCACTGACAGTTTTAGCTAGTTAGCAATTTTTTCCACGAAGGCGCTGAACGTTCTAACGCCTATTGTTAGAACGTTCGTGGAAAAAATTGCTAACTATTAAAAACGCACAGTGACAGGAAACTATTTCGTGGTTGTCGATGAAATCTAGATTTACCTAGATTAGGTTATGGTTAGGTTAAGGAGGAGTATTTTTATAATTGTGCCAAAGCTACCTGATGTTTGGCAATTTTTTTTGAGAAACTGAAATGACTTAGACATTTGTGGTTATTTTGGCAAAATGTTTATTCATCTTTTGTCTACAACTGGGATTTTTTCAACGTATAATATTACAAAATGGCGGCTTCGGGAAGTAATGTTTTTTAAAATAAATGTTATCTGCGCGAGGGATTCAAGCTTCAATACGTCACCTAGAAGCATAAAACCAAAAAATACTTAAAGTTTACACTCCTAGGAGGCATCTATACCAAACAACATGAAAAATTCAGTTATAGAAACAAAATGGCGTCTTCTTGAAAATAAGGTACAGTTTTGTCGCATGATTTTTCCACTTTGACCTGCTGTGAAAAATCGTTAATCATCCAAATGTTGCAAATTCATAGGTATAGATGCCCGAGAATTCAATTTCCTTTTAGGCAGTCAAAACGCGATATCGATTGGTTGAACGGTTTAAAAGTCACAATTCGCGCAGATTCGAAAAATTTTGTTTCGAGAAAAACGCGTTTGAAGTTTGTACAACTGTTTTTCCTTGTACAATTTGAATAGCTCGATCAATGTGTCCAAGAATTAAGTAATTTATAGGTTTTTGGGGTCGCTGAACACGAATTTGTGGTCGGATTTGAAAAATTAAAAATGGCGGATCCAATATGGCGGATCAAAAATTAAAAATATTCAATGTAGATGAAATTTTAAATTTATGGGTTTTTGGGGTCGCTGAACACAAATTTGAGGTCGGTTTTGAAAAATAAAAATGGCGGATCAAATATGGCGGACCAAAAATTGAAAATATTCATCAATGTTAATAAAATTTTAAATATAAGGGTTTTTGTATCTCCGT
The DNA here is from genome assembly GCA_944588485.1 of Phosphuga atrata. NCBI lineage: Eukaryota > Metazoa > Arthropoda > Insecta > Coleoptera > Silphidae > Phosphuga > Phosphuga atrata. Next base: position 56,680,579 of record OX155902.1, on the reverse strand, counting down.
CGCCGATGTAATTCTCGTACTGCACGCCTAGTGTTTCTTCGGATCTCCTTGATAGCATGCACCCCCATCTTTCCCGCGCTGCCCTTGTGGTTAGCCGTGCAGTCATTCTCGTGTTGCACCTGCCATGCGAGATAATCCAGGGTGCCTTCCTTCGAATTCCAAATCGCGCAGGCCTGGCAAAACTAAGATTTTACCACAAAGTCTACGATTTTCCCGGTGTATTTTTCAATCAACGTTGAGAGTCCAAAAAGCGACGAAAACCCGCGTATCTAGCCGTCCCAGGATACGGATAAATGTTATGAAGTATTGCCGGCTGCAGTATTAGCGCTTATTTCTTCTTGGACGGTCTTCTTCTGGGTGAACTCGAACACGGCCTTCGAAGCAATTAGCGTGTTTCGTATAAATGCGTCATACATCGTTTGGCTGAAGGTGTTCGAAATGTCCATTATGGCCCACAAAGTTTTCATGCTTTTCCGTTCGAGTCCTAAGAGCCGCATTCCAAACAAGAGACGTCGATTTATTTCAAAGCAATGACTCACGTGGGGACTTGACGGTACTCGGTGCGATGTGCAGGAACACGTGATGACCAAGTGGAAGGCTACTCCTGGTCCGGTGGATCGAGAAAATTTGACGTCGTTGCCACACGATTTGCATACCAGACATTCACTCAGAAAGTTGAAAATCTTCAAGAAGTGGCAAATGACATAGTTGCTGCTTATGTCGACGTCGATGTCCATATGACCGGCGGTCTTTAGTTTCTTCGCGGACGTGCTCACGAACTCCGTATCCGTTTCCGCCGTAAATTGATTGCCTTGGAACTTTTTAGACTTCCTCGTCGAAGGACGACTTCAGCCCGCTCGACCATATTTTTTTAGTCCTCCCATTTCGCGGCGGAAATTCGACTCGTTGTGTTCCCTACGAGAATAACACTGAATTTGTAGGTTATAGCATACCGGCAAATTCAAAACACATATTTGCACACTACTGGCACATATTGAAAGAATGTATAATACTCAAATCACCTTTGGTCAGTATACAAACTCGTTCCTGATCGCCGGTCAGCGCTCAGGACAATGGTCCATTGAAGGCCGTGTAGCGAAGGAACTAATTCTGCGGATTCTGCTCGGACTGCCAAATAATTTTAACCAAATATTCTACACACTTGTAGCATTCTATTTATGTAATTAAAAAAAAAACAATTTTTTGAGAAGTTATATTAGAGCCAGATAAATCCAGACTAAGAGGTTAGGTACGAATATTAAAATTAAATTAATTTTTCTTATTTTGAATCAAGAAGTCTCGGTCTTGATTCAAAATAAGAAAAATCAATTCAATTTTAATATTCGTCAGAAAATTTATTTTAACTGCGTCTATGTTTTTTTGTTCAGTGACGCAAGTTGTTGCCATAGCAACGACAAACAGAAATCGTTAAATAATGAAACTTCATTTGATTTACATTGTACTTTTACGCACGATTTGGATACTTTTGCACACGATTATAAAAATGGCGTCCTTCATATACAATAATGTATTTATTTGTGGATTTCACCACCTTGAAGGTTAATATTTGTGTTTTGCTTCGTTAATACTTAAGGGGGGAAGTCTATGCAAACGCCTCCAAATGGGTCATTTTTTAATATTATTTTTAGCACTGATAAAATAACTTGATTGTTTTTAGATTTTAACACAACTTTATTTAATATTTTAAGAATACATTTTTATTGAGAATACATTATACATTTTTTTTTTTTTAATTTTCAATAAAAAATGGCGGCTCACTACGAGTTCTTATAGGCAGTCTCCGACGCGAGGTCCCAAACTGCTCCAGTTGTCACTCATTAACCGTTCATCTGAAACACAAAAATGAAAGTTTATTTTTTTTAGGACATATAAACGGAAAGGATGTACCTATAAAATAAAATAAAAAAGTATAAAATTCAATATAAAATAAGCCTTTAAAAAAAGTCATAATTTAGGGCTATTTTTTGACATTTTTGACCGCAAAAAAGTATTTTATCAACGTGATATATATGAAATTTTAGGTTCATCCTTCCGATATTAATGTAAAAAAAGGCCTCAAAAAATGTCAGCCAAATCGGTCAATAATTTTTTGAGCTACAACACGAGCAGTTTTAAAAATGTAGTTTCGAGATAATCGCGTTTAAAGTTGAAGTACAGGAAAATGATCAGTTTTAATAACTTATTAATTACTTACCGATTAATCTTTTTATATTCCAGGTCCATATAACAGTCCTTCTGCCTCTTCGAAAAGCTGATTTTCTTCCATTTGATATTGCCTGCGAGCTGTACGAGCATCTTTGGTCTCTGAAAGACTTTTGCTATTCTGTCGGGTTATTCGCTCCTCGTCTGAATTATGCGCAAATACCTTAGCATAAGTGCCAATAGTTAGATTCAGAAGGTTCATTATTTTTAATACTGAAGTATAACCTTCATTAAATATCCCGGCAGCAATGTAAGCTGAGATTTCGACTACTTTTAGACCACAATGCAGGTGTTTTGGTGATAAACGCCAAACTGTCGCGTTAAAACTTTCGTTCGCGTTCTGCGTATGACCACCAAGGCATCGCTCAAGCAAATCATCTTTGGACAAATCTTGATATATTGGTAAAAGATGCTTTTTTATGTCTTCACCAAGTAATGGAGCTAAATCTTCGTTTCGAGGATTTTGATTTAGAGCAATAGCCTTCTGCCACTTGCACCAGCTATAAACGCCTACAGGGCAGTTATCATGTTGAGGATTTTCTTTAGTGGAAAAAATATTCTCATAAGTAGCCATTATGGCTTTTTTCATCTCGTCAACACTGTTAACATTTCTCTGAATACTTAAACCATAGTATTTTGTTAATTTGTTTACCACTTTATCAGTTAGTTTTCCTCTTCCTGAAAGTTTTTTTTCTTTTCTTACATTTCTAAGTCGAGAACCCATTCTTTTTTCTACATGACCAATACATTCACTTTTCACAACAGGTAACTCATTACCGTAAGGTTCTGAATCTAGAATAGCCTTGCATGTTTTAGAATCTCTACAGCCTTGACAGTAACTACTTTTTGTTTTCAAATCAATAACTTTCCCTGAATAATATCCTATGAGCGTTGCAACACCGTACTTTGATTTGAAACCACGTTTTTTTCCAGGTACCATCTCCAGATACTTTTAAAATATTTCTTTCTCTTCCTTGCTCGACATTTTTTCCATCTCTTCTTCCACTGCCTTCTGCGATAGTAATTTAAATGATGATTATTTCGCTGCATTATAAATGTGTTGTACGATGTTCATGTGCGTAACAATGTTTACTTATACCAGTGCATAGGTCCATCAGGTCTCTTGCAACACCCAAAAGTCTCATGACAAACACTATTCTTCGGTTTATTTCAAATCCGTTGTTAATGAAAGGACCTGAATTTATTTTTTTATCACCACATGGACACGTGACAACAATTTTAAAACCAAGACTTTTAGAACCACACTCACTGAATCTAGTCAAAGTCTAGTCTTGTCTGTCTAGTCTTGTCAGTCTAGTCTTATCTGTCTAGTCTTGTCTGTCTAGTCTTGTCTGTCTAGTCTAGACAGACAAGACTAGACAGACAAGACTAGACAGACAAGACTAGACAGACAAGACTAGACAGACAAGACTAGACAGACAAGACTAGACAGACAAGACTAAACAGACAAGACTAGACAGACAAGACTAGACAGACAAGACTAGACAGACAAGACTAGACAGACAAGACTAGACAGACAAGACTAGACAGACAAGACTAGACAGACAAGACTAGACAGACAAGACTAGACAGACAAGACTAGACAGACAAGACTAGACAGACAAGACTAGACAGACAAGACTAGACAGACAAGACTAGACAGACAAGACTAGACAGACAAGACTAGACAGACAAGACTAGACAGACAAGACTAGACAGACAAGACTAGACAGACAAGACTAGACAGACAAGACTAGACAGACAAGACTAGACAGACAAGACTAGACAGACAAGACTAGACAGACAAGACTACACAGACAAGACTAGACAGACAAGACTAGACAGACAAGACTAGACAGACAAGACTAGACAGACAAGACTAGACAGACAAGACTAGACAGACAAGACTAGACAGACAAGACTAGACAGACAAGACTAGACAGACAAGACTAGACAGACAAGACTAGACAGACAAGACTAGACAGACAAGACTAGACAGACAAGACTAGACAGACAAGACTAGACAGACAAGACTAGACAGACAAGACTAGACAGACAAGACTAGACAGACAAGACTAGACAGACAAGACTAGACAGACAAGACTAGACAGACAAGACTAGACAGACAAGACTAGACAGACAAGACTAGACAGACAAGACTAGACAGACAAGACTAGACAGACAAGACTAGACAGACAAGACTAGACAGACAAGACTAGACAGACAAGACTAGACAGACAAGACTAGACAGACAAGACTAGACAGACAAGACTAGACAGACAAGACTAGACAGACAAGACTAGACAGACAAGACTAGACAGACAAGACTAGACAGACAAGACTAGACAGACAAGACTAGACAGACAAGACTAGACAGACAAGACTAGACAGACAAGACTAGACAGACAAGACTAGACAGACAAGACTAGACAGACAAGACTAGACAGACAAGACTAGACAGACAAGACTAGACAGACAAGACTAGACAGACAAGACTAGACAGACAAGACTAGACAGACAAGACTAGACAGACAAGACTAGACAGACAAGACTAGACAGACAAGACTAGACAGACAAGACTAGACAGACAAGACTAGACAGACAAGACTAGACAGACAAGACTAGACAGACAAGACTAGACAGACAAGACTAGACAGACAAGACTAGACAGACAAGACTAGACAGACAAGACTAGACAGACAAGACTAGACAGACAAGACTAGACAGACAAGACTAGACAGACAAGACTAGACAGACAAGACTAGACAGACAAGACTAGACAGACAAGACTAGACAGACAAGACTAGACAGACAAGACTAGACAGACAAGACTAGACAGACAAGACTAGACAGACAAGACTAGACAGACAAGACTAGACAGACAAGACTAGACAGACAAGACTAGACAGACAAGACTAGACAGACAAGACTAGACAGACAAGACTAGACAGACAAGACTAGACAGACAAGACTAGACAGACAAGACTAGACAGACAAGACTAGACAGACAAGACTAGACAGACAAGACTAGACAGACAAGACTAGACAGACAAGACTAGACAGACAAGACTAGACAGACAAGACTAGACAGACAAGACTAGACAGACAAGACTAGACAGACAAGACTAGACAGACAAGACTAGACAGACAAGACTAGACAGACAAGACTAGACAGACAAGACTAGACAGACAAGACTAGACAGACAAGACTAGACAGACAAGACTAGACAGACAAGACTAGACAGACAAGACTAGACAGACAAGACTAGATAGACAAGACTAGACAGACAAGACTAGGTCTACATACCTATCATCCTACATACTAGGTTTATATAATGTGTAATACAGTCTATATAGTAAGTACCAAGGGTTGCATAGAAAATTCTAAAACTATGTTTTGTGATCTATATGCTATATAGTACATACTACGTTTATATATTGTGTAAGACTAAGAACTACATAGTATGTACTAAGTTATTTTAAAATATTCTGTTTACTAACATTAATATACCTGGAGTATATAAGTAAGATCTATATTGAATGTACTAAGGTCTATATCACGTTACCTAAGGTCTATGGCATGTTACCTAAGGTCTATATCACGTTACCTAAGGTCTATATCACGTTACCTAAGGTCTATATCACGCGGGCGTGTACCACCGGTGGCACGCGCCGCCCGTTAGAATAAAACACAAAACCGTGCGCCGGAGTCAACGTTTTAACGCTATATCACGCCGGAGTTAAAGCTATATCACGGTAACGGCGGCGTGTACCACCGGTGGCACACGCCCTCCGCTAGACTAAAACACAAAACTGAGCGCCGGAGTCAACGTGGTATACTATGTACTAAGAGTAGACAGACAAGACTAGACAGACAAGACTATACAGACAAGACTAGACAGACAAGACTAGACAGACAAGACTAGTCAGACAAGACTAGACAGACTAGCATAATTCACTAATCAACTCACCCAATGTAATCACTTTCATTGGCAAACTAGGAAAAACTAAACAAATAGTAATCCTATACGGTACACACACGGCATTCCAATAAATAATCGTTTGATAAGTCATAGGCTTTGTTCTTTGTAATTAGTTTTAGTGAGCTTCCCCTAATAAATGTACGACAGTCCGCCCTTACTTTATGGACGCATTAAGGCGTCCCGTCCTTTAATTAACGACAACTATTAATCTATATTACGTCCATCCGACGGGCTTCCAGCTGCACGTTTTCATATTTCAGCGCCGGCTTTAACACTCCAGATCCACCGGTAAAACGCGCATTATCACCCTTCCAGACGGTTATTTATCTTCTGCTATCAGTGGATTGTTTATATTGTTCCACAGGGCATCATCTGCTTAGTCTAGACCAGGCGTATGAAAATATTTTAGTACTGAGTTCGTCATTCAAGCGGGTTAACAAGTGGGATAAAGAGACAAAATTTCTGACACTCTTCATGAAAATTAATTTTGTTTATCTACGACCACTATTGTAAATGTCCATTATTGTACAGTTCGTGGACTAAGTAAATACATCATAATACACACGTATGTAACAGTCCGGGATTAATGATATCCTAATTATGATTGATAACACATACGTGCGTTTGGTTTACGATTCGTCGATTGGTTGAGAGCTGCTACTATGTACTCATACGTTCAACGCCCTCCATGCCACAATTAAAACTAACGGAAATTGACATTGCGTACATTGGGTTGCCTATATCTATGAGCACTCTTATTCCAGTTTAACCCAAATAAATACTAAATAATAAGGTATGTAACCATTAAGAATGTATTTATTTTCATTTGTTTCAAGATAAATATTCTCGAGTAACAGTTATATATGAAAATACAACATATGCTGGTTTATTTTAATGTTAGATAATGATAATTAAATAAACGTAACTTAATAAGAAAAAAAATTGTTATATCAAACATATTCTTCTTATTTAACAGAAACAAATTAGTGTGGTCGTAGATAAACTATAGTACATAACTCGAGTTGTAGGGCAATTACGTACTAGCGGAATTACGCCCTCACCGCTACGCGGGTCGTGCGTAACTGTTCTGCTCGTATGTAATATGCTTATTACAACTCTCTTTGCGTAATATACTATTATATCTCAGCTAATTCCGCTTATTCGGTTTATTAATAATAGCTTATATCTCTGTTAATTCGAACGCAATGTTATTATATAATATCTAGTCTTATAGATAATTTAATCTAGTTTACGCATATTAAACTAATTTAGATATTTTTAATATTTTGCGATATATAAATAATTTACGAGATTGTTATACATGCGCGTTAGTCAATTTTCAGACGTTAATTGTTACCTAAGTATTAATACGTCTTAGACGTATTAATCATAAATTTAAAGCTAATTTATTCTAGTTTGAGGATTATGTTAACTTGCTTCAAAATTCCGTTCGTTCTCAACAATATTGTCATTTTCGTGTGACACGGTTTTAATTAGTTTCGTTTAGCTTGTATCTCAGTTAGTCCCAAATCTATGATAACGTGTAATATCTCATTTCGTAGATAATTTAATCTAGTTTTAAGATGTATTAATTGCTTTAAACAATTATTGCATATTTACGATAAAATAACTCGAAGCTCAAACAGTTGCACGGAGCGCGATGAAGTGTTTCATGTTTGAAGCGCGACATATTTGGGAAATTTGAGTAAAAATGTTGGAAATTTCCAAAATTTTAACGGACTGATGATTTTTTTTAGATATTTGCTTTTGTTTTGTCTTTATGACAGACAAAACCATAAAGTCAAAGCAAATGTTTTGAAAATTTTTTCATCAGTTCGTTAAAATTTTGGAAATTTTCTAAAAACGTATTACTTGAGTTTAGAAATAAAACAGCGAATGTATAAAATAACTATATTTATACAAAAATATACAACGAAGGGATATATTTGAAGAGCGGTAAACGCCTAACAGAGAGCCACAAAATCCTAGCAAAAAGCCGCAAGTGCCTAGCAAGGAGTCGGAAATGTCTAACAAAGAGTCGCAATTGTCTAGTAAAGAGCCACAAATGCCTAGCAGGGTCGCAAATTTCAAGTAAAAAGTCGCAAATTCGTAGCAAAAAGTCGCAAATGTCTAGCAAAAAGCCACAAATGCCTAGCAGAGTCGCAGATGTCAAGTAAAAAGCCACAAATGCGTAGAAAAGAGTCACAAGTGCCAAGGAAAAAGCCGCAAATGAATAGCAGAGTCACAAATACCTAGCAAAGAGCCACAAAGGCCTTGCAACGAGTCGCAAATGTCTAGTAAAGATTCGTCAATGCCTAGAAAAAGCCGAAAATGTATAGCAAAAAGCTCAAATGTCTAGCAAAGAATCGCAAATGTCTAATAAAGAGTCGCCAATGCCTAGAGAAGAGCCGCAAATGCCTAGCAAAGAGCCACAAATGCATAGCAAAGAGTCGCAAATGTCTAGTAGAAAGTCGCCAATACCTAGAAAAGAGCCGCAAATACTTAGCAAAAAGCCACAAATGTCTAGCAAAGAGTCACAAATGCCTAGTAAAAAGCCACAAATGCCAAGCAAAGAGTCACAAATTCCTAGCAAGAGCCGCAAATGAATAGCAGAACCGCAAATTCCTAACAAAGAGTTGCAAATGTCTAGTAAAAATTCGCGAATGCCTAGAAAACGGACTCAAGTGCTCAGCAAAAAGCCACAAACGTCTAGCAAAGAGTCGCAGATGTCAAGTAAAATAATAATAATAATAATAAGTTTATTTCCAGCAGACAATATTTGTCTATAATGGACAAATCATAATAAAAATACATAAAATACATATAGGTAACAAGATAATGGACAGATCATAATAAAAATACATAAAATACATTACGAAATTAACTAAGATATCAAGGTGTAGGTCCAGTAGCAAAATGGGCAGTTAATTGCTTCTTAACTGCACGTTTATTGATTGAACTGGACGTGGAATAAATCAAACTCCGAGTTTTGTGAATATAAATTATTGTAGAGTCTGAGGCACCTAATCAATTTGGAATTGAAGTGGTGAAATGTGCTAAGTATGTTAAAATAAAAGGTTATGTGACTCCTACTTTCTGTTCTCGGTACGGCAATGTAAATCTCGCTTAAGATTGACGGGCAATGTATTGCTCCTGTTAATATTTTTTGTAAAAAGATCAAAGCGTTAATATCTCTCCTGCATAATAAGGAGTCGAGTCCAGACAAGTCTAGGAACCAAGCCTCATCGACATGCGTCACAGGATAATGGCCACGCATTTTAAAGAAAACATATTTGGCAAACTTCCGCTGCACTCTTTCCAGAGAACGGATGTGTAATTGACTACATGGCCACACATAAAAAGCCACAAATGCTTAGAAAAGAGTCACAAATTCCTAGCAAAGAGCCGCAAATGAATAGCAGAGTCACAAATGCCTAGCAAAGAGCCACAACTCCCTAGCAACGAGTTGCAAATGTCTAGTAAAGATTTGCCAATGCCTGGAAAAGAGCCGAAAATGCGTAGCAAAAAGCCACAAATGTCTAGCTAAGAGTCGCAAATGTCCAGTAAAGAGTCGCCAATGTTTAGAAAAGAGTCGCAAATGTCTAGCAAAGAGCCACATATGCCTAGCAAATAGTCGCAAATGCCTAGTAAAGACTCACCAATGCCTAGAAATGAGCCACAAATGCACAGCATAAAGCCACAAATGTCTAGCACAGAGTTACAAATATTTAGTAAAAAGTCACAAATGCCTAACAAAGAGTCACAAAAGCCTAGCAAAGAGCCACAAATGAATAGCAGAGTCACAAATTCCTAGCAAAGAGCCACAAATGCCTAACAAAGAGTCGCAAATGTCTAGTAAAGATTCGCCAATGCCTAGAAAAGAGCCGCAAATGCATAAAAAAAAGTAACAAATGTCTAGGAAAGAGTCGCAAATGTCTAATAAAGAGTTGCCAATGCCTAGAGAAGAGCCGCAAATGCCTAGCAAAGAGCCACAAATGAATAGCAGAGTCTCAAATTCCTAGCAAAGAGCCACAAATGCCTAACAAAGAGTCGCAAATGTCTAGTAAAGATTCGCCAATGCCTAGAAAAGAGCCGCAAATGCATAAAAAAGTAACAAATGTCTAGGTAAGAGTCGCAAATGTCTAATAAAGAGTTGCCAATGCCTAGAGAAGAGCCGCAAATGCCTAGCAAAGAGCCACAAATGAATAGCAAAGAGTCGCAAATGTCTAGTAGAGAGTCGCCAATGCCTAGAAAAGAGCCGCAAATGTCTAGCAAAGAGCCACAGATGCCTAGCAAATAGTCGCAAATGCCTAGTAAAGAGTCACCAATGCCTAGAAATGAGCCACAAATGCACAGCATAAAGCCACAAATGTCTAGCACAGAGTTACAAATATTTAGTAAAGTCACAAATGCCTAGCAAAGAGTCACAAATGCCTAGCAAAGACCCACAAATGAATAGCAGAGTCACAAATTCCTAGCAAAGAGCCACAAATGCCTAACAAAGAGTCGCAAATGTCTAGTAAAGATTCGCCAATGCCTAGAAAAGAGCCGCAAATGCATAAAAAAAAGTAACAAATGTCTAGGAAAGAGTCGCAAATGTCTAATAAAGAGTTGCCAATGCCTAGAGAAGAGCCGCAAATGCCTAGCAAAGAGCCACAAATGAATAGCAGAGTCTCAAATTCCTAGCAAAGAGCCACAAATGCCTAACAAAGAGTCGCAAATGTCTAGTAAAGATTCGCCAATGCCTAGAAAAGAGCCGCAAATGCATAAAAAAGTAACAAATGTCTAGGTAAGAGTCGCAAATGTCTAATAAAGAGTTGCCAATGCCTAGAGAAGAGCCGCAAATGCCTAGCAAAGAGCCACAAATGAATAGCAAAGAGTCGCAAATGTCTAGTAGAGTCGCCAATGCCTAGAAAAGAGCCGCAAATGTCTAGCAAAGAGCCACAGATGCCTAGCAAATAGTCGCAAATGCCTAGTAAAGAGTCACCAATGCCTAGAAATGAGCCACAAATGCACAGCATAAAGCCACAAATGTCTAGCACAGAGTTACAAATATTTAGTAAAGTCACAAATGCCTAGCAAAGAGTCACAAATGCCTAGCAAAGAGCCACAAATGAATAGTAGAGTCACAAATTCCTAGCAAAGAGCCACAAATGCCTAACAAAGAGTCGCAAATGTCTAGTAAAGATTCGCCAATGCCTAGAAAAGAGCCGCAAATGCATAAAAAAGTAACAAATGTCTAGGTAAGAGTCGCAAATGTCTAATAAAGAGTTGCCAATGCCTAGAGAAGAGCCGCAAATGCCTAGCGAAGAGCCACAAATGAATAGCAAAGAGTCGCAAATGTCTAGTAGAGAGTCCCCAATGCCTAGAAAAGAGCCGCAAATACGTAGCAAAAAATCACAAATGCCTAGCAAAGAGTCGTAAATATCTAGTAAAAAACCACGAATGCCTAGCAAAGAGTCACAAATGCCTAGCAAGAGCCGCAAATAAATAGCAGTCACAAATGCCTAGCAAAGAGCCACAAATGCCTAACAAAGAGTCGCAAATGTCTAGTAAAGAGTCGCCAATGTTTAGAAAAGAGCCGCAAATACATAACAAAAAGCCACAAATGTCTAGCAAAGAGTCGCAAATGTCCAGTAAAAAGCCAGAAATGCCTAGCAAAGAGCCGCAAATGAATAACACAGTCACAAATGCCACAAGCAAAGACCCACAAATGCCTAACAAAGAGTCGCAAATGTTTAGTAAAGAGTCGCCAATGTTTAGAAAAGAGCCGCAAATACATAGCAAAAAGCCACAAATGTCTATCAAAGAGTCGCAAATTTCACGTAAAAAGCCAGCAAATAGTCACAAATGCCTAGCAAAGAGTCGCAAATGTTTAGTAAAGAGTCGCCAATGCCCAGCAAAAAGCCGAAAATGAATAGCAGAGTCAAAAATGCTTAGCTAAGAGCCACAAATGCCTAGCAAAGAGTCGCAAATAAGTAAGGAGTCACCAATGCCTAGCAAAGAGTCGAAATGCATAGCAAAAAGCCACAAATGCCTAGCAAAGAGTCACAAATCTGTAGCAAAGAGCCAAAAATGCCTAACAAAGAGTCGCAAATGCGTAGCAAAGAGCCGAAAATGCCTATCAGAGTCTCAAATGCCTAGCGAAGAGCCATAATAGCCTAGCAAAGAGTCACAAATATCTATCAATGAACGACAGATGCCTAGCAAAGAGTCGCAAATAAACATCTGTAAATGCCTAGCAAAGAGGCGCATGTGACTTGCAATCTGCCGTCTGTCAACGCGTAGTTTAGACAACGTGGGTTAAAGCTATTTGACTAGAATGGTAAAACTGGATAGATATAGATGGAAGAAGAGTAGACAAGAGAAAGCTAGGAGAGACTATATAGGACTACAGAGCATCCCACCAATTGACTTACTAGTGCCAGAGAGGCTTAGCACCTACTCAGCTCAACAAATCGAACCAATTATCGATAATAAATCAGCCAATAGGATGTCGAGGACTGAACTACTACGGGCATGGCAGAAAGAGTGGGTAGCAAGCGATACGGGACAATGGACAAGGCTGTTAATAAAGGATGCCGGAAAATGGGTAATTCGGAATGACAGAGAACTAAACCATCTAACACACGCACTCTGTGGGCACGAGTAGAAAAGCTAGGAGAGTTCTAGCGCAAAATCCCATAAGAATTTACAATTCACATTTCTTCCTGTCCAGGAGGTTGGTGAGTCGGAGAGACCTCTGGCGGAGAGTGGGGGGAAATCAAATCTGGTTAACTGGTAATCAGGTTATCAGCTTTAATCTGGTTTTCATATAAGCTGATTAAAAGCTGATTAAAACTTGTTAAAGCTGATAACCTGATTACCAGATAACCAGATTTGATGATTTACATTGGACTTTTACGCACGATTTGGATACTTTTATGGTACACTCGATTATAATAATGGCATCCTTCACATTCAATATGAATGTATTTATTAATATGTTCATTTTGGTGTAGATACGATAAATGTTTATTTCGCACAAATTTTTGTTGACAAATTTCTAAAATTCCGGACGAATTTTGTAGGAAAATTCCTAATGAATTTAGCGCTAAAAAGTCCATATATTGGAGAATCTCAAAAAAAAAATTGGTACAACACATTGCAACGTCCGCTAATAAATCTGTCGGAGAGCGAATATTTCCACGCGAATATTTTCACGCGGCCCGGGGAAACGAAACGCGTTTTGCAAATGTATCGCAACAAATTTTAATCCAATTTCAACTTTTCATTTCGCACGCGGACCGCGACACCAAACCAATTGTGTCCAAATCACACAATTTTTCCCCTGCAAATTCGCAACGAAAATGAACACTGCACATTTAATTTCACAAACAAAATTCCTACGAAAAAATGTTCAATTAGTCGTTGAAAAACTGAGAAAACAGACAAGATTCGATTAGACTAAACTAGATTAGACAAGACTAGATCAATTGTTACTAGATTGGACAACACTAGATCCATTGTAACTAGTATTTATCCCAATGTATGTACCGTTTATAGAGTAATATAGTAATATAGCAACTAGTATCTAGCGCAATGTATATCCCATGTATATACTAAACTACATTAGACAAGACTAGATCAATTGTAACTAGTATCTAGTCTAAAGTGACCAAATTTTCATTGAGACAAATCGAGACAAACGGGATGAAATGAGAATTATAATTTAGTTATGAAAGCAGACCAATAATATATATTTTATGTACTCACACACCAAAATGAACACATTAATAAATACATTATTGTATGTGAAGGATGCCATTATTATAATCGTGTCTGCAAGAATCCATATCGTGCGTAAAAGTCCAATGTAAATCAAATGGAGTTTCATTATTAAACTGTTTACTGTTACTATGGCAACAACTTTCGTCACTAAACAAAAAATATAGACGTAGTGAAAATAAATTCTGAGGTTTATTAAAATTGAATTAATCTTTCTCAACGTAAGTTGTTGCCATAGTAACAACAAACAGAAATCGTTTAATAATGAAATTCCATTTGATTTACATTGGACTTTTACGCCCGATTAGGATACTTTTACGCATGATTATAATAATAGGCATCCTTCACATACAATAATATATTTATTAATGTTTTCATTTTTTGTATGTGAATAGATACAAGAATATATTTTTTTTTGGCAAATATTATTTCACGGAAATAACCATTTTCTAATATATTAGAAAGATTTCTCTACATATTCCCATAAAATCTCCTTTTTTAATGTCATCCAATGAAAATTTCAGAACAAGGTGCCATTAAAAGCAGCCAGAAATTTTTATAATAACTGCTTGGAATATGTTGAAGAATAGAGTGTTCAATTCGAGGATATTAAAAAATTTCATTATGTGACATTAAAAAAAGAGATTTTATGAAAATATGTGGAAAAATCTTATTTTTTATATTACAGTACATTTAAATTAAGAAATGTAGATATTTTCTAAAAAGCGGGACATTTTTAAAAATCGGCGGGACGCGGGATTGTCCTCCAAAAAGCGGGACTATCCCGCCAAAATCGGGACTTGTGGTCACTTTAATCTAGTCCAATGTATGTCCCATTTACAAACTAAACTAGATGATACAAGGCTAGATCAATTGTAACTAGTAACTAGCCCAATGTATATCCCATTTATAGACCTAACTAGATTAGACAAGACTAGATTAATTGTATCTAGCGTTTAGCTCAATGTATGTCCCATGTATAGACTAAACTAAAGTAGACAAAACTAGATCAATTTCAACTAGAATCTAGTCTAAGTATTCCGTATATATCATATAAATGTAGGTATATATATATATATATATATATATATATATATATATATATATATATATATATATATATATATATATATTTCAGTTGTAATCATGGAAGTACTAGGGCATTTCTTGAAGAAATAAAGTAATTTTTCATTGGAAATTGCCCAATTTCTCACGGCCAAGTTCCCTCAACTTATCAGATTAACTCGAAAACTAGACTATCACTTATCATAATGCGCTATTACGTTTATTTATGGCCAGTTTCGGGAAACTAATCAATTTCCCATTACACCACACCGGCCTTATTTATCGAATTTAACATAAAAAACTGAATATATCCCATCAAATCGATAAAACAAACTTTCAAACTCTAGTCCACTCTAATTTTGTCTGTTATCTAATCTTCTTCAGAGTTATCTAAACTTATCTAGTCTTCTTCAGTGTTGTCTAGACTTATCTAATTTTCTTCAGAGTTGTCTAGACTTGTCTAGTCTTCTTTCGTGTTGTCTAGACTTGTCTAGTCTTCTTCAATGTTATCTAGACTTGTCTTCAATTTCCTTCAGTGTTGCCAATTGCCTTCTGTGTTGTCTAGACTTATCTAATCTTCAGTGCTGTCTAGACTTGTCTAGTCTTCTTCAGTGTTGCCTAGACTCATCTAATCTTTTTCAGTGTTGTCTAGACTTATCAAATCTTCTTCAGAGTCATCTAGACTTGTCTAGTCTTCTTCAATGTTGTCTAGACTTGTCTTCAATTACCTTCAGTGTTGCCAATTGCCTTCTGTGTTGTCTAGACTTATCTAATCTTCAGTGCTGTCTAGACTTGTCTAGTCTTCTTCAGTGTTGCCTAGACTTATCTAATCTTTTTCAGTGTTGTCTAGACTTATCAAATCTTCTTCAGAGTCATCTAGACTTGTCTAGTCTTCTTCAATGCTGTCTAGACTTGTCTTCAATTACCTTCAGTGTTGCCAATTGCCTTCTGTGTTGTCTAGACTTATCTAATCTTCAGTGCTGTCTAGACTTGTCTAGTCTTCTTCAGTGTTGCCTAGACTTATCTAATCTTTTTCAGTGTTGTCTAGACTTATCAAATCTTCTTCAGAGTCATCTAGACTTGTCTAGTCTTCTTCAATGCTGTCTAGACTTGTCTTCAATTACCTTCAGTGTTGCCAATTGCCTTCTGTGTTGTCTAGACTTATCTAATCTTCAGTGCTGTCTAGACTTGTCTAGTCTTCTTCAGTGTTGCCTAGACTTATCTAATCTTTTTCAGTGTTGTCTAGACTTATCAAATCTTCTTCAGAGTCATCTAGACTTGTCTAGTCTTCTTCAATGCTGTCTAGACTTGTCTTCAATTACCTTCAGTGTTGCCAATTGCCTTCTGTGTTGTCTAGACTTATCTAATCTTCAGTGCTGTCTAGACTTGTCTAGTCTTCTTCAGTGTTGTCTAGACTTATCTAATCTTCTTCAGAGTTGTCTAGACTTGTCTAGTCTTCTTTCGTGTTGTATAGACTTGTCTAGTCTTCTTCAATGTTATCTAGACTTGTCTTCAATTTCCTTCAGTGTTGCCAATTGCCTTCTGTGTTGTCTAGACTTATCTAATCTTCAGTGCTGTCTAGACTTGTCTAGTCTTCTTCAGTGTTGCCTAGACTTATCAAATCTTCTTCAGAGTCGTCTAGACTTGTCTAGTCTTCTTCTGTGGTGTCTAGACTTGTCTATTCTTCTTAAATGTTGTCTAGACTTGTCTTCAATTTTCCCCAGTGCTGCCAATTGCCTTCTGTGTTGTCTAGACTTATCTAATCTTCAGTGTTGTCTAGACTTGTCTAGTCTTCTTCAATGGTGTCTAGACTTGTCTAGTCTTCTTCAATGTTGTCTAGACTTGTCTTCAATTTCCTTCAGTGTTGCCAATTGCCTTCTGTGTTGTCTAACCTTATCTAATCTTCAGTGCTGTCTAGACTTGTCTAGTCTTCTTCAGTGTTGCCTAGACTTATCTAATCTTTTTCAGTGTTGACTAGACTTATCAAATCTTCTTCAGAGTCGTCTAGACTTGTCTAGTCTTCTTCTGTGGTGTCTAGACTTGTCTATTCTTCTTAAATGTTGTCTAGACTTGTCTTCAATTTTCCCCAGTGTTGCCAATTGCCTTCTGTGTTGTCTAGACTTGTCTTCAATTTTCCCCAGTGTTGCCAATTGCCTTCTGTGTTGTCTAGACTTATCTAATCTTCAGTGTTGTCTAGACTTGTCTAGTGTTCTTCTGTGTTGTCTAGACTTATCTAGTCTTCTTCAGTGTTGTCTAGACTTGTCTAGTCTTCTTCTGTGTTGTCTAGACTTATCTAGTCTTCTTCAGTGTTGTCTAGACTTGTCTAGTCTTCTTCTGTGTTGTCTAGACTTATCTAGTCTTCTTCAATGTTGTCTAGACTTGTCTTCAATTTCCTTCAGTGTTGCCAATTTCCTTCTGTGTTGTCTAGACTTATCTAATTTTCAGTGCTGTCTAGACTTGTCTAGTCTTTTTCAGTGTTGTCTAGACTTGTCTAGTCGTCTTCAGTGTTGTCTAGACTTACCAATCTTCTTCAGTGTTGTCTAGACTTGTCTAGTCTTCTTCAGTGTGGTCTAGACTTGTCTAGTCTTCTTCAGTGTTGTCTAGACTTGTCTAGTCTTTTTCAGTGTTGTCTAGACTTGTCTAGTCTTCTTCAGTGTTGTCTAGACTTGTCTAGTCTTCTTCTGTGTTGTCTAGACTTATCTAGTTTTCTTCAGTGTTGTCTAGACTTGTCTAGTCTTCTTCTGTGTTGTCTAGACTTATCTAGTCTTCTTCAATGTTGTCTAGACTTGTCTTCAATTTCCTTCAGTGTTGCCAATTTCCTTCTGTGTTGTCTCGACTTATCTAATTTTCAGTGCTGTCTAGACTTGTCTAGTCTTTTTCAGTGTTGTCTAGACTTGTCTAGTCGTCGTCAGTGTTGTCTAGACTTACCAATCTTCTTCAGTGTTGTCTAGACTTGTCTAGTCTTCTTCAGTGTGGTCTAGACTTGTCTAGTCTTCTTCAGTATTGTCTAGACTTGTCTAGTCTTCTTCAGTGTTGTCTAGAGTTGTCTAGTCTTCTTCTGTGTTGTCTAGACTTATCTAGTCTTCTTCAGTGTTGTCTAGACTTGTCTAGTCTTCTTCTGTGTTGTCTAGACTTGTCTAGTCTTCTTCAATGATGTCTAGACTTGTCTTCAATTTCCTTCAGTGTTGCCAATTGCCTTGTGTGTTGTTTAGACTTATCTAATCTTCAGTGTTGTCTAGACTTGTCTAGTCTTCTTCAGTGTTGCCTAGACTTATCTAGTCTTTTTCAGTGTTGTCTAGACTTGTCTAGTCTTCTTCAGTGTTGTCTAGACTTACCAATCTTCTTCTGTGTTGTCTAGACTTATCTAGTCTTCTTCAGTGTTGTCTAGACTTGTCTAGTCTTCTTCTGTGTTGTCTAGACTTGTCTAGTCTTCTTCAATGTTGTCTAGACTTGTCATAAATTTCCTTCAGTGTTGCCAATTGCCTTCTGTGTTGTCTAGACTTATCTAATCTTTAGTGTAGTCTAGACTTGTCTAGTCTTCTTCTGTGTTGTCTAGACTTATCTAATATTTTTCAGTGTTGTCTAGACTTGTCTAGTCTTCTTCAATGTTGTCTAAACTTGTCTAGTCTTCTGTGTTATCTAGACTTGTCTAGTCTTCTGCAGTGTTGTCTAGACTTGTCTTCAATTTCCTTCAGTGTTGCCAATTGCCTTCGGTGTTGTCTAGAATTATCTAATCTTCAGTGTAGTCTAGACTTGTCTAGTCTTCTTCTGTGTTGTCTAGACTTATACAGTCTTTTTCAGTGTTGTCTAGACTTGTCTAGTCTTCTTCAGTGTTGTCTAGACTTGTCTAGTCTTCTTCAGTGTTGTCTAGACTTACCAATCTTCTTCAGTGTTGTCTAGACTTGTTTAGTCTTCTTCAGTGTTGTCCAGACTTGTCTAGACTTCTTCTGTGTTGTCTAAACTTGTCTAGTCTTCTTCAGTGTTGCCTTGACTTATCTTTAATTTCCTTCAGTGTTGTCTAGATTTAGCTAATCTTCAGTGTTGTCTAGACTTTTATAGTTTTCTTTTGTGTTGTCTAGATTTATCTAGTCTTCTTAAGTGTTGTCTGGACTTGTCTAGTCTTCTTCAGTGATGTCCAGACTTTTTTCAATTTCCTTCAGTGTTGCGAATTGCCTTCAGTGTTGTCTAGACTTATCTAATCTTCAGTGTTGTCTAGACTTGTCTAGTCTTCTTCTGTGTTGTCTAGACTTGTCTAGTTTGCTCAATGTTATCTAAACAATAAGAGAATTAATCACAGGTAGTGAGGACCTAGAAATCAGAACTCTGTTTTGATTATAGTTGAACGTTTCGTTCTGTTATTAGGAATTCCTCAGCTATTACGAAATATAAACATAAATTAAAACCTCTGCTTACATAATATATAAAAAAAAGTATGTAAACAGAGGGTTTTTTTATATTTTTAATTTATGTTTATATTTTGTAGTTGCTGAGAAAGTTCTAATAGAAAGATGAAACCGTGATGGGACCGTGTCTCACGAAAATCACAACTTTCAATCAAAATACAGGGCTGGTTTAATCACTTACCTGTTAGGGCTGCTTACGTCTCCGCCCCGTGTGATCGTCCTTCCGGCGCCTTTTTTAAGGGAGGAAATGGGGATAGTAAGTGGAGAGATTCCCTTAAAATTGTTGTCTTCCAGACGTTGGATGCCGCTTAAGCCCTTTGGGCTCGTGATCACATCCCTGGTTAATTTGACTTTTAACTCTAAACTGAATAACGCGTGCACGTGCCGGTCGAACTTGGCTTCACGCTTCGATTTCGTTCTACACCCTTCGCACATTCAAAGCGTACTCTCCGAATTGTTGAATGACGTCGACAAACGCTCAAGTCATACTACTCGAATAATATAAATTCGCGAAGTTAATTGATAAATCGCGCGATTTCGGCCCAAGTCGATACACCTTTCCCCTTATATTGATCAGTGCCGAAATCGATTCAAATGTTAAATTTAAAAATACAGATTTACTAAAATTGGAGCGAACATTAAACTAAAATCAAAACAGAGATTCTGATTTCTAGGTCCTGACTACCTATGATTAATTCTCTTATTATTTATTAATTTAAACTGGACGTGATTCAATATATCCAGTTATCTAAACAAGTTGGACAAGCTACTACCAGAGCAACTATTAATTCTTTGGTTTTGTCGTTGCAACAAAGGACAAGTTTCTTGAAAGCGGAGCAAATAAATCTTATCCAATCCTTTATCCGCAATTTTTTGTCTTTAATTTCCTTTGGAACATTAAAGTGCGCACTATCTCATCCCCTTGCAACGTACGCGAAACCAATCCCTGTTAATGAAAAAAACCCTTCCTCTTATTACATCCCCAAGAGAAAAAGGTTTCTTGTTTAATCTGAACGTTTGTTTCCGTCTCTTTCAGAGTGTTCGAGCTGTTCACATGGCTGGTGGAGATCACGGAGGACGCGGCCGAGCCGTACGAGGACGCGAGGATCGTCTGGTCGGCGCGCTACGAGCCCCACCAAGACGACGCGGGCGGCGGCGAACCCCACAGGATGGGGGGCAGCAAATCCGCCACGAGATTGGACATACAGAAAGACGATATACAGGCGGTCGTTCCAATTAGCAAAGTGAGTTGCCTCTATTTTTTACTTGCTCTCCTTTCTTTCCTCCACAAAACCGGATTTGTATCGATCTTATCCAGCGTATAGTCACTAATTGGTGCTGCATTAAAGATAAGACTACATTTAGGTGATAAGATTAGAAATACTTAAGAAATAAAACTAGACAGGAGAGATTAAACAGACAAGACTAGAGAGACAAGAGTAAGCAGATAAGACAAGAGAGATAAAACTATACTAGATAGACTAGACTAGATGGACTAAACGGACTAGATGGACTAGGCGGACACGACGGACTAAAGGGATTAGACGGACTACACAGACTACACGGACTAGACAGATAAGACTAGACAGACAAGACTAGTCAGACAAGACTAGACAGACAAGACTAGACAGACAAGACTAGACAGACAAGACTAGACAGACAAGACTAGACAGACAAGACTAGACAGACAAGACTAGACAGACAAGACTAGACAGACAAGACTAGACAGACAAGACTAGACAGACAAGACTAGACAGACAAGACTAGACAGACAAGACTAGACAGACAAGACTAGACAGACAAGACTAGACAGACAAGACTAGACAGACAAGACTAGACAGACAAGACTAGACAGACAAGACTAGACAGACAAGACTAGACAGACAAGACTAGACAGACAAGACTAGACAGACAAGACTAGACAGACAAGACTAGACAGACAAGACTAGACAGACAAGACTAGACAGACAAGACTAGACAGACAAGACTAGACAGACAAGACTAGACAGAAAAGACTAGACAGACAAGACTAGACAGACAAGACTAGACAGACAAGACTAGACAGACAAGACTAGACAGACAAGACTAGACAGACAAGACTAGACAGACAAGACTAGACAGACAAGACTAGACAGACAAGACTAGACAGACAAGACTAGACAGACAAGACTAGACAGACAAGACTAGACAGACAAGACTAGACAGACAAGACTAGACAGACAAGACTAGACAGACAAGACTAGACAGACAAGACTAGACAGACAAGACTAGACAGACAAGACTAGACAGACAAGACTAGACAGACAAGACTAGACAGACAAGACTAGACAGACAAGACTAGACAGACAAGACTAGACAGACAAGACTAGACAGACAAGACTAGACAGACAAGACTAGACAGACTAGACAGACAAGACTAGACAGACAAGACTAGACAGACAAGACTAGACAGACAAGACTAGACAGACAAGACTAGACAGACAAGACTAGACAGACAAGACTAGACAGACAAGACTAGACAGACAAGACTAGACAGACAAGACTAGACAGACAAGACTAGACAGACAAGACTAGACAGACAAGACTAGACAGACAAGACTAGACAGACAAGACTAGACAGACAAGACTAGACAGACAAGACTAGACAGACAAGACTAGACAGACAAGACTAGACAGACAAGACTAGACAGACAAGACTAGACAGACAAGACTAGACAGACAAGACTAGACAGACAAGACTAGACAGACAAGACTAGACAGACAAGACTAGACAGACAAGACTAGACAGACAAGACTAGACAGACAAGACTAGACAGACAAGACTAGACAGACAAGACTAGACAGACAAGACTAGACAGACAAGACTAGACAGACAAGACTAGACAGACAAGACTAGACAGACAAGACTAGACAGACAAGACTAGACAGACAAGACTAGACAGACAAGACTAGACAGACAAGACTAGACAGACAAGACTAGACAGACAAGACTAGACAGACAAGACTAGACAGACAAGACTAGACAGACAAGACTAGACAGACAAGACTAGACAGACAAGACTAGACAGACAAGACTAGACAGACAAGACTAGACAGACAAGACTAGACAGACAAGACTAGACAGACAAGACTAGACAGACAAGACTAGACAGACAAGACTAGACAGACAAGACTAGACAGACAAGACTAGACAGACAAGACTAGACAGACAAGACTAGACAGACAAGACTAGACAGACAAGACTAGACAGACAAGACTAGACAGACAAGACTAGACAGACAAGACTAGACAGACAAGACTAGACAGACAAGACTATTCGAATGCAACAGCAGTTTTTCCTCGTGTATTTACTTCTATATTGAATTATTTAATTATGTTTTGGGACAATGGCTTTGTTCCCTGTGGCAAACTAATAATAGGTAGTGGACAATGGAGCGATAAGATGTAGATAGCAAATGTATTAGCGGAGGTATTTATTGTGGAACAAATGTTGATCACAATGAGAACGGTTGAAATCGCGTGAATAGATTCGTTCGCGAATGTGACGAGTTATTTTAAGCATAGTTCGAATATTATAATAAATTGTATCTACCCGCACACCAAAATGAACACGGTATTAAGTAAATCGTTGTATGTGTAGGATGCTCGTTTGTGAAAATCTAAAGCGTGCGTAAAAGTCCAATGTATATCAATTGGAGTTTCATTACTAAACGATTTATGTTTATTGTTACTATGGCAACATCTCAAAAACTAGTAATTGTATCTGAAGCTCGAATGCAGGATCTGTAGGATAATCGTGTGTAAAAATCTAAAGCGTGCGTAAAAGTCCATTGTAAATCAAATGGAGTTTCATTATTAAACGATTTGTGTTTATTGTTACTATGGCAACATCTCAAAAACTAGTAATTGTAACTGAAGCATGTTATAGTACGCTAAGTGAAAAACATCAAATGGTTTGAGGTATGAGTTGTTGAGTCAGCCAGGACGCTTATAGATTTTGCAAATGAAATCTTAACACTGGATTAGATTTTCCCGTGCATTTTCCAGTCGGGATTGTGCTATTTCCGCCGGTCAAAAAGGGGGTGAAACGGCCGGGGATCCGCAGAGGGCGAAACTGAAGCTGTTATCAATATATACGTTATAATAACATCTGATACGTGAGATATTGGCTTTCGAAAAGCGGATATTGCCCGTTGCGCCAACAGCTATAACATCTCTTTTTAACTTATTGCTCTCGGCCCCCGAAAAATAACTTATTGCAATCTGCACAGGATTTTCTCATTTAAAATAAATGTATCTGTCCGAGTAACTTGTCTAGTATAAACCTATTGCAAATATTGTTTGCCTTGCGCCTCCACCAATATTTAAAAAAAAAGCAATCAAGTTTCGTAAAGTTTTTTAATTAATGTTAGTAAATTTATCTGACCGACTGGCTAATTGTCCAGTCCAGTTCTTATTTTTCTTCATCAGCTATCTGTCGTCCACTCATGGATATAAGCCTCTTCGTATGTCTTCAACATCTAAGCGATTTTTGGCTTACCGATGTCAGTCTTTACCAGCGCTCGATTTAACCCCTTGACATACGAATAAAATGAAGTTGACGTGTCCATATACATGTGATCTTAGATATACATGACGTCTTAGAGACGTCATTGTATGTCAAGGGGTTTGTCGTCCAACCACCTTCGTTGTGGTCAACCCCTACTTCTGTGTCTCTAGGTCGCCACTGGGTAAATCTGGCCAATCAAAGCGACGTGGTTTGAAAACTAGTCAAGTTTAAAGAACTATGTCTAGGAAACTAAACTAGGTAGCTAGTTGTACTTTCCACCAAGTTTTAGATAATTTAATAAATTAAATAGCGATGTTCAATTTGTAGCGACAACGAGCCGTTCCATTTTTATTTCTTAGTTTACGAGGGCATTATAATAATTACCCAAATATTTTCGAACAATTTCCGAAAATATTTGATTAGGGTCGGTAATCCTCGAGCAGATTAAGAAATATTTGTACTTTTAGTTTTACGAGGGCATTACGGTGATTACCCAAATATTTTCAAAACAATTTCCGAAAATATTTTATTAGGGTGTAATCCCCGTGGAAATTACGACAAGATGTTTTTCCCGAATCACCAAAGCGACAAATAGCCGAAAATAGAAAAATAATCCTGGGGGTGATTATTTTTCTATTTTCGGCTATTTGTCGCTTTGGTGATTCGGGAAAAACATCTTGTCGAGGGATGAGGGAGCATTATACCTGGATATAACATAAATACCTGAATCCCTGAACAAGGAAATAAGTTCCGTCAAGACAGTCAGGCACAACTAGTCAAGAAGTTCCGTCAAGACAGTCAGGCGCAAACAGTCAGCAAGTCGACTCCAGTTTAGTTCAACAGTGAGGCGCAACCAACCAAGGAGTCCAGTTTAGTCCAGACAGTGGAGCCATTAACACCAGTCCAGCCATTGGACCCAGTCAACTAGACTCAGCTAGAAGTTCAGACTGTCAAGCAAGTTTAGCACTAGTTCAGTTCAGTCCAACCAGACTCAGCCAGCAGCCAGTTCAACCATATACACCAGTCCAGCCAGTTCAACCACACGGACCCCCACGGATGGCCAGGAAAAATGATTCCGGTAGAAAATTTCGAGACGCGTCCTCCGACACCACTCTCGTCGCTGCGCGACTCTTGTCGGCGACGTTATTTAGATTTTTCTGCGAATTGGGGCCCTCCGACTAAAACGGCCCTCGCGGTCTGAAAAAGTCAGTGTATCAGTTTTTTTTAGCCAAATAATAGACGAACGAACGCACGTACGGCGATTTTCGATAAGACTTATAGTTATAAGACTTAAGGATCGCTTAGTTTAGGCGACCAAAAATGACAAATATTTTTGCAAGAAAAAGTGAGATTTTCGCACTTCCCGAAAATTTTAACCAAAAGTACCGAAAAGTGAGAAAAGACAGTCGGACGTGTGGTGACGTTGCGGACACACCGACACCGGAACCACGTCCGTGCGACGAAAACTGTCCGAGTTGTAGGTGGAAAAGTGAGAAAGCTTGAAAAATTCGCGCAGGCGCCCCCCGGAGACGGCAGATGGGTGAAATTATTTTTAGAAAATACTTTAATTTTTTGCAAATTAGTTGTGTTAGGTTAGGTTTTTTTAGTGACTTTTGGTCAATAGGTGAATATATGTGAAAGAGGTTGCATAACTACCAGTATTTTTTATAAATATTGGCGCTGAGTGTTACTCCTTATAATTGATATGGCAGTGAATAGGTTAAGCGAGTGGTTTCGCATTGCCTTCTCCATCCTGATGCCGTTGATTCTAGTGAATTCTTCCGCCTTTGGGGGTGATTTCTCACCCCCTGGACTACAGTGTTCCAGCGCTACACCCGCGCATCCGTCATCTAGGGATGCCGTTGGCACTTGGTATAGGGGTGACTTCTTATCCCGGAAGTCTCCCGGTCGATATGTCAAAATAACATGTGGTTATGCAACTGTCAAACCTGGAGAAATTTCAACGACTTGCAATAGATCTTTTCATAGCTGAATTTGTTTTGTGCGCATGTGTCAATTTCCGCTATGTTATACGTCAAAAAGTGCCCGAACTTTTTGTAGTATTACTAAATATGTGCCCGAAACTTTCATATTTCCGCCTTTCAAATTTTCCTTTAAAAAAAAAGGCGGCAGGTCAAGACATGATACCGAATGAGGCTTGGATGATGGCAAATGAGCAATGTTTGGAGAGAGTGACAGGCGAATTCAATAAAATATGGCAGAAAGAAGTTGGAATTCCAAACAGTTGGACGGTGGGGGAAGTGATACCTGTCTACAAAAGTGGTGAGAGGGACGAAATGAGAAACTATAGGGGTATAACACTCATGGATTCATCCTATAAAATGTATGCGAAATTATTGGAAAGGCGTTTGGGGGAGGAAGTGGAAGGAAACATGTTGCTACCAGAAACGCAAGCAGGTTTTAGAGAAAAAAGGGGAACTACTGAACATTTAATAACCCTGAGGTATATTATCGACCAGGAATTAGCAAGTCCCAAGGGTAAGCTCTTTGCTCTGTTCCTAGACTTAAAGGCTGCATATGACACGGTTAATAGGAAAATGTTGTGGGAATGTATGGAAAAAAGGGTATATCTGGAAAATTGAGAGAGGGTATCGAGCGACTGTATAAAGAAACGTGGTGTAGGGTCAAAGTGAGAGAGAGTAAGTCGAGCGCTTTCAAAGTAGATATGGGTCTGAAGCAAGGTTTCCCGCTTAGCCCGACACTCTTCAATATATATGTGGCAGATTTGGAAAAGGTCTTGGCTGCTGGACAAGCAGGGGGAGTGGTGGTGGGGAGGAAGAAGTTGTGGAGTCTGGCGTACGCGGATGAGGTGGTAATACTGGCAAAATCGGCAGGAGAATTGAAAGAAATGATTGAGAGATTTTTTGATAAAAGGAAACTGATTGTAAATGTAGATAAAACAAAATGGATAAAGTTTAAGAAAGGTGGGGTGTGCAGGAAGGAGAGGTTCGAATGGAAGGGAATGGAGATTGAGCAGGTTGGGCATTTTAAGTATTTAGGGTTTGTAGTTGGGAGTGGGTGCGGTAATAAAGAGCATATAGAGTACGTGGCAAAAAAAGCGTGGGTGGCGGCAGAAAGGTTCTTGAAGGTATGGGGGAAAGAGTTTAGCACAAATTACGGGCCGAAGGAGATGATGTGGAAGGCCTGCTGGCGAAGTATATTGTAGTATGGAGCTGAAATATGGGGGGTAAAGGAAGAAGAAGTCGTGGAAAAAGTGCAACTTCAATTCTTTAAAAAGGCCCTGAAATTAGACAGATCAACTCTTTCCTACATAGTACTGCAGGAGCTAAATGCATTTACATTAAGAATTGAAGCAAGCCGACGAGTAGCAAGGTATGAAGGTAAAGTGAAGGGAATGACTGAGGAAAGAATTGTAAAAGAAGTGTTCAGGGTAGCAAGTTTGGAAGGAATTAATGGTAGGAGAGAGACAAATTGGGAAAGGAATAGAAGGAAACTCTATGAAGGACTCTCTATGTGGTATGAAACTCTATGTGGTATGTCTATCATGGAAATGGAGAGGCTTAGGAGGGAATTCGTGCGAGTTGAGGAATGGCTAGTGGTAAGGCTGAAGGAAGTTGAACTGCAAGAACGTCAAAGGAAAATAATGGAGAGTAGATATAGTAAGGACTATGCGGAAATACAAATATTTGAAGAGCTACCTAAATACTTAAAATCAACAATGGGCTGGAATGCCCAGTCAGTAATTGCCAGGTTTAGATGCGGCTGTGGAGAAAGAGGGCGAAAGTATTGGATGGATGACAAGTATAAGAGTTGTGTTGTATGTGGGGTAGGGAAAGGCGTGTGGGTGCATTGGCTTGAGGAGTGCAAAAATGGAGAGTGGACCGAAAGAGAGAGATTGTTAGGGTCGAAATGGAAACAGTGCATGAATGATTATGGTAGTGGTTTGGTAATGATGGAAAGGATAAAAGGATTTAAGGAACAGGGAAACGGAAACAAAGGCAAGTCCAGTGTAGTTTTTTTTTTTCTCTCTTTCAACCTGGACTTTATTTTTTATGGTTATTATTGATTTTGTTTTCTTTTTTTATATTTTGTTTGTTTTGTTTTTCTTTGCGGAATCTAAATTGTTGTTTTTTGGTATTGTAAGAGGAAATGTTTATGTTTTTTAGGCTTCCGTACCGAAAACGGAACCCTTATAGGATCACTTTGTTGTCCGTCTGTCTGTCTTTCTGTATGTCTGTCTGTCAAGACCATTTTTCTCAGGAACGCGTAGAGGTAACAAGTTGAAATTTGTATCAAATACTCGGGTCTGCGGACCCTTTCAGCTGTGAAAAAATCAAACTTGTAAGTCAACGCGATCAAAAGATGACCGTTTGAGTCGCATATTTTGCGATTTCACAAGGGAATTAAAACCTATAGGGTACTTCCTGTTGACCTAGAATCATGAAATTTGGCAAGAAGCGGTGTCTTACAGCACATGTAAAGGGAAAAATCTGAAAACCGTGAAAATCCAAAAAAATGCGAATTTACTATTAGAAACTTATGAAAATACACTGTGTATGTTGTCGTAGTGGTATTGTCAGGCTGCAGAAGCATATGGGTTGCATACAGTTAGGTCCTCCTCGCTTAGGTCCGAAGGTTAAAAAGTATGTGTTGGCACCAAGCTGTTTATTCTGAATTTTCTTTGTTTATATTCGTTATGCATTTCATCACTATACATAATATATACATGGGTATATATTATATAGGCTATATATTATGTCCAAATTTTGCTTGTTTATAACCGACATGCGACATACTCAAGTCCCGTAACATCCTGTATATATTATATTTCATCTAATTTTTCTTTATAATCTACATATACTTAAATCATGTACGCCCTATATTTTTTGGTAGTCAATTGCCCAAAAGCAGTCAATTGAACAACTGAATGTTAAGAGTATCGAAATAGATCTAGAAATAGTTAATATTTTAGTGTATATTAGATCTAGAAATAGTTAGATCTTAATATAAGTTAGTGAATAAGTGTAATACTAAAATAAAGTTTTCTTTTTATAAGTTTAAAAATATTCGCGTTATTTAAATAAAATACCCTGTATACCTTTATACAGGGTATATAGGTATACAGGCAAATTTGAGCAGTAAAAACAAATGGTGAAGTTCCAGAACCCCTAAACACTCATAGTGAATGGGGGATGTATGGTAATAAAATAGAGGGTAGAATTGCATCGTACGACAGCGACATCTTGAGGTTATGCTTGCAGCGGTACTAAGATGGTCGTGATTTCAAGAGGGCCACTTGTCAAGTTAACTGAATGTACTTGCTACGTCCTCCACAAAAAAAAATAACTTACTTACAAGTTTGTACGGAACCCTTGGTGCGCGAGTCACAACTCGCACTTGGTTTTTTTTAAATTTATTATTTACCGGTTTTTTTTTAATTTATGCCAATAAAGGATTGTATGTATGTATGTGTATGTACTGTCAAATATTATACATTTTTTTTTTTAAGTTTGATCCAATGTGGATTCCGGATATTAACCCTTCAAACACTGCGGCCTACTAGTGTCCTATTGTATTTTGCCCACATTCACTTATAGGCCCAGAAACCTAGTTTTTATTTTAAATTTCGCTAATTAATTTTTCGCATTTGTCTTCTGGTACAAATGCGGCCGGCACTGGCGATAGAACTCGGGACCTCTATAGTTGTTAGTTAGCGCTCTAACATGAGGCCACGAGCGTCACCACTACACCACTCGCGCCGACCTACACCACTCGCGCCGACCGTGATATGATACATAACCTAACACGCTACTGTCAAATATTATACATAACCTAACAGACTACTGTTAAAAATAATACATAACCTAACAAACTACTGATAATGATACTTAAAATGTTAAAAAAATCAACGCAGAAACAATCATTTACGCAGTGTTTGCAGATGGTCGATGGTGCTGTAGCCGCTTCAAACTCCTGCCTGAAGCGGTCTATAGTCCATTTTTTTAAGAATGCAGTAACTAAAAACCTGATTTACACTATGACAAATGTTCAATCTAGTTACAAAATTTGGCGCTAAATTCAAATATAGTTACTTGTATATAAAATTGGTACTTTATTAATGGTTTGATTGAATATCTATTAAATGGCAACAATAGTAATAAAATACAAAGAAATAAATGGAGAAAAACGCAAAAAATCGAAATGATACAAACAGATCAGATGACAATTATGAATTGACACGGCAGCTATTGACAACAGCAATGCAACATACATCGGCGTACGAAAGAAATATACTTGGAGTTAATTAATTTTGTATCTTTTTAAAATTAATTTTTATATTAAAACATTATTGTATAATATAGTACTTATTAGCGGTGGTATAATTTAACGTTCTATTATATTTAGAAATTATTCGTAGTATTATATTTATTTAATTAAGTGTCCAAATTCTACGCCAGTGACTGCAAATGTATGTGAAAAGAGAGAGATGGAGAAGTAAATATCGTCGGTGTGGACTTCTCCTCGATTTAAGCCAATCAGAGAACAAGTTCAAATAAGCCCTATCTTCCCTGTACTGCATTCTTAAAAAAATGGGCTATAATTGTACAAATTTTAACAAAACCAGTTTGCCAAATCTTGTTAAACCTAGTTTTTTTAAATTTAATAAACGTAATTTGTAAAATCTTGCCAAACCTAGTTTGCCAAATCTTGACAAATACTTGTATCTCAAAAACTGGAGATATGAAAATTGGTATATAAATTCTTCTTTAAAAATGAAGAAATTGATGTATTACCATTTTTCTAAAATTTAGTTAAAAGAGGCAGAAAATAAAATCCACGCAATTGAAGCCGCGGGTTATAGCTAATATTTAAATATTTTATTCGTGTTGCTAAGTATTCAAGTATGAGTACAATGTACATGCGTACAATTTGTAAAAATATTTACAGTTAAAAATACCACATTAAAGCCTCAAAAACAAAAATCACGAACAAATTACTCTACACTAGGGATTCCCAAAGTGCGGCCCGCGGGCAAAATTCGGCCCGCGTACCTTTTGAATGTGGCCCGCGATAACGATGCCATGATTTATATTTCTATTAAAATAATAAAAAATAAATAAAGAGTAAAATAGATAATAAAATATTACGAATAAAATACAATAAAATGTGGGTGCGATTTTTCAGCCCTTAAAATAAACTTCTCATAATGGTAAAATCATAAATGTTTCCCACAGATACAGAACGACACTACGAACTAAGAAAGTCCTTCACTGGTTAGAAATTGATGTTGAAAAATCTGGTTAAACAAAATGAATCCTCCGTTTTGGCTAGCTATGTAATTGCGCAAGAAATTGGCAAACATAATAAACCATTTTTAGAAGGAGATTTCCACCCTCCTTCCACAGCGGCCGCTGGAGACGAGGATATATCCCCGACAACATCTTCGTGAGAACAAGGGTGGCGGCACAATGCGAAAAGAGCATCGGGGAACCAATATCGCGAACCCAACATAGACCGTTCATATGTTCCATCAGCGCCGTGTTAAAACCAGACGATGTACCCTTCAAAAGACGCTTTAATTTCTGGAAGGCTAATTGGAACAAGTTCAGCAAAGACCTCGATGTAGAGATAGCGAGAATCGCTCCTCAGACAGAGATGCCTTCGAAGGCTACGAAGCCTTCATAAAATTGGTTGGGAAGGCCCCAAAAAAAACATTCTCAGAGGCTGTCGCACCGAGTACATCCCTGCTCTATCTGGAGATGCGAAACCCTTTTTTCAACGCTACCTATAATTGTACGACGCAGACCCCTTTGCCGAGGAAACATCTGAGGCCGGAGAAATACTGATGGCAAAAATGGCAGAGGACCGAACGGCCAAGTGGTGTGACATGCTAGAAAACCTAGATATGAAGGTTAACAACAGATGGGCATGGAAGACCCTAAAAAACCTGAGTGGTGACGCCACAAAACCAGTTCGGAACTTTATTCCAGTCACTTCAGATCAAGTAGCCACCCAACTGCTATTGAACGGTAAAACAAAGGGCAAGAAGTCCAAAGAGCACATTAGCAGGAACCTGGAGCATGAGAACAACTCCCTCGGTGCCCCTTTTTTTTAACCGAGCGGCGGGCTTGGACGTGAGGGCAGAACAGATCAAGAACTTTGGACCACAGACCCTGCAATGGCTCTTTATTATGTAGAACGTATGTGTCACGCAACTGAAGATCCCCAAAGAATGGAGGAAGACTCGTGTGGTCGCGTTACTGAAACCTGGCAAGGAACCGACTGGCCCTAAGAACTTCAGGCCCGTGTCCCTTCTGTGTCAACTCTTCAAACTGCTGGAACGACTGATTCTAAACCGAACAGCGGAGATTTTGCTTGCCAAGATTATCGAACAGCAGGCCGGCTTTCGTCCAGGGAAATCATGCTGTGGCGAAATCCTCAACCTAACTCAGCACATTGAGGATGGTTTTGAGAGAAGGAAGATTACCGGAGTGACGTTCATCGATTTGACAGCCGGTTATGACACTGTCAACCACGGGCTGAGGCTGTTAAGAAAGCTTTATAAGACAACAAGCGACTATAGGCTACTATGGTCATCGGTCTATTCCTCCCGAACAGGAGATTTTATGTTTCAATAGCAGATGGAGGGTCCAAAAGAATGGACTGCCGGAAGGCAGTGTCCTGTCCCCACTCTTGTACAACGTGCACACGAACGACCAGCCGATTCCTGACAGTATAAGGCAATTCATCAATGTCGATGATACAGCTGTGACAGCCCAGGGCACCGAGTTTACCGAGGTGGTAGAGAAGTTGGAGGTCGCCCTTGAGGAACTGGCAATCTATTACCAGAAAAACCACCTAAAGCCGAACCCCAGCAAGACTCAGGTCTGCGCCTTCCACCTGAACACGAAACCAAGAATCACGACGGGAGCTCGAGATACATTGGCGAGGCAAACGATTGGAGCACTGCCAGACGCCGAGTTACCTGGGCGTGACCCTGGACCGTACTCTGTCCTTCAGACAACACTGCATCAAATACTAAAGGCAAAGTTTGTGCGCGTAATAACATATTGCGAAAACACACAGGCACAGCATGGGGAGCTCAACCAGACACGCTCAGAAGCTCGGCTTTGGCGCTCTGTGTGTCCACTGCGGAATACGCCGCACCGGTTTGGGCAGCTTTAGCTCACGCGAAACATGTGGACGTCGCTATCAACGAGACAGCAAGAATCGTGACAGGCTGCCTAAAGCCAACTCCAATTAATAGTTTGTACCCACTTATTGGCGTGGCACCCCCATCTGTGCGACGAGCCGAAACAGAAAACCGATTCTCGCCATCCTCTGCACCAACACGAGCCAGCCGGTCGACGCCTAATATCAAGGAAGAGCTTCATGGCAATCACACACTCGAGGGGTCCATAGAAAATAACCGTATCACTAGGTGGAGCCAACAGCTAACTACTCGGGAACCCCCGAGAGAAGAAATGGCCCCAGGCAAACACCTTTCGCGGTATGGAAATCCCTAAATCGGCTCAGGACAGGTGTGGCAAGGTGCAAGACAAATCTGTTGAGGTGGGGAATGTCTGAGAACGACGATGTGCTGTGTGCGTGTGGTCAGCCCCAGGATATGAGCCACATACTGGTCTGCCCACAACTGGAAGAAGGATGCACGCACGAAGACTTAGTTTTATGTAACGACAAGGCTATTGCAGCCGCTATTTTTTGGAAAGATGTCGTATGAGCCGGACACGGAAAGTAAGTAAGAAGGAGATTTAATTGTATGTTAAAAGTTGTCGGCGTAGTGTGCCCAAATAAAAAGTCTTTATTCAATGATATTTGTTGTTCGAAAATGACCTCTTCTTGTAAAATAGAAGATATTGACGAGGATGTTTTACAACAATTAAAAGAAATTTCAAAATCGTTTACTGCTTTTTCCATTGCTTTGGACGAAAGTACCGATACATGCGATTCGGCACAACTTTTAATATTTCTTCGTGAAATAACTGAATTTTATGATTGTTGAAGAGTAATTGTCAATGGGAAGCTTCCGAGGAAATTCCGTACAAAGGGATGTTATTTTCCGCCGTGGAACATACTTTTGATTCGAACAATATTAATTGGAACAATTTGGTAGGAGTAAATAGAGACGATGTTCCATATAAGATGGACAACAAATAAGGGTTAATACATTTTTTAAAAAGCAAAGTGTAATAAACAAGTTGCAACAAGTGTAATTTATCGGTATTGTCAGAGTATACCGATAAATTACATCATTATCATTGTAATATTCACCAGCAAACTCTTATAGCTCAAGTGTTAAAAATGAATATTGGTATGAATGATTTTATTCATCATCATCATCATCATCAAGCGACCAATCGCGTCCACTGCAGGAGATAGGTCTCCCGTAGCTTTCTCCATCCTGGCCGATCCTGTGCTGCCTCTATCCAGTTGGTCTTTATCCTTTTGATGTCGTCGGTCCATCTGGTTGGTGGACGGCCTCTACTTCTGTATGCGTCTTGGCGCGGTCTCCACTCAAGTATCCTCTTTGTCCAGCGATTGTCCGTAAGTCGCGCCACATGACCAGCCCAGTTCCACTTTAAGGTTGTTATACGGGTAACCGCGTCCGTCACTCCGGACCTCTCCCTTAATGTTATATTTGGGATCCTGTCTCTTAGTGATATACCTAACATCGACCTCTCCATTTTCCTCTGCGCGAAACTTATTCTATTTGTAGTGTTCTTTGTGAGGGTAAGTGTTTCAGCCCCGTATGTAAGCACAGGCAACACGCACTGATCGAATACTTTTCTTTTTGGGCATATTGGAATGTCTGACTTAAAAATATTGCGCAGATTTCCAAAGGCCGCCCATGTTAGGCCTATTCTTCTCGACATTTCACAGATTTGGTTGTCTCTACCAATAGAGATTTTGTGACCAAGGTATTTATAAGAGCTTACTTGTTCTATGCTTACTCCGCCTATCTTGATTGCCTCACTCATAACAAGATTTGTCATGTATTGAGTTTTGTTGGTGTTGATTTTGAGTCCAACAGAGTTCGATGCTTCCCATAGCCTCCGTAGCATTTGTTTTGCTTCGTCCATACTATCTGCGATAATTAAGATATCGTCGGCGAATCTCAGATGGTTTAGTTTTTCGCCATCTATGTTTATGCCCATGTCACCAAAGTTGGCCTGTTTGAACATATGTTCTAGGAGGGTTGTGAATAACTTTGGCGATATGACATCTCCTTGGCGTACACCTCGTGCAATATCAAAGTCTTGGGAATCATCTTGCAGCCTAACATAAGCTTTTGCTCTTTGGTACACGTGTTTGATGACCTTGATGTATCTATGATCGATACGGCATTCAGCAAGAGCTTGTAGCATTTTATGCTGGTTTATTGTGTCGAAGGCTTTTTCGTAATCGACGAAGATTATGCAGAGGGGTTTATTGTACTCGATGCATTTTTCGATAAGGGACTTGACTATTTGTAGATGGTCATTTGTGCCAAATCCGGCTCGAAAGCCAGCTTGCTCGCGGGGTTGATATAGGTCGAATTTATTTGTCAACCTCTTGTTAATGATTCTCATGAATAGCTTATATATATATGCGATAGTAAACTAATGGGTCTGTAATTTTGCAAGTTGGTGATATCTCCTTTCTTATGCAGTATTATAATTATTGCCCGATCCCACTGGGAAGGTGTTGTCCCAGTTTGTAGGCAAGCATCAAATAACTTGCATAATGCATTTAATAACGTAGTTCCGCCGGCTTTTAGGGACTCGACTGCTACGCCGTCGTCGCCAATTGCTTTATTGTTTTTCATATCTCCTAGTGCCCCCCTTATTTCGTCTAAGGTAATATTTGGAGTATCCTCGGACCCTTGATTTTGCACTCTATTTATGTTGGTGTCCAAGCTCACTGCATTTTTATCGCTATATAGTGTCGCGTAGAAGTCTTCTACAACATTTAATATTACCATTTTATTTGTTGTTATTTGGCCACTCTGTTTTGCTAGCTTGCAGATGTTTTTTCTGCCTTCGGAGAATGGCTTCCGTAGTGATTTCATGCCCTTATTTTGCTCAATTGCCTTTAAGATTTCATTTGTGTTATATGTTCTTGTGTCCCTTCGCACTGCCTTGGTGAATTTATTAATACAGCCAATGATTGAGCCAATTGATACTGCCAATGATTTTATTAATACAGTTAATTTTATAAAAAAAAAAAAAACATGCTGTCAATCACCACCAGTTTAAAACTCTCTTAGAAGAATCTGAGTTTCCATTTGGAGACGTTATATATTTTTCAAAAGTTCGATGGCTTTCAAGAGGACGAAAATAAAAAGGATTTTTTGGTTTAAGAAAAGAAATTACAAACTTTTTAACTGGAAAAATCGCCTCATTTCAAAATATTAAATGGTTATGCGACTTAACTTCTCTTGACGCAATTGATGTTATGAATGACTTAAATTTGAAATTACAAGGTAATTGTTTTTACAAGGTATTAAAAGGTAAATTTGAGAAATACCAAATTGGCCCGCCCAGGAAAAACTTTGGGAATCCCTGCTCTACACACAACCGATTAACTCTACACAATCCATACAATCTGTAGCTCAGTCAACCCAGGCAGGTCATCAACTTCTTCATCATCGATCGTCTCATGATAAATCACATATAATAGATTATTCACTGCCAGAACTAAACGTTGTAAATTTTACAACTAGTCCCAACGCACACTGCACAAAACAACCGGCGACGATTACCACTGTGCAGACTATGTGTACAACACGCATTTTTAATATTCAGTACATCTTATAACACTTAGCACGCTAGATAAAACGGAAACACTTTTGTTTGTCATGTGGTATTCGAGTATTGAATAGTATCGAGTCGGCTCGATACTGAGTGTTTAGTAGAGGCATGTACCCAAATACCTGAACATAAAATAACAAGATTAAGTAGTTTTTGTCTGAACAAGATTTTCTCATAGTCTAGTGACAATTTAGAAAAACTGCCAGACTATAAGCCCTCTACTTCTAGTATTAGTTAAGTCGTCTTAGTCTAGTTTTAGCAAAGTTTAGATTTAATGAAGCCTAACCTCATTCTTAGTAATGACTAGTCTGACTTCAAACAAAACTTTTGACTAGTCTTAGTTAAGCCTGGTTTTAGTATTAGCTAATAGTGGAATCTAGATCTGCTGATTGTCTAATCTTGGCTAATAGTCACAATGAACTTAATTTTTTTTTGTGCGCATGTGTCTATTTCCTCCATGTTTTACGTCAAAAAGTGCCCGAACTTTTTGACGTATAACTAAATAGGGGTAAATAGTACAGTTGTTGGTCAGTAGGTAGTGATTGGTCATAATTTAAAAACTATATAACTATAAGACAATCTTTTGGTGACATAATTGTTTATTAGCAGAAGAAAATTCTATATTCTTTTCTGTATTGGATACAACCCATAACATTGTTATAACTTAACGTTTCATGTGTGTATTTAATTAATAAAATGACCAGTCCGAGATTTACGTCATTTTAGACAGAAATGTACAAAAAGTAACCTTACTATTTCTAGATATTTTCACGATTTAAAAATGATTTTTGTGCTCATTTCTGACATTTGTAAATGAATACAGGTTTAAATTATCGAAATAAAAAGTTTTTTGATAAAAATAAAGTACTGACTGTGAAAAGATAAAGACAATATATAAGATAAGACAATAAATATCGCACGCTAAACAGTTTTTATAGTGATAGGTCATCCGACCAATTAGTATTTTGACGTTAGAGAAACTGTGACAGTTATTCCTAGAGTGTTTAACCTACAAATAAGAGGACAAGAAAAATATTCAGTACACAATTTTAAAGCAATTAAAAATGAAAAATCTATTTTACTTGAATTTATTTATGTATTTGTTATTGTAGTTAGTAAAAATGCTAATTTATTTATTTCTAGGTTAAATACGCGAGTGTTAATATACATAAAATGGCAAACGTAAGAAAAAGTACAATCTTAAAACAATCGGAACACAGCCTGAATATATAAATATATTCAACCTTTCCGGAGCTTTATAAAATTTACTGAGTCTTTTTAGGACTACCAAAACAAAGCTCGTGTGAAATATGCCAGTTATTTACCAGTTTTATAAAAAAATATACAGATAATCAAATTGAAGATGCTATTCATGCATTTTAAAATGGGATGTCACAATGCACAGCTTCAAAAACGTATGGTAATTCCAAACCAACAATTCAATTTAGACTTAGTAATGCATTCATCAAATCTACTACAGGTCCGTCTCCTGTATTAGGATGCAATGCAGAAAAGAACCTAGTACGTTGGATAATTGATTGTCAACAAAGAGGATTTCCTAGAAGAAAGATCAATATACAAGCTATTGTCAAAGAGTTTTTGGATCAAAGTAATATAAAAAATCCTTTTTGTGACAATGTTCTAGGAAATGGGTGGTATAAAGCCTTTCTTTAAAGGAATCCGATTCTTATTGAAAGATTTCCAGAAAGAGCAAATAAAGTCAGCTCTTGTGTAAGTGAGAGTGACATTAAAAAGTGGTTGAGTGAAATATACGATTATTTATCAAAAATTAAATATTTAAACATATTAAAAGATCCGACTCGTGTTTCCAATGGTGATGAAACTTATTTTATGGTATGTCCAAAAATGAAAAACAATAGCCCCTCGTGGGGCACAAAATGTTTATGAAATTGATCACGGCAATTTCAAACTTAATGGAAAGACATCTTAAAAACAATGTTATATTTATGGTTTTTATTGAGTGTTTTTGTTTGAAGCATTGAATGAAGGTGGACTGAAAGCTATTAAATAACTGACAAATTTCACATGAGATTTGTTTTGGTAGTCCTAAAAAGACTCAGTAATTGTTATATAGCTCCGGAAAGGTTGAATATATTTATATATTCAGGCTGTGTTCCGATTGTTTGAAGTTTGTATGATTATCTATAACGTAGGATGGTTTTACCAATTCTAAAAAAAAACAAAAAGAAAAAGATAAGCAAAAATAAAAACGTAAAACTTTAGAAAAAAAAACTGGCGGAAAAAATCATAGTTGATTGAGGATCAAGAAAATATGGGTGGCAATTAAATGAATAATCATAACATTAATTATAATATTATAAATTTATGTTTGAATTGTTTTTTTTTTAACAATAATTAAATATTTTTCTTTTATTAGATCACTGGAGTGTTCATCACTGGAGTGTCCACTAGTTCATAATAGTTTTTCATATTTTCAAATTACTTTTATTTATTATAAAGCGTTGACTAATTACTGTAAATCCACTAGACAATCACTACATTCTTATGATCAATAACTGATATTTTTTGATGAATCAAATATTTATCTTCTTATTTTCTATAAAATTTTAAATTTTTGATTCGAATTATTATTTAAATAGAAAAGTGACGTTTTGTACAATTACTAGCACTATAATAATTCGTAAATTAAGTTTATACAAGCATGCAATTTATTGTTTTCATTGCTCGATTTCTAAAATGACCCATCACTGTACTGCTTACCCCTATGTGCCCGAAACTTTCATATTCCCGCCTTTCAAACTTGGCGGATGCGCTTAACTAACCGTAAAAGGTCTATTTAAAAAAACTGGAAAAATAAGCACTCTACTTCTAGTTTTAGTTGTTAAATCGTCTTAATCTTGTTTCAGTAAAGTCTAGTTTAAAGACTAGATTTAGTCTTAAGATCTCCTATAGTCAATTTTTTTTAAGAATGCAGTAACTAGAAACCTGATTTACACTATGACAAATGTTCAATCTAGTTACAAAATTTGGCGCTAAATTCAAATATAGTTACTTGAATATAAAATTGGTAATTTATTATTGGTTTCATTGAATATCTTATTATTATTGATTAAATACTCCAAATGGCAACAATAGTAATAAAATACAAACAAATAAATGGAGAAAAACGCAAAAGATCTAAATGATACAAACAGATCAGATGATAATTGTGAATTGACACGACAGCCATTGACAACCAACTAACAGCTGCAAATGTATGTGAAAAGAAAGAAAGAAAAGAGGTTGAGATGGAGAAGTAAATACCTCGGTGTGAACTTCTCCTCGATTTAAGCCAATAAGAGAACAGGATCAAATAAACGCTATCTTGCCTGTACTGCATTCTTAAAAAAAAATTATATTATAGTTATTATAATTTGCCTCGCGCCTTCACCAATATTTTATAAAAGTCTGAATGTATCAAGTTTGGGAAAGTTTTTTGATTAATTTTAATACGTGAATAGTTTAAGTTTGGCCGGGTGGTAAAAGTTTGAAGGGAAAATGACGAGGGTCGAGGCCCAGGATGAATTCGTCTGCCGTGAACGGGGTGAGCGAAACGCGCATAAAATTAGGAATACTCGCCGAGCAGAAATAAACTGCTGATATCGCGAAACTTCCGCGAGAGAAATTTAATCGAGCAAGTGCGTCCTCGTCCTCGTCCTCGTCTTCCTACCGAATTCCATTATGCAATCGTTAACCTAATTACGCGCAAATTAAATTTGCACGCGAATATATTAACTCGACAATTAAACACAAAGAAACTAATTAGCGTTATCCGATGCTTCTTGCAGAACTGGGAGGTCCTCAACACGGCGGTCTTGACGGGTCGTCAAGTCTCTCAAGCCATGAAAGTGTTCATCGTGTCTCAAGCCGGAAGGGCTGCTGACGTCACGTTCCAAGCCTCTTGCCATTCTGAAGACGACAGCGTACTTAAAGTACGTAAAATAATCAACTTACTAAAGTAAAACTAAACCTCGCTTTTAACTCTTTGACTACGAAAGCCAAACTAGAATAGTCTCTGAGCCAATTTAATTGGGGATCCCCACTGCTGAATCACTGATGACAACGTGTTTGTTCTTAGGTTTCATCGTCTTGCAGTTCTGTTTATGTGGATGGTAGTGAAGCCAGGGGGTCTGTGAACGGGTCGGTGCTGGTAAAGTATGGGACATATACTGGACTAGCTAGATTCACGGTGTGGATGCCCGAATTTCCGTTGGATTTGCAAGTTCCTGACACCAGGTTGTCCCAATTGAAATCCTGGAAGGTTCCCGACTACCAACCAAGGTAAACTGTTTAAAAAGTTTACAAAAAAAATTGTTTTAAAAGGAAAAGCTAATCGAGACCGAGTAAATTGAGTATCCACCGTGTAAATCGAGATGTATATTTTATTTGTTATTCCAGCAGTGTGAAGGCTCGTCGTAAGAAACGCTCCTACGGTTCGAGTTTCCGGCCGGGATCGATACCGGACGACATGGGCAACGTGGTCGATAGACCGAACTGCCGCCTGCGATACCAGCAGAGCTCCGTCGACGTCTACGCGCACTTCATGGCCAGCGACCACGACACCGGCAGAACCGCATATCTGATTAACAGACGGACCTGGCTGCGCGTCACCGACTTGGTGCTGCCGCTGCTGCGAGTCTCCGACCCGAGAATCGCGAGTCTGCACGGAAGGGTCTTGCAAGGACGCAGCGTTGGCCGCACAGAAGTTCAAGTAAGACTAGACAAAGCTAGGCAAGATCGACAGTAATAAACAAAATAATAATAAAAAAACTAGACAATAAGTTCATCTGACTTAACCTTAGCAACAAATCGCAAAACCAACTTAATGCCAGTCACCGGTGACCCCCATGCAATTAAAGTGTTAGATTTAGTTCATCTTTTTGTTGCTTTCTTAGGTCTTATCGCCAATTACTGGGAGGGTAATCGGGGCTAAGGAAGTGCGAGTGGGCAACGACAAGGTGGGCCTGTCCAGGCTGTCTGTGCAAGTCGTTTCGGGTTTGCAGCTAAACATCTCTCCGGATGGAGGGATCGAAAATGGATATGTCGCCGAGACCAGCGTCACGAGAAAACTAACGGCGCAATATCAGGTAAATGAAGATTGCTTAGCTAGTCAATATGTGATACAAGTTAGTCAACATAGACTGTAACTAATATATCAGGAAAATTTAGTCAACATAGACTGCAAGTAAGACATCAAGATAAGATAGTCAACATTGACTGTAAGAAGTTAGTCAACATAGACTGTGACTAATATATCGAGACAAGGTAGTTAACATAGACTGTAACTAACATATCTAGACAAGTTAGTCAACATAGACTGTGACTAACATATCGAGACAATTTAGTCAACATAGACTGTAACTAAGACATCAAGATAAGTTAGTCAACATAGACTGTAACTAACATACCAAGACAATTTAGTCAACATAGACTGTAACTAAGACATCAAGATAATTTAGTCAACATAGACTGTAACAAGTTAGTCAACATAGACTGTAACTAACATATCAAGA
Source organism: Phosphuga atrata (assembly GCA_944588485.1). Classification (NCBI taxonomy): domain Eukaryota; kingdom Metazoa; phylum Arthropoda; class Insecta; order Coleoptera; family Silphidae; genus Phosphuga; species Phosphuga atrata. Next base: position 56,638,261 of record OX155902.1, on the reverse strand, counting down.
CAAGTTAGTCAACATAGACTGTAACTAAGACATCAAGATAAATTAGTTAACATGGACTGTTACAAGTTAGTCAACAGAGACTGTTACTAACATATCAAAGACATTTTAGTCAACATAGACTGTAACTAAGACATCAAGATAAGTTAGTCAACATAGACTGTAACTAACATACCAAGACAATTTAGTCAACATAGACTGTAACTAAGACATCAAGATAAGTTAGTCAACATAGACTGTAACTAACATACCAAGACAATTTAGTCAACATAGACTGTAACTAAGACATCAAGATAAGTTAGTCAACATAGACTGTAACAAGTTAGTCAACATAGACTGTAACTAACATATCAAGACAAGTTAGTCAACATAGACTGTAACTAAGACATCAAGATAAGTTAGTCAACAGAGACTGTAACTAACATATCAAAGACATTATAGTCAACATGGACTGTAACTAAGACATCAAGATAAGTTAGTCAACATAGACTGTAACTAACATACCAAGACAATTTAGTCAACATAGACTGTAACTAAGACATCAAGATAAGTTAGTCAACATAGCCTGTAACAAGTTAGTCAACATAGACTGTAACTAACATATCAAGACAATTTAGTCAACATAGACTGTAACTAAGACATCAAGATAATTTAGTCAACATAGACTGTAACAAGTTAGTCAACAAAGACTGTAACTAAGACATCAAGATAAATTAGTTAACATAGACTGTTACAAGTTAGTCAACATAGACTGTAACTAATATATCAGGAAAATTTAGTCAACATAGACTGCAAGTAAGACATCAAGATAAGATAGTCAACATTGACTGTAAGAAGTTAGTCAACATAGACTGTGACTAATATATCGAGACAAGTTAGTTAACATAGACTGTAACTAACATATCTAGACAAGTTAGTCAACATAGACTGTGACTAACATATCGAGACAATTTAGTCAACATAGACTGTAACTAAGACATCAAGATAAGTTAGTCAACATAGACTGTAACTAACATACCAAGACAATTTAGTCAACATAGACTGTAACTAAGACATCAAGATAATTTAGTCAACATAGACTGTAACAAGTTAGTCAACATAGACTGTAACTAACATATCAAGACAAGTTAGTCAACATAGACTGTAACTAAGACATCAAGATAAATTAGTTAACATGGACTGTTACAAGTTAGTCAACAGAGACTGTTACTAACATATCAAAGACATTTTAGTCAACATAGACTGTAACTAAGACATCAAGATAAGTTAGTCAACATAGACTGTAACTAACATACCAAGACAATTTAGTCAACATAGACTGTAACTAAGACATCAAGATAAGTTAGTCAACATAGACTGTAACTAACATACCAAGACAATTTAGTCAACATAGACTGTAACTAAGACATCAAGATAAGTTAGTCAACATAGACTGTAACAAGTTAGTCAACATAGACTGTAACTAACATATCAAGACAAGTTAGTCAACATAGACTGTAACTAAGACATCAAGATAAATTAGTTAACATGGACTGTTACAAGTTAGTCAACAGAGACTGTTACTAACATATCAAAGACATTTTAGTCAACATAGACTGTAACTAAGACATCAAGATAAGTTAGTCAACATAGACTGTAACTAACATACCAAGACAATTTAGTCAACATAGACTGTAACTAAGACATCAAGATAAGTTAGTCAACATAGACTGTAACTAACATACCAAGACAATTTAGTCAACATAGACTGTAACTAAGACATCAAGATAATTTAGTCAACATAGACTGTAACAAGTTAGTCAACATAGACTGTAACTAACATATCAAGACAAGTTAGTCAACATAGACTGTAACTAAGACATCAAGATAAATTAGTTAACATGGACTGTTACAAGTTAGTCAACAGAGACTGTTACTAACATATCAAAGACATTTTAGTCAACATAGACTGTAACTAAGACATCAAGATAAGTTAGTCAACATAGACTGTAACTAACATACCAAGACAATTTAGTCAACATAGACTGTAACTAAGACATCAAGATAAGTTAGTCAACATAGACTATAACTAACATACCAAGACAATTTAGTCAACATAGACTGTAACTAAGACATCAAGATAAGTTAGTCAACATAGACTGTAACAAGTTAGTCAACATAGACTGTAACTAACATATCAAGACAAGTTAGTCAACATAGACTGTAACTAAGACATCAAGATAAATTAGTTAACATGGACTGTTACAAGTTAGTCAACAGAGACTGTTACTAACATATCAAAGACATTTTAGTCAACATAGACTGTAACTAAGACATCAAGATAAGTTAGTCAACATAGACTGTAACTAACATACCAAGACAATTTAGTCAACATAGACTGTAACTAAGACATCAAGATAAGTAAGTCAACATAGACTGTAACTAACATACCAAGACAATTTAGTCAACATAGACTGTAACTAAGACATCAAGATAATTTAGTCAACATAGACTGTAACAAGTTAGTCAACATAGACTGTAACTAACATATCAAGACAAGTTAGTCAACATAGACTGTAACTAAGACATCAAGATAAATTAGTTAACATGGACTGTTACAAGTTAGTCAACAGAGACTGTTACTAACATATCAAAGACATTTTAGTCAACATAGACTGTAACTAAGACATCAAGATAAGTTAGTCAACATAGACTGTAACTAACATACCAAGACAATTTAGTCAACATAGACTGTAACTAAGACATCAAGATAAGTTAGTCAACATAGACTGTAACTAACATACCAAGACAATTTAGTCAACATAGACTGTAACTAAGACATCAAGATAAGTTAGTCAACATAGACTGTAACAAGTTAGTCAACATAGACTGTAACTAACATATCAAGACAAGTTAGTCAACATAGACTGTAACTAAGACATCAAGATAAGTTAGTCAACAGAGACTGTAACTAACATATCAAAGACATTATAGTCAACATGGACTGTAACTAAGACATCAAGATAAGTTAGTCAACATAGACTGTAACTAACATACCAAGACAATTTAGTCAACATAGACTGTAACTAAGACATCAAGATAAGTTAGTCAACATAGCCTGTAACAAGTTAGTCAACATAGACTGTAACTAACATATCAAGACAATTTAGTCAACATAGACTGTAACTAAGACATCAAGATAATTTAGTCAACATAGACTGTAACAAGTTAGTCAACAAAGACTGTAACTAAGACATCAAGATAAATTAGTTAACATAGACTGTTACAAGTTAGTCAACATAGACTGTAACTAATATATCAGGAAAATTTAGTCAACATAGACTGCAAGTAAGACATCAAGATAAGATAGTCAACATTGACTGTAAGAAGTTAGTCAACATAGACTGTGACTAATATATCGAGACAAGTTAGTTAACATAGACTGTAACTAACATATCTAGACAAGTTAGTCAACATAGACTGTGACTAACATATCGAGACAATTTAGTCAACATAGACTGTAACTAAGACATCAAGATAAGTTAGTCAACATAGACTGTAACTAACATACCAAGACAATTTAGTCAACATAGACTGTAACTAAGACATCAAGATAATTTAGTCAACATAGACTGTAACAAGTTAGTCAACATAGACTGTAACTAACATATCAAGACAAGTTAGTCAACATAGACTGTAACTAAGACATCAAGATAAATTAGTTAACATGGACTCTTACAAGTTAGTCAACAGAGACTGTTACTAACATATCAAAGACATTTTAGTCAACATAGACTGTAACTATGACATCAAGATAAGTTAGTCAACATAGACTGTAACTAACATACCAAGACAATTTAGTCAACATAGACTGTAACTAAGACATCAAGATAAGTTAGTCAACATAGACTGTAACTAACATACCAAGACAATTTAGTCAACATAGACTGTAACTAAGACATCAAGATAAGTTAGTCAACATAGGCTGTAACTAAGACATCAAGATAAGTTAGTCAACAGAGACTGTAACTAACATATCAAAGACATTATAGTCAACATAGACTGTAACTAAGACATCAAGATAAGTTAGTCAACATAGACTGTAACTAACATACCAAGACAATTTAGTCAACATAGACTGTAACTAAGACATCAAGATAAGTTAGTCAACATAGACTGTAACAAGTTAGTCAACATAGACTGTAACTAACATATCAAGACAATTTAGTCAACATAGACTGTAACTAAGACATCAAGATAATTTAGTCAACATAGACTGTAACAAGTTGGTCAACATAGACTGTAACTAACATATCAAGACAATTTAGTCAACATAGACTGTAACTAAGACATCAAGATAATTTAGTCAACATAGACTGTAACAAGTTAGTCAACATAGACTGTAACTAACATATCAAGACAAGTTAGTCAACATAGACTGTAACTAAGACATCAAGATAAATTAGTTAACATAGACTGTTACAAGTTAGTCAACATAGACTGTAACTAACATATCAAGACAATTTAGTCAACATAGACTGTAACTAAGACATCAAGATAATTTAGTCAACATAGACTGTAACAAGTTAGTCAACATAGACTGTAACTTACATATCAAGACAAGTTAGTCAACATAGACTGTAACTAAGACATCAAGATAAGTTAGTCAACATAGACTGTTACAAGTTAGTCAACATAGACTGTAACTAACATATCAAGACAATTTAGTCAACATAGACTGTAACTAAGACATCAAGATAATTTAGTCAACATAGACTGTAACAAGTTAGTCAACATAGACTGTAACTAACATATCAAGACAAGTTAGTCAACATAGACTGTAACTAAGACATCAAGATAAATTAGTTAACATAGACTGTTACAAGTTAGTCAACATAGACTGTAACTAACATATCAAGACAATTTAGTCAACATAGACTGTAACTAAGACATCAAGATAATTTAGTCAACATAGACTGTAACAAGTTAGTCAACATAGACTGTAACTAACATATCAAGACAAGTTAGTCAACATAGACTGTAACTAAGACATCAAGATAAGTTAGTCAACATAGACTGTTACAAGTTAGTCAACATAGACTGTAAATAACATATCAAGACAATTTAGTCAACATAGACTGTAACTAAGACATCAAGATAATTTAGTCAACATAGACTGTAACAAGTTAGTCAACATAGACTGTAACTAACATATCAAGACAATTTAGTCAACATAGACTGTAACTAAGACATCAAGATAATTTAGTCAACATAGACTGTAACAAGTTAGTCAACATAGACTGTAACTAACATATCAAGACAAGTTAGTCAACATAGACTGTAACTAAGACATCAAGATAAGTTAGTCAACATAGACTGTTACAAGTTAGTCAACATAGACTGTAACTAACATATCAAGACAATTTAGTCTACATAGACTGTAACTAAGACATCAGGATAATTTAGTCAACATAGACTGTAACAAGTTAGTCAACAAAGACTGTAACTAAGACATCAAGATAAATTAGTTAACATAGACTGTTTCAAGTTAGTCAACATAGACTGTAACTAACATATCAAGACAATTTAGTCAACATAGATTGTAACTAAGACATCGAGATAAATTAGTTAACATAGACTGTTACAAGTTAGTCAACATAAACTGTAACTAACATCTGAAGACTATTTAGTCAACATAGACTGTAACTAAGACATCAAGATAAGTTAGTCAACATAGACTGTAACTAACATACCAAGACAATTTAGTCAACATAGACTGTAACGAAAACGTCAAGATAAGTTAGTCTACATAGACTGTAACAAGTTAGTCAACATAGACTGTAACTAACATATCAAGACAATTTAGTCAACATAGACTGTAACTAAGACATCAAGATAAGTTAGTCAACATAGACTGTAACAAGTTAGTCAACATAGACAGTAACTAACATACCAAGACAATTTAGTCAACATTGACTGTAACGAAGACGTCAAGATAAGTTAGTCAACATACACTGTGACAAGTTAGTCAACATAGACTGTAACTAACATATCAAGATAAGTTAGTCAGCATGGATTGTAACTAACATATCAAGACTTATTAGCTTAGTCTGCGTTTGTTAATCTAATTAGTCCATTCAATTGTATGGTGTTTGGACCATGCTGTTAATCTACATTTCTTAATCTAGTGAGGAGATAGAATAGTAGTCAGATATACTCCTTATCGCTTAATCTATATTCTTTAAGATATACAGTATAATCTCGATAATCCGACACATATGGAACAACCGCCGGATTATACGAAAGAGTGGTGGGAGAGAAGAGCGCGAGCGGTCTCCAGACCACCGGATTACAGAACGTGTCGTCCGGTTAACCAACGGCCGAATTACCGAGATTATACTGTACATTTAATCTCGATAATCCGACACATATTCGACCAGACAACCGCCGGATTATCAGAAAGAGTGGTGGGAGGGAAGGCCGCGAGCGGTCTCCACACCGCCGGATTACTGAATGTGTCGTCCGATTAACCAACGGCCGAATTACCGAGATTATACTGTACATATAATCTCGATAATCCTACACATATGGGACAAGACAACCGGATTATAAGAAAGAGTGGTGCCCAAGTGGTGAACCAAACCGCCGGATTACTGAACGTTTCGTCCGATTAACCAACGTCCGAATTACCGAGATTTTACTCTATTTACTTAGTTTCGTCAATCTTGACTACATTTTGGTTTAATCTTGGCTAATAACCTTATATATATATATACTCTTTGGTTTAATCTTGTCTTAAGATATTTATGTAAGTAAATGTACTTAAGATATGTATATATGTAATTACAGGAAGGATTATTGGATATAGAGCTAGAATTTTCGGACGGTAGTAAGACGCCGCTGCGAGATGTAGCCGACGCGGACTACCACCTGGTGGTGGAAAGCCTAGACCCGGAGGTGGTGGCGTTCGCGCCGATGGTGGCGTCGCACCACCCGCGCGTGATCGCCGTCGGCGAGGGAAACGGCGACCTGTTACAGGTGACCCTGCTGCTGTCGGAGGAATGCCGGGCGGCCGCGCGATCGAAGTCGAAGGCGGGCCCCCTGGCCACCGCCGCCGCCTCCGTCGTCGTCGATTTCAGCAGCAGCGATATCCCCCACCGGCCCGACATCCTGCAGAACGACGGCGGCTCTTACAGCGGATCCAAACGAGACTTTTCAGACTTACAAGATATTCTAAAAGGTAATTGCTATATTTAATAAATTAGATTTAATAATTGAAACTTGCTAGTCAAGAATATAAAACAAGACAGACAAGATTACATAGACAGCACTAGACAGACAAGATTAGACAGACAAGACTAGACAGACAAGACTAGTCAGACAAGACTAGACAGACAAGACTAGACAGACAAGACTAGACCGACAAGACTAGACAGACAAGACTAGACAGAGAAGACTAGACAGACAAGACTAGACAGACAAGACAAGACTAGACAGACAAGACTAGACAGACAAGACTAAACAGACAGGACTAGGCAGACCAGACTAGACAGATAATACTAGACAGACAACTCTAGACAGACAAGTCTAGACAGACAAGTCTAGACAGACAAGACTAGACAGACAAGACTAGACAGACAAGACTAGACAGACAAGACTTGACAGACAAGACTAGACAGACAAGACTAGACAGACAAGATTAGACAGACAAGACTAGTCAGACAAGACTAGACAGACAAGACTAGACAGACAAGACTAGACAGACAAGACTAGACAGACAAGACTAGACAGACAAGACTAGACAGACAAGACTAGACAGACAAGACTAGACAGACAAGACTAGGCAAACAAGACTAGACAGACAAGACTAGACAGACAAGACTAGACAGACAAGACTAGACAGACATGACTAGACAGACAAGACTAGGCAGACAAGACTAGGCAGACAAGACTAGGCAGACAAGACTAGACCGACAAGACTAGACAGACAAGACTAGACAGACAAGACTAGACAGACAAGACTAGACAGACAAGACTAGACAGACAAGACTAGACAGACAAGACTAGACAGACAAGACTAGATAGACAAGACTAGACAGACAAGACTAGATAGACAAGACTAGACAGACAAGACTAGACAGACAAGACTAGACAGACAAGACTAGACAGACAAGACTAGACAGACAAGACTAGACAGACAAGACTAGGCAAACAAGACTAGACAGACAAGACTAGACAGACAAGACTAGTCAGACAAGACTAGACAGACAAGACTAGACAGACAAGACTAGACCGACAAGACTAGACAGACAAGACTAGACAGACAAGACTAGTCAGACAAGACTAGACTGATAAGACTAGTCAGACAAGACTAGACTGATAAGACTAGACATACAAGAATAGACAGACAACAAGACTCTGTCTACTCTGTCTAGTCTTGTCTGTCTAGTCTTGTCTGTCTAGTCTTGTTTCTCTAAACTTGTTTGTCTAGTCTTTATAAACTTGTCTTTTTTCTCAGACAAGCTGACTATATCGTATGTTGACTGTAATTGAGTGAATCGTGTGTTTGTAAATAAATGTTTTGGATAGGATCCTCCAAGGATGACGACCGTATAGAGCCGAACGTTCAGGCGAGACAATACCAGGGCACAAAAGGCTCTTCAAGACATCAACCGTCGATGTTAATGACACCCTTGGAAATCAGCATGTACGTCCTATTAGCGGCGTTTTGTTTCGCCATCGTGGTGAGTACTCGATTAGCTGTGAATTAATTAATTTCGCGAGCTTTCGCGTGGATTGGTTTTAGGTGTTCGTGGTGTCTTGTGTGGTGTACGCCTCCAAGTTTAAACCGTCTGAGGTCGCAATCGAGGGACTGCGGGCGACGCCGATTAGCACAGGCAGCGTCGGCTTTAATCAGAGGAAGCCGAGGGAGACAACCACTAATGCTCACGATTGGGTCTGGCTAGGTATAAGAGAAAGTTTTTTACCAAAAATTTAAACAAATCTTTGAATTCGTTTGCTCTTTACCAACATTACAATCCAATAGACTCTTTCATATTTAAAATTCTTATATGCGCATGCGTCAATTTCCGCCATGTTTTCGGGCACTTTTTTGACGTATAACCAATGAAAACAACAAAATGTGCCCGAAACTTCCATATTCATGCCTTTGAAACAAGCCGAACACGCATGCGCTTAACTAACCTATTTGTCTAATCTATTGAATCTATGGAAAATCAATCTATTGAAATTTGCAAATATAGGTCGTACAACGCTGGAGCCGTCTTCAAACCGCAACTCGGCCATCGTGAACAACAACACGAACGAGATGAGAATCACCACGAACCCATTAAACACGAACTACTGCGACCCCGAGGATTGCGTCGCCACCAGCTTCAGCAACCCCACCCACATCGAACTACCCAGCCGAGCAACCGACAACCCTCCAACAAGAGTAGTCGACACAAGCACTTACTGCAAAAGCAAAGCCGGTGGTCGCACCACAACCGTCAGCGTCGACATATCCGGCATCGAACCAGAAGAACCAGAAATTGAAATTTGGTAAACCACAAAACTCAAATTAGTTTTAATCTAAACTTAAAACTCTTAGGAATAAACCAACGCCTCCTCCGCCTCTACCCCCGCACGGAATCCAGCCCAAAACGCCCGACGACATCTCCTCCGTGGAGGAATACCGGCCCCCCGTCCCACCGCACCGAAACATCGGCGTTTCCACGCAGAACAATCCGTCGGATCCGTCGCCGCGGAAGCACCACCACCACCACCACCACAGGAACAGCAAGAAGGACGCCTCCAAGCTGCTGTGCGACCCCGACGACATTCTCGACAACCAGAGGAGCGTCTTCGAGTTCGACGACGAGCCCGTCTATCCGCCGAGGAACAACACCCCGTCGGACGGCGTCGTCCTCAGGCAGAAACCTCCCGTCGACGAGGAGATGCACTTTGTGCAGTATCCAAAGTCGCCAAGCAATGGAAACAGTAAGTCAAAAATATTACTAATGAGTGTTTTATTAAACTTTGCTTTGTCTAATATGTAGAAATTAATAAAATGTCGAACCGCACATAATTATTAATTTATACATATTGAAATACAAACCCCACTTGGGGTTGTGGATCGATTCAACGTTTTTTTTTTGTTGCTTTGTCTAGATCGTAACAGCGCTGAGGTGAAGCGGGCGACGATCGTCGGCAATCCAATGTTCAGCGCGGCAGATAATCAATCCGAGGAAACTAGTGCGGATCTAGCTGGACTAGATGGACTGCAATTAGATATGGATTACGATCAAATTATGCATTATTTTGATAATCTGAAGGTAGGAACATCTTTACTCTTGCTTCTCTAAAGCAGCCAACCATGGCGGCCCGCGTCAACATTTTAAACGGCCCGCGAAGCACGTTATCTTCCCGCGGACGATTCGGCACCGCTTTGAAATACCCGGCAGCTCGCCGTACCGTCACCTTAACTATCTTCTCCGCCGGCCTGCAGCTTCTCAGTTTAGGCTCCTCTGCCTCCTACAGCTTATTGCTGAAGGACCACCTGATCTTCTTCTCTTGCACGAGATGCTTCTCCAAGTAGTTCTTCTTCTGCTGTGAAGGCTGCAACTTTACGACTTCTTGCTTACAACGGAAGTACGATTTGAGCGGGTTTCAGCGGCGAACTGCCCCTTGTCCACTCGTTTTTTGAAATCTTTTTTTTATTCGGCGGCAACATCGTGATCGCATCCCACGATTCCTCTTCCCCCGACGGCACGATACAACTCACTGGCTCTTTTTTGCACATTTCTTCGTTCGGTTTTTCCTCTGTTTTCTTGTGCGGTTCTTCATCTTCCTCCGGCATATAATCCTTGGAGAACATGGAACTTGGATCTTTGTGGACGTCGAGTCTGGAGCTGCATTCCCAATCGTCGTCGAATGCCGCGCATTTCTTGCAACGATTGCTCTGTCCCGCCTTTTTCCGAGTCGTAAAATTCGTATGAACTGTTCCTGCGGCGGTTGTCGCCTAGCAACTTGGCGTGTCCACAAAGCCCGCATACCGAATAATTCGCCTTGGAGAAAACCTGTGAGAACATGGAACTTGTGCCCAAGTATCTTGTGCCTATCTTGTGCCCATGGTATCTTGTGCCCAAGAACGCGTTGCCGATTTCCTTGCAGAGGGTGTACTCGAGGAGAGAGCGCGTCGGCGCCGATTCGAACTTCGACGGCGGTTTCGGCTGTTCCTTCGTCTGCCCGTGTCCATGCACCGCCATCAGTTTCAGGGTAGCGGAATCGAGCTGCATCGAAAATTCGACCGACGCGAAGCTCGACTAAACCTGTTCGCCCAAATTCCTCGTGGAATGTTTCACGTTCGACTCGTGGATTTCCCTGTCGAACAGAAGCTGCCCACAATTGCATCTTCTACATATCATCCGTCTGTATCTAGATATCAACCTTCCAAACTCGTAGATGGACTTCTCCTGCTCTCCGATGTAGTCTGACACCACGAAGTCCATCAAGTTGATCAAGTGATCAACTTCTCCGACGCTCCACTTCTCTCTTCAGTCGGAGGTGGTGAGCGGACAGAGGTGGGCGGTGCTGCCGCGCAGGTTCTGGTACCTGATCAGCTTGTGCGCGTGGCCCAGTTCCTACTGGTGCATCGTATAGAAGAAGCCCTCGCATCAGCGCGCCCGGAGTGCGCGGACATGCCCAGGTAGGCGTAGACGGCGTTTAGCTCCGCGGCGATCAGCACGTTCACCGCCTTCTCGCATTCCTCCGTGTACATGTGCCTGAAACCGCGGTCGCAATACTGTCTAGTTTGTATCGCGAACGACGATTGCCTGTTGAAGGCAATCTAGGTGGTCCATAATGACCAGCTTTCATGTCCCACTGCTGGGGGCACCTCTTCTCTGCCACATATCCAACCTCACCACTAAGATTTGGATATGGGGGATTACAGTTTAACGTCGAATCCGAACGACAAATTTCCAGAGAAGGTATTAGGCGGTTGAGACCCCACGGTTGCCTAAGCCGGATTGGAGAGTTGAGAATGATGGGTTACAGCCATTGGTTTTTAAGTTTTGGTTCTGTGTGGGATTTGAACACCAGCTGTCTGACTCAAGACCAAGTGCTTAGCTATCTCAGCCACCACCACACCTAGGTGGTCCATGGTCATGTCCTAATAACCGCCTAAATACTTCTAATTTATCCGTTAGTCTCTAACTTGGGCCATAAGTCCAAATCTAGGCAAACTCTAACGATTGGAGTTTGGCTAGGTTTAGGCTTACCACCCAAAAACAATATAATCCCTTCAGATTTATCCGTTAAGGTTTGCCTAGTTTTAGGCTTATCCGCGGAAAAAATACATATGTTCTTCAAATTTATCCATAGGGGTTTGCCTAGGTTCAGGTTTGTCACACAAAGAGAGTCCAATCCCTTCAAATTTCTGCGTTAAAGTTTGCCTAGTTTTAGGCTTATCCTCTAAAAACCTCCTTATACCGTCAAATTTATTAGTGGGGTTTGCCTGGGTTTAGGATTATCCTCTAAAAACAATCTAATCCCTTCAGGTTTATACGTAACAGTTTCTCTAGAGTTTCTCTAGGTTTAGGCTTATTGTCTAAAAACCATCTAAAACGCTCAAATTTATCTGTTAGGATTTGCCTAGGCGGTATAGACTTGTCCCACAAAAACCACCTAATCGCTTCAAATTTCTGCGTTAAAGTTTGCCTAGTCTTAGGCCTGTTCTCTAAAAACCTTCAAATACATTCATATTTATCCATTGGGGTTTGCCTAGGTTCAGGATTATCCTCTAAAAACAATCTAATCCGTTAAGGTTTTCCTAGGTTTAGGCTTATTGTCTAAAAACCTAACCTTAAACATTCAAATTTATCAGTTTGGTTTTGCCTAGCCGGTTTACGCTTCTCCCACAAAAATTTGTAGATTTCAGTTAGGACTTGCATATGCAGTTTAAGCAGTTCCGCTAGTATTTGCCTAGATTCTTCCACTAGTATTTTTCTAGATTCTACCAGTAGTTTTTGCCTAGAATTTAGTCTTGTCTGTCTAGTTTTGCCTATCTAGTCTCGTCTGTCTAGTCTCGTTTGTGTAGTCTCGTCTATCTGGTCTCGTCTGTCTGGTCTTGTCTGTCTGGTCTCGTCTGTCTGGTCTCGCCTTTCTAGTCTCGTCTGTCTGGTCTCGTCTGTCTGGTCTCGTCTGTCTAGTCTTGTCTATCTGGTCTCGTCTGTCTAGTCTCGTCTATCTGGCCTCGTTTATCTGGTCTCGTCTGCCTGGTCTCGTCTGTCTGGTGTGGTCTGTCTGGTCTGGTCTGTCTGCTCTCGTCTGTCTGGTCTCGTCTGCCTGGTCTCGTCTGTCTGGTCTCGTCTGTCTGGTCTCGTCTGTCTGGTCTCGTCTGTCTGGTCTAGTATGTCTGATCTCGTCTGTCTGGTCTAGTCTGTCTGGTCTCGTCTCTCTGGTCTCGTCTGTCTGTCAAGTCTCGTCTGTCTTGTCTCCTCTGTCTTGTCTGCACTGTCTAGTCTCGTCTACATAGTCTCGTCTGTCTAGTCTCGTCTGTCTAGACTCGTCTGTCTAGTCCCGTCTGTCTAGTCTCGTCTGTCTAGTCTCGTCTGTCTAGTCTCGTTTGTCTAGTCTCGTCTATCTAGTCTCGTCTGTCTAGTCTCGTCTGTCTAGTCTCGTCTATCTGGTCTCGTCTGTCTGGTCTCGCCTGTCTGGTCTAGTATGTCTGGTCTCGTCTGCCTGGTCTCGTCTGTCTGGTCTCGTCTGCCTGGTCTCGTCTGTCTGGTCTGGTCTGTCTGGTCTCGTCTGTCTGGTCTCGTCTGCCTGGTCTCGTCTGCCTGGTCTCGTATGCCTGGTTTCGTCTGTCTGGTCTCGTCTGTCTGGTCTCGTTTGTCTGGTCTCGTCTGTCTGGTCTCGTCTGTCTGGTCTCGTCTGTCTGGTCTAGTATGTCTGGTCTCATCTATCTGGTCTAGTCTGTCTGGTCTCGTCTGTCTGGTCTCGTCTGTCTGTCTAGTCTCGTATGTCTTGTCTCCTCTGTCTTGTCTCCACTGTCTAGTCTCGTCTGTCTAGTCTTGTCTGCATAGTCTCGTCTGTCTAGTCTCGTCTGTCTATTCTCGTCTGTCAAGTTTCGTCTGTCTAGTCTCGTCTGTCTGGTCTCGTCTGTCTGGTCACATCTGTCTGATCTCATCTATCTGGTCTTACCTGTATGGTCTCGCCTATAGGGTCTCGCCTGTCTGGTCTCGTCTGTCTGGTCTCGACTGTCTGGTCTCGTCTGTCTGGTTTCGTCTATATGGTCTCGTCTGTCTGGTCTCGTCTGTCTGATCGCGTCTGTCTGGTCCCGTCTGTCTGGTCTCATCTGTCTGATCTCGTCTTCTGGTCTCGTCTGTCTCGTCTCGCCTGTCTGGTCTCGCCTGTCTGGTCCCGTCTGTCTGGTCTCGTCTGTCTGGTTTCGTCTGTATGGTCTCGTCTGTATGGTCTCGTCCGTCTGGTCTCGTCGCGACTGTCTGGTCTCGTCCGTCTAGTCTTGTCCATCTAGTCTAGTTCGTCTAGTCTCTTCGGTCTAGTTTCGTCCGTCTAGTCTCGTCAGTCTAGTCTCGTCCGTCTAGTCTCGCCGGTCTAGTCTCGTCTATCTGTCTAGAATTGTTTGTCTGGTCTTGCCGGCCATTATCAGTCTAGTGTTGTCTTGCGATTCTATATACTACTCTGGTATAATCTATATTAGTCTAGTCTAGATCTGTTTATGACTCTATCTCTCTAATCTCTATTTGTTTAATAATCTAGTCTAAAACTGTTTATCGATTGATCTCTTAATCTGTTGTGTAGAATAACATAATAACTATTCAATGAAAGGACGTATTTTTTGTAGTCTAACGTAACCTAAACTAGTCGAGTAATTCTCGTGTAATTCTGTAATTCTTCTAAAATTGAATTTTGATCGTGGTTGGAGCACTAGATTGTATTCTAAACTCGGCGAAAGTTTTCGGAGGATATGTTTATAAAATTATTTTGATCTGCAATGTGGGCCAAAAGATTTGCCCACCCCTGGTCTAAACCTAATTGAGAAAATTTCCATAAATGTTACTGTTGTTGCAGGAATCAAATGCCTGAGTAGAAGAGATCATTGCAAAAATCCGGAGCATTCTGTTGTCGTTCAGCAAGCAGTACCGCATGAACGCCTTAAACGGTAACGTATCCTCCACAATGCACCCACAAGACGCCGTCGAAGAGGACGCGAACCTCAACCGCCACTTCGACTACATCTTCGACCACCTGAGCGAATCTTACGCTTAAACCGAGAGAAAAGAGACCAACAACAATCAACATCAATAAAAATGTCAATTAAAGGAATTTGAAATGGAGATCGAAGACGGAAAACGCTTTTATGATATTCTGAGAAATTTTGATTTTTGGGGGAAATACATTAATGAAGACTGAGAAAGTTTTTTCGGGTTTAGGGCAGGTAACGTTTTTTTTCTTTGGATGTAAATATGATGAAAAATGGTTAATTAATTTATAATCAAATATTTAAAAGAGGAACAAATTATACGTGTTGTAATCGATAAATATTGCGCTAAAAACATTTTTGTTTGGAACTTGTGTCTCTCGCGAAAATTTTCCGCGGAAAATTTTCGCATGCAGACGATGCAAAATGTATATAAACAAACAAATATTTATTGGAAAGCTCTTTTCTCGTGGTTTTGATTCAATTTTCGTTTATTTTCATAAATCTGGTGTTGACAAAGATGAAAAAGTTTGTTGTGTCCAAAGAAATTGGTGCAAAAAAAAAATCTCGAATTGTGGGGGAATGTTGTGGATTTTTGCAGTGATCGCAAAATTTGAAAACAAATTATTAAGCTAAAATTAAATTAATCTAGTCAAAGAAAAAAAAAAACTGTCGTAGCTTTACTTGACTGATATTTGTAACCAACTGAACCTGTCTTTAGTGTTTTTTAGGTTTTTAGCATTTAACAAAACATGTTTAGATGCACAAAACATTGTTCCTGGAATGAAGACAAACAAATAAACATATTTCAAGTGTGTGTAAAATGTATTATCGGAACCGGAAAGTAATATCGTTTGTTAAGTTTTAATTTTGAATCAATGATGTAACCACTATCGTTATCAACAACCTTTTGCTATCTATTGTGCAAACGTTAAATGCCAGAGCGATAAAAATCAATTGGTTTTTGTGCAAAATATCATCAAAATTTTCTTGGCACTTAGATTTGAGATTGAAAATAGGAGTTGGGACATGAGAGCGTTCAAATTTATCTTTAAGAATTTCTACATTGCTTACGCTAACGTTCAAAACAGAACAAAAGCTCACGTGCCCAAATATCATCATCGTCAGAGCCAAACATTAAATATCGAATTGAGACTTTCGAAGAAGGCAACTTTCCTGCTTATGTGTTGGACGAGGTTTTAACGCAAGGATTTGCTGAATCTACAGCTATTCAAGTCCCAGGATGGTCGATAGCATTATCTGGACAAGGCATGGTAGGAATCGCGCAAACCGGCTCAGGAAAAACTTTAGCCTTTATGTTACCTGCCACGATTCACATCATTAGTCAACCAAGGCCTCAGAGGGGCGAAGGACTAATTGCAATGGTTCTCGCACCAACTAGAGAATTGGCTCAGCAAATCCAGAAGGTCGCAAGGGATTTGGGTCAGACCACCAAGATCAGAAAATACTTGTATCTTCGGGGGGTCACCCAATGGACCTCAGGCTCAGGCGAGATTTGGACCGTAGCGTTGAAATCGTTGTTGCTACTCCTGGACGCTTTGATCGACTTCTTGGAGAAAGGAACCACAAATTTATTCAGATGTACTTGTTTCCACTTATAGAACGTTGTAGCGATCGGGATAAATGGAAATTCGATGATGCCGAGTAGGGTGGTTAAAGCAATAGGGGAGATCTTCGAAGAAGGCAACTTTCATGATCATGTGATGTCACAATTTACATCTACAGTCAACAAAGGCCAAACATTTAATATACAAACGAGACCATCGAAGAAGGCAACTTTACTGATTATATGATGTACGAGGTTTTAGAGCAAGGATTTTCTGAATCTACAGCTACTCAAACACAAGTTTGGCCTATAGGATTATCAGGACGAGGCATGGTAGGAATCGCGTAAATCGGCTCAAGAAAAACTTTAGCCTATATGTTACCTGCCACGATTCACATCAATAGTCAAAAAAGGCCTCAGAGGGGTGAAAGACCAATTGCAATGGTTCTCGCACCAACCAGACCATTGTCTCAGCAAATCCAAAAGGTCGCCAGGGATTTGGGTCAGACCACCATGATTAGAAATACTGATACTTTCGGTGGGTCACCCAAAGGACCTCAGGCTAGAGATTTGGACCGCGGCGTTGATATCGTTGTTGCTACTCCTGGCCGTTTGATCGACTTCTTGGAGAAAGGAAACACAAATTCATCTAGATGTACTAGTAGCCACTTGAAAAAGATTGTAGCGAGCAGGCTAAATGGACATCCGATGACACCGAGTAGGGTGGGTGAGGCAACAGGGTAGATCTTCGAAGAAGACAACTTTCCTGATCATGTGATGTCACAATTCACATCAACAGTCAACACAGGCCAAACATTCAATATCCAAACGAGATCATCGAAGAAGGCAACTTTCCTCATTATATGATTTACGAGGTTTTAAAGCAAAGATTTTCTGAAGCTAGAGATACTCAAACTCAGTTGGGTCGATAGGACTATCAGGAGGAGGCATGGTAGGAATAGCGCAAACCGGCTCAGGAAAAACTTTCGCCTAAATGTTACCTGCCACGATTCACATCAATAGTTAATAGGTTAAGGCCTCAGAGGGGCGAAGGACCAATTGCAATGGTTCTCGCACCAACCAGAGAATTGGCACAGCAAATCCAAAACGTCGCAAGGGATTTGGGTCAGACCACCATGATCAGAAACACATGTACCTTCGGGGGGTCATCCAAAGGACCTCTAGCTAGAGATTTAGACCGCGGCGTTGAAATCGTTCTTGCTACTCCTGGACGTGTGAACGACTTCTCGGAGAAAGGAAACACAAATTCATCTAGATGTACTTGTTGCCACTTAGAAAAGATTATAGCGATCGGAATAAATGGAAATCCGATGACACCGAGTAGGGTGGGTGAGGCAATAGGGAAGATCTTCGAAGAAGGCAACTTTCCTGATCATGTGATGTCACAATTCACATCAACGGTCAGCAGAGGCCAAACATTCAATATCCAAACGAGACCATCAAAGAAGGCAACTTTCCTGATTATATGATGGACGAGGTTTTAAAGCATGTATTTGCTTAATCTACAGCTACTCAAACCCAAGTTTGGCCGATAGGATTATCAGTATGAGGCATGGTAGGAATCGCGCAAACCGGCTCAGGAAAAACTTTCGCCTATGTTACCTGCCATAATTCACATAAATAGTCAACAAAGGCCTCATAGGGGCGAAGATGCAATTCCAATGGTTCTCGAACCAACCAGAGAATTGGCTTAGAAAATCCAAAAAGTCGCCAGAGATTTGGGTCAGACCACAATGATTAGAAATACTTGTATCTTCTTGTTATCTACTTAGGTCATCCAAGGGTCCTAAGGCTACAGATTTGGGCCGCGGCGTTGAAATCGTTGTTGCTACTCCTGGACGCTTTGATCGACACATCTAGATGTACTTGTTGCCACTTAAAAAAGATTGTAGCGATCGAAACAAATGAAAATCCAATGACGCTGAGTAGGGTGGGTGAGGCAATAGGGAAGATCTTCGAAGAAGGCAACTTTCCTGATCATGTGATGTCACAATTTACATCAACAGTCAACAAAGGCCAAACATTCAATATCCAAACGAGACCATCGAAGAAGGCAACTTTCCTGATTATATGATAGACGAGGTTTTAAAGCAAGGATTTGCTGAATCTACAGCTACCCAAACGCAAGTTTGGCCGATAGGATTATCAGGACGAAGCATGGTTGGAATCGCGCAAATCGTCTCAGGAAAAACTTTAGCCTGTATGTGCCCCGATTCCTGTGCCCCCGATTTACCTGCCCCGATTCACATCAACAGTCAACAAAGCCCTCAGAGGGGCGAAGGACTATTTGCAATGGTTCTTGCACCAACCAGAGAATTGGCTCAGCAAATCTTAAAGGTCGCAAGTGAATTGGGTCAGACCACCATGATCAGAAATTCTTGTACCTTCGGGGGGTCATCCGAAGGACCTCTAGCTAGAGATTTGGACCGTGGTGTTGAAATCGTTGTTGTTACTCCTGGACGTTTGATCGACTTCTTCGAGAAAGGAAACAGAAATTCATCTAGATGTGCTTGTTGCCACTTAGAAAAGATTGTAGCGATCGGAATAAATGGAAATCCAATGACGCGGAGTTGGGTGGGTGAGGCAATAGGGAAGATCTTCGAAGAAGGCAACTTTCCTGATCATGTGATGTCAATTCACATCCACAGTCAACAAAGGGCAAACATTCAATATCCAAACGAGACCATCGAAGAAGGCAACTTTCCTGATTATATGATGGACGAGATTTTAAAGCAAGGATTTTCTGAATCTACAGCTACTCAAACCCAAGTTTGGCCGATAGGATTATCAGGGCGAGGTATGGTAGGAATCGCGCAAACCGGCTCAGGAAAAACTTTAGCTTATATGTTACCTGCCGCCATTCACATCAACAGTCAATAAAGGCCTCAGAGGGGCGAAGGAACAATTGCAATTGTTCTCGCACCAGCCAGAGAATTGGCTCTGCAAATCCAAAAGGTCGCCAGGGATTTGGGTCAGACCACCATGATTTGAAATACTTGTATCTTCGGTGTCTCACCCAAAGGACCTCAGGCAGGAGATTACGGCAGGAGATTACTCAGGCGGGGATGACGTGGGAATCGCGCAAACCGACTCAGGAAAAACTTTAGCCTATATTTTATCTGTCACGATTCACATCAATAGTCAATAAAGGCCTTAGAGGGGCGCAGGACCAATTGTAATGGTTCTTGCACCAACCAGAGATTTGGCTCAGCAAATCCAAAAGGTCGCTAGGGATTTGAGTTAGACCACCATGATCAGAAATACTTGGGGTCACCCAAAGGACCTCACGCTAGAGATTTGGACCGTGGCGTTGAAATCGTTGTTGCCACTTCTGGACGTTTGATCGACTTCTTAGAGAAAGGCAACTTTCCTGATCATGTGATGTCACAATTCATATCAACAGTCAACAAAGGTCAAACATTCAATATCCAAACGAGACCATCGAAGAAGGCAACTTTCCTGATTATATGATGGACGAGGTGTTAAAGCAAGGATTTGCTGAATCTACAGCTACTCAAATCCAAGTTTGGCCGATAGGATTATCAGGACGAGGTATGGTGGGAATCGCGCAAAGCGGCTCAGGAAAAACTTTAGCCTATATGTTACCTGCCACGATTCACATCAATAGTCAATAAAAGCTTCTAGAGGGGCGAAGGACCAATTGCAATGGTTCTCGCACCAACCAGAGAATTGGCTCAGCAAATCTAAGAGGTCGCCAGGGATTTGGGTCAGACCACCTTGATCAGAAATACTTGCATCTTCAGGGGGTCATCCAAAGGACTTAAGGCTAGAGATTTGGACCGCGGCGTTCAAATCGTTGTTGTTACGCCTGGGCGTTTGATCGACTTCTTGGAGAAAGGAACCACAAATTTATCCAGATGTACTTGTTGCCATTGAGATTGCCTGAGAGCTATTGAGAGGAGAATTCTTAGGATATCATTAAGAGATAGGAAAACAAATGAATGGATCAGGAAAACAAATTCATGATGTCGTGCGATGCGCCGCCGCGCTGAAATGGGACTGGGCGGGACACGTCGCAAGAGACCAGGATAAGTGGAGTGGCAAACTAATTCGATGGAGACCATGCAGCAACAAAAGGAGCATAGGAAGACCGCAAATGAGTTGGAGCGACGACTTGAAACGAGCGGCAGGACTGAACTGGTACCAGGTGGCAGAAAATCGTGACAACTGGCAAAATAAGAGGGAGGCTTATACCCAAAGGGTAGAAAACAGCTGAATAAAAAAAATGGTAATTTGTATGATTGTATGGGATGGTAAGCATATGGACAGTAAACGTCTGCATTTATGGTTTGTGATAAATAATTTTAAAATTTGTCGAAAATGCCATGTGATATTTGGCAAAAAAACAATTGTTTTTTATCGATCCAGCATTGAAAATTTGCACAATAGATTACAAAAGGTTGTTGATAACGAGGACGGTTACATCATTGATTAAAACTAAGAATTTGTTAAAAGCTTATCTGTTTGAGTTCAATATAAAAAAACGACATTACTTTCCGGTCGCTCTATTATTTACTGAGAAAAATAATAATTTTGAAAGTTTTCCTTCAAACATTCTTTTTGGTACAAAAGTAGATAATTTAAAACACCTCGAAATAGAATTTACGGGAATTAGTTTATTAGAGTAAATCATAATTTTGTAAATAGTGAAAGAAAATTTTATTGCAAATATAGTTTTTCCTTAAATTTAAGATTTTATTTTAGAAACGAAACTTGTTTGCATTGCGACACAGGACAGGCACTATATACGTACATGAAATTAAGCAAGAAATGTTTCTACAATTAAGAGATTTGTAAAACCTATTGCCTAAAGCAATATTCTAGTTCGTAAGTTCGTACAGCTTTTAAAAAAAAGCACAAAACTAAGCAAAAAAAAAAAAAATATTCTGCGACAAGAAAAATTGGAAAACTAAATATTTGTATGCTTTTAAGATAAACGAAAACAAAGCTCCGCTTTTCCACACGACGGTGATGATCAGATGAGTGAAACCCAATTAATGTAAACAAATTCTAGTCTAAAACTTAATTAATCGAGTGACTGTCAACCGTTTAAGTAGTCTCAAAACCGTTTTAGTTTTAAGTATCGACTGTATGGAGCGCACTTAATGGTTTCGCACTTAATTACACGGAATCTTCCTCGATAAACTTACGGGTTTTTTACCGCCACCAAATGTATTTTCTTATTTATTACATTCAGACAAAAATGATAAATAAATTCCTAAAAAAAATCAAACTTCAAAAACAAAACAGACTTACAATTATAAAAACCAGAATCGTTAATTTGATTAGAATACCCTGAACCATTAATTTTATTCAAGATTTATTGCTTAAATCTTTTTTATTTGTAATTTATTTATCATCTTTGTCGTTTCAATTAATTTTAAGATATTCCAAACTTCCAATTCAGACAAATTCTGTTGGGCCATAACGTTTATGTATAGACTTGTATGTAAGATTGTATGAAGATGGTTGTATATTTCCTCCGCTTGTATATGTATATATCAAATAGCGATTATAATTGTATATTGTTAATGGAATAAAAACTATGCTATGGAAATTGTTTACTTGAGAGACAAGTTTTCGACGGAGTTTCGAACGGATTCGAAAACCTGTTGCACTTGACAAATAAATGTGCTATATAAAAACTATTTTATTTTTATTGCTGCCTTTCCTAATTGCCATTGACGCCTTTCCTACTTTCCCTACCGCTAATACAAGTTGAAAACAAACAAGATTATATAGATCAGACTAGACAGACAAGACTAGACAAACGAGACTAGACAGACAAGACTAGACAGACAAGACTAGACAGACAAGACTAGACAGACAAGACTAGACAGACAAGACTAGACAGACAAGACTAGAGAGACAAGACTAGACAGACAAGACTAGACAGACAAGACTAGACAGACAAGACTAGACAGACAAGACTAGACAGACAAGACTAGACAGACAAGACTAGACAGACAAGACTAGACAGACAAGACTAGACAGACAAGACTAGACAGACAAGACTAGACAGACAAGACTAGACAGACAAGACTAGACAGACAAGACTAGACAGACAAGACTAGACAGACAAGACTAGACAGACAAGACTAGACAGACAAGACTAGACAGACAAGACTAGACAGACAAGACTAGACAGACAAGACTAGACAGACAAGACTAGACAGACAAGACTAGACAGACAAGACTAGACAGACAAGACTAGACAGACAAGACTAGACAGACAAGACTAGACAGACAAGACTAGACAGACAAGACTAGACAGACAAGACTAGACAGACAAGACTAGACAGACAAGACTAGACAGACAAGACTAGACAGACAAGACTAGACAGACAAGACTAGACAGACAAGACTAGACAGACAAGACTAGACAGACAAGACTAGACAGACAAGACTAGACAGACAAGACTAGACAGCAAGACTAGACAGACAAGACTAGACAGACAAGACTAGACAGACAAGACTAGACAGACAAGACTAGACAGACAAGACTAGACAGACAAGACTAGACAGACAAGACTAGACAGACAAGACTAGACAGACAAGACTAGACAGACAAGACTAGACAGACAAGACTAGACAGACAAGACTAGACAGACAAGACTAGACAGACAAGACTAGACAGACAAGACTAGACAGACAAGACTAGACAGACAAGACTAGACAGACAAGACTAGACAGCAAGACTAGACAGACAAGACTAGACAGACAAGACTAGACAGACAAGACTAGACAGACAAGACTAGACAGACAAGACTAGACAGACAAGACTAGACAGACAAGACTAGACAGACAAGACTAGACAGACAAGACTAGACAGACAAGACTAGACAGACAAAACTAGACAGACAAGATTAGACAGACAAGACTAGACAGACAAGACTAGACAGACAAGACTAGACAGACAAGACTAGACAGACAAGACTAGACAGACAAGACTAGACAGACAAGACTAGACAGACAAGACTAGACAGACAAGACTAGACAGACAAGACTAGACAGACAAGACTAGACAGACAAGACTAGACAGACAAGACTAGACAGACAAGACTAGACAGACAAGACTAGACAGACAAGACTAGACAGACAAGACTAAGACTAAGACTAAAAGTCGCTCTCGAGCGTTCAGAGTGAGTGGTTGTGCACTAGTGAGATTAAAATAAAAGTGAACACAGTTCAAATCTAAACAGTTAAGTTAAATATTCAGTTTATAGCAACATGGCTAGAGAACTTAGATCAAATATTCCCTCCGATAAATATGTGAGTCAATTTATCTCATACTTATCAGGGGATTATAAAACTATAATTAGTAATATTATAAAGGAAGAGATAACGCCTCTAAAAGAACAAATAGTCACGCTGTGTGAAGAAATAAAAATCCTGAAACAAGAAAATGGAAAATTGGCTGAAAATCAGAAGGAAACAGAAATTCAATTAAATAAATTAATTGAAAGTAAAGAACCTACTATAGAAAATAAAACCAATGTCGCAGATAAAATAGAGAATCCAGCCAGTATCTCTAAACCCATCCCACAAAAAATTATAAAAAAGCCGATAGAGTTTCAAGAAATTCAAAACTCCGAGGACGAGCAAGAAATCGAGGAAGTGGCAAATAAAAACAGTGATGTTGAAAACGTGCGGGATAAAGATAATAAAAATGTAAATAAAAATATTAGAAATCGTAGAAGGTCTAATATTATAATTGGAAGTAATTCTGATAACACCACAATAAAAGCGGCTGTAAAATACGCGCATCTTCATGTATATCGATTAGAGCCAAATTTAAATGAATCGGACGTTATAAATTTTCTATCTACAAAGAAAATAAATAAAGTTTTGTGCCAAAAACTAGTTTCAAAACACCCTGAGGAATATTCCTCATTTAAAATCTCTGTCCCTATGGAAGACCTTGAAGATTTAAAAGATCCAAAATTATGGCCAAAAAATACCTGCGTAAATCGTTTTTTTCTAAACTTGAGTGCAAGGAAACAAACACCATAATGGAAACGCTATCTCAAGGTCCATATCCCAGACGAAGACGAACCAACCATAATAATAATAAGCAACGAATTAGCCTCATAAATCAAAATGCCCAATCACTTGGAAATTCTGTTGACAGAATTGAATATATGCTTCAAGAAAATCAAGAATGTCAGTATATGATTATCACAGAGCACTGGAAAACAGTAGACCAACTAAAAGCTCACAAAATTCAGAACTTCACACTAGCCTCAAGTTTTTGCCGGAAAGAAGGGGCGCATGGTGGAGTCTCCATTTTCTGCAGAAATAACGTAAGTTATGTATCTAGACCAGACTTAGAATGGTTGTCCGAGAACTATCTATTCGAAATCGCAGCAATAGAAACAAATATAAATAAAAATATAGCCATTATTATAGGAATCTACCGTGCTCCTCAAACACATGTAGATCAATTCTTAGATAAACTACAGTTACTATTGAGCAACATTTTTGCAGAAAACAAACATTTTATTATTGCAGGAGACTTTAACATAGACGCTCTAAAAACTTCCACAAAATACAATAAATTTAAATCAGTACTTCAATCGTACCACACCTTACTCACTATGAATGAGCCTAGTCATCCAAGCTCCGGATCATGTATTGACAATATTGCGGTTAAAACAGATATGTCATTTGTCGTAAGAACTGAAGATCATCATATATCGGATCATAGCGCACAAAAGATTACATTCTTCCAAGAAAATAGATGCCAAACGGAACATATATTTACTCGAAAATTCAGTGAAGAAAATATGGAAAAACATAGACAATACCTACAAGAACACCAATGGATGGAAATATACACACAAAATCCAGAAGACGTAAATGCCCAGTGGAATATTTTTACAAATATATTTATGCAATATTTCAACGAATGCTATCCCAGAAAATGTAGAAGCGTAAATACCACAAAGAAGCCGTATAGTTTTAAGAATCCGGAAATAACAAGGGTAAAAAGAGAAGTTGAAATTTTTCAAATTATATCCCATTCCAACAATAAATATATGACTCTGTATAATAGGGCCCGGAGACGATATAACTCTCTTCTCAAAAAAGAAAAAAGAAAACAATTAGAAAAAAAACTACTACAATCGGACAACCAAATGAAGACTACATGGGATTTAGTAAAACAAATCACATGTATGGCAAATGGGACAAGAATTAAATACAACAATAAAGACGAAGACCCTCAGTTAGCAGCTAACAATTTAAATAACTATTATACTGAAAATCCACAAAAATTATTAAAACAAATAGCGAATATTGAGTATAAAGATGAAATTAAAAGTGTAAATCAAACAATATTCTTAGAAGCGGTATCAACGGAAGAAGTCTTAAATATTATCCTGTCCCTAAAAAATAAAAAAAGTGCCGGTATGGACGAGGTTCCTTTATCTATAATAAATTATTTATTTTTGGAGATTGTGGAACCATTAACATACATAATTAACAATTCTATAAATTATGGCATCTTTCCAGAT
This sequence comes from Phosphuga atrata, assembly GCA_944588485.1. Lineage (NCBI taxonomy): Eukaryota > Metazoa > Arthropoda > Insecta > Coleoptera > Silphidae > Phosphuga > Phosphuga atrata. The sequence continues at coordinate 56,611,935 of OX155902.1, read as the reverse complement.
AGTTTAAAACACGCACTAATAACACCGGTTTTCAAAAAAGGAAATAGGAATAATATAGAAAACTATAGACCAATAAGTACACTACCAACTTTTTCCAAAATTTTTGAAAAAATCATGTACATAAAAACAATAAATTTCCTAGAAAGATTCAATATATTAAGTAAAGAACAACATGGTTTTAGAAAAGGCAGGGGTATAGATACAGCTTGTTTCAATTTTATAGAGAACATATCTAAACAGTTAGAAGATAAGTCCATCCCATGTGGCATATTGATCGACCTCTCAAAAGCCTACGATACGGTGGACCATTGCATTCTTTTGGAGAAATTATTTAAATATGGTGTAAGGGGAATTGCCCTAAATTGGTTTAATTCGTACCTATCTAACAGGAATCAACAAACTAGGATTTTTTCAAAAAGCCAGGAAGTAAAGTCAAAAACAAGTACAATAACAATAGGGATTCCGCAGGGAAGTATATTGGGACCTTTGTTATTTATGTTATATATAAATGATATACCGTCAATTATATCATCACCACATAAAATGGTAATATTTGCAGATGATACCAGCATGATAATTAATAATAACATAGCAGAAGAAATAAGCATTAATGCAAACTACGTCATGTCAAAAATCATTGATTGGTTCAATATCAATAAGTTAACTATGAACACAGCAAAAACCAATATCATTATTTTTAAGACAAACAGATCGCTGATAAATTATCCGAAACAGTTGCAAATAGGACAAAACGAACTAGAAATCACTACGGACATAAAACTTCTTGGAGTAAACATAGACTGCTGCCTAAACTGGAAAACACATATCCTAACGCTAGAAGCAAAATTGAATAAAGTTACATATGCCATCCGAATTTTACAAAAATATTTAAATTTGGACATATTAAAAATAGTTTACTATGCAAATTTTCACTCTTGTCTTGGTTTTGGGATCATCTTCTGGGGTAGCGGAAAGGATATTAAGAATATATTTGTTGTACAAAAAAGAGTTATCAGAGTAATGCTAAATCTAAACTACAAACAGTCGTGTCGCGGCATGTTTAAGAAATTAAACATTTTAACGGTCACTGGAACATACCTATATGAAATAATAATTTTTACTGTGAAGCATAAACACCTTTTCGAAATTCACAAAAACTGTAATAAGGATACCAGAGGAAAAAATAAAACATTCATCTTGCCTAAACACAAGTTAACTATGACCGAGAGTTTGCCACCATATACACACCTAAAAATTTATAATACACTCCCAAGGCAGTTAAAAGCCATCACAGACATTAAAAGATTTTCTAAGCAAATACGGACTATCCTAGTTGACATGGAACCTTATAATCTACAAGAATATATTAACAATATAAACTCCTACTCAACAAATATCATTTGATGTATATAGATTTATACCATTATTGAAGCATTTTTTATTTATATTTATTGTAATTATTACTATTATTTTTATTATTACAATTATTATGTTCAATGTTGTTCGTACTATTATTATTACTATTATAATTACTTTTATTAGTAGTATTATTATTTTTTTTGTTTGTTTGACATATTTCGTTAAGTTTGTATTATAACTGCGCTTGCTGCTTGTTTCAAATGTAAACTTTATATATCGAAATAAATACTATTTGATTTGATTTGATTTGACTAGACAGACAAGACTAGACAGACAAGACTAGACAGACAAGACTAGACAGACAAGACTAGACAGACAAGACTAGACCACAAGACTAGACAGACAAGACTAGACAGACAAGACTAGACAGACAAGACTAGACAGACAAGACTAGACAGACAAGACTAGACAGACAAGACTAGACAGACAAGACTAGACAGACAAGACTAGACAGACAAGACTAGACAGACAAGACTAGACAGACAAGACTAGACAGACAAGACTAGACAGACAAGACTAGACAGACAAGACTAGACAGACAAGACTAGACAGACAAGACTAGACAGACAAGACTAGACAGACAAGACTAGACAGACAAGACTAGACAGACAAGACTAGACAGACAAGACTAGACAGACAAGACTAGACAGACAAGACTAGACAGACAAGACTAGACAGACAAGACTAGACAGACAAGACTAGACAGACAAGACTAGACAGACAAGACTAGACAGACAAGACTAGACAGACAAGACTAGACAGACAAGACTAGACAGACAAGACTAGACAGACAAGACTAGACAGACAAGACTAGACAGACAAGACTAGACAGACAAGACTAGACAGACAAGACTAGACAGACAAGACTAGACAGACAAGACTAGACAGACAAGACTAGACAGACAAGACTAGACAGACAAGACTAGACAGACAAGACTAGACAGACAAGACTAGACAGACAAGACTAGACAGACAAGACTAGACAGACAAGACTAGACAGACAAGACTAGACAGACAAGACTAGACAGACAAGACTAGACAGACAAGACTAGACAGACAAGACTAGACAGACAAGACTAGACAGACAAGACTAGACAGACAAGACTAGACAGACAAGACTAGACAGACAAGACTAGACAGACAAGACTAGACAGACAAGACTAGACAGACAAGACTAGACAGACAAGACTAGACAGACAAGACTAGACAGACAAGACTAGACAGACAAGACTAGACAGACAAGACTAGACAGACAAGACTAGACAGACAAGACTAGACAGACAAGACTAGACAGACAAGACTAGACAGACAAGACTAGACAGACAAGACTAGACAGACAAGACTAGACAGACAAGACTAGACAGACAAGACTAGACAGACAAGACTAGACAGACAAGACTAGACAGACAAGACTAGACAGACAAGACTAGACAGACAAGACTAGACAGACAAGACTAGACAGACAAGACTAGACAGACAAGACTAGACAGACAAGACTAGACAGACAAGACTAGACAGACAAGACTAGACAGACAAGACTAGACAGACAAGACTAGACAGACAAGACTAGACAGACAAGACTAGACAGACAAGACTAGACAGACAAGACTAGACAGACAAGACTAGACAGACAAGACTAGACAGACAAGACTAGACAGACAAGACTAGACAGACAAGACTAGACAGACAAGACTAGACAGACAAGACTAGACAGACAAGACTAGACAGACAAGACTAGACAGACAAGACTAGACAGACAAGACTAGACAGACAAGACTAGACAGACAAGACTAGACAGACAAGACTAGACAGACAAGACTAGACAGACAAGACTAGACAGACAAGACTAGACAGACAAGACTAGACAGACAAGACTAGACAGACAAGACTAGACAGACAAGACTAGACAGACAAGACTAGACAGACAAGACTAGACAGACAAGACTAGACAGACAAGACTAGACAGACAAGACTAGACAGACAAGACTAGACAGACAAGACTAGACAGACAAGACTAGACAGACAAGACTAGACAGACAAGACTAGACAGACAAGACTAGACAGACAAGACTAGACAGACAAGACTAGACAGACAAGACTAGACAGACAAGACTAGACAGACAAGACTAGACAGACAAGACTAGACAGACAAGACTAGACAGACAAGACTAGACAGACAAGACTAGACAGACAAGACTAGACAGACAAGACTAGACAGACAAGACTAGACAGACAAGACTAGACAGACAAGACTAGACAGACAAGACTAGACAGACAAGACTAGACAGACAAGACTAGACAGACAAGACTAGACAGACAAGACTAGACAGACAAGACTAGACAGACAAGACTAGACAGACAAGACTAGACAGACAAGACTAGACAGACAAGACTAGACAGACAAGACTAGACAGACAAGACTAGACAGACAAGACTAGACAGACAAGACTAGACAGACAAGACTAGACAGACAAGACTAGACAGACAAGACTAGACAGACAAGACTAGACAGACAAGACTAGACAGACAAGACTAGACAGACAAGACTAGACAGACAAGACTAGACAGACAAGACTAGACAGACAAGACTAGACAGACAAGACTAGACAGACAAGACTAGACAGACAAGACTAGACAGACAAGACTAGACAGACAAGACTAGACAGACAAGACTAGACAGACAAGACTAGACAGACAAGACTAGACAGACAAGACTAGACAGACAAGACTAGACAGACAAGACTAGACAGACAAGACTAGACAGACAAGACTAGACAGACAAGACTAGACAGACAAGACTAGACAGACAAGACTAGACAGACAAGACTAGACAGACAAGACTAGACAGACAAGACTAGACAGACAAGACTAGACAGACAAGACTAGACAGACAAGACTAGACAGACAAGACTAGACAGACAAGACTAGACAGACAAGACTAGACAGACAAGACTAGACAGACAAGACTAGACAGACAAGACTAGACAGACAAGACTAGACAGACAAGACTAGACAGACAAGACTAGACAGACAAGACTAGACAGACAAGACTAGACAGACAAGACTAGACAGACAAGACTAGACAGACAAGACTAGACAGACAAGACTAGACAGACAAGACTAGACAGACAAGACTAGACAGACAAGACTAGACAGACAAGACTAGACAGACAAGACTAGACAGACAAGACTAGACAGACAAGACTAGACAGACAAGACTAGACAGACAAGACTAGACAGACAAGACTAGACAGACAAGACTAGACAGACAAGACTAGACAGACAAGACTAGACAGACAAGACTAGACAGACAAGACTAGACAGACAAGACTAGACAGACAAGACTAGACAGACAAGACTAGACAGACAAGACTAGACAGACAAGACTAGACAGACAAGACTAGACAGACAAGACTAGACAGACAAGACTAGACAGACAAGACTAGACAGACAAGACTAGACAGACAAGACTAGACAGACAAGACTAGACAGACAAGACTAGACAGACAAGACTAGACAGACAAGACTAGACAGACAAGACTAGACAGACAAGACTAGACAGACAAGACTAGACAGACAAGACTAGACAGACAAGACTAGACAGACAAGACTAGACAGACAAGACTAGACAGACAAGACTAGACAGACAAGACTAGACAGACAAGACTAGACAGACAAGACTAGACAGACAAGACTAGACAGACAAGACTAGACAGACAAGACTAGACAGACAAGACTAGACAGACAAGACTAGACAGACAAGACTAGACAGACAAGACTAGACAGACAAGACTAGACAGACAAGACTAGACAGACAAGACTAGACAGACAAGACTAGACAGACAAGACTAGACAGACAAGACTAGACAGACAAGACTAGACAGACAAGACTAGACAGACAAGACTAGACAGACAAGACTAGACAGACAAGACTAGACAGACAAGACTAGACAGACAAGACTAGACAGACAAGACTAGACAGACAAGACTAGACAGACAAGACTAGACAGACAAGACTAGACAGACAAGACTAGACAGACAAGACTAGACAGACAAGACTAGACAGACAAGACTAGACAGACAAGACTAGACAGACAAGACTAGACAGACAAGACTAGACAGACAAGACTAGACAGACAAGACTAGACAGACAAGACTAGACAGACAAGACTAGACAGACAAGACTAGACAGACAAGACTAGACAGACAAGACTAGACAGACAAGACTAGACAGACAAGACTAGACAGACAAGACTAGACAGACAAGACTAGACAGACAAGACTAGACAGACAAGACTAGACAGACAAGACTAGACAGACAAGACTAGACAGACAAGACTAGACAGACAAGACTAGACAGACAAGACTAGACAGACAAGACTAGACAGACAAGACTAGACAGACAAGACTAGACAGACAAGACTAGACAGACAAGACTAGACAGACAAGACTAGACAGACAAGACTAGACAGACAAGACTAGACAGACAAGACTAGACAGACAAGACTAGACAGACAAGACTAGACAGACAAGACTAGACAGACAAGACTAGACAGACAAGACTAGACAGACAAGACTAGACAGACAAGACTAGACAGACAAGACTAGACAGACAAGACTAGACAGACAAGACTAGACAGACAAGACTAGACAGACAAGACTAGACAGACAAGACTAGACAGACAAGACTAGACAGACAAGACTAGACAGACAAGACTAGACAGACAAGACTAGACAGACAAGACTAGACAGACAAGACTAGACAGACAAGACTAGACAGACAAGACTAGACAGACAAGACTAGACAGACAAGACTAGACAGACAAGACTAGACAGACAAGACTAGACAGACAAGACTAGACAGACAAGACTAGACAGACAAGACTAGACAGACAAGACTAGACAGACAAGACTAGACAGACAAGACTAGACAGACAAGACTAGACAGACAAGACTAGACAGACAAGACTAGACAGACAAGACTAGACAGACAAGACTAGACAGACAAGACTAGACAGACAAGACTAGACAGACAAGACTAGACAGACAAGACTAGACAGACAAGAC